>CAUOFW020008146.1:45904-124942 GCA_963454935.2 Ilex paraguariensis
GGGGAAAATTACATCAACATCCCTTGATATTTGTCACTTAATCAAATAAACCCCCTGACCTTTAACAAATAACACTGCAACCCCATGTCAGTACCCTCAAACTAACAGACCTAACAGAAGGTATAAAATGACAATTTTACACTTTAAAAAATTGAACAAAATCTACCACAATTCAAAAAAACCTATCAGTCCAAAACCCATATTCAAACCCAAATTAGATCCCGAATCCATTCCCAAACTTTACACACAGTACATGCACCCTTTCTCTCTCCACCACCGCATCACCCTATCTCCTTTCCGCCTCTGTTCTTTGCATCCAGCCCTACCCACCACGACAGTCAACCCCTTTACCTACCCCCAGATTCCCCAATTGTGCTCCACCCCACATCTGCATCCCTTTTGTCCAAATCAGAACCCTTGTCCCAATTTTAGACTCAGTTGTTAAAATCAATTTGCAATATCAACTAGACATACTTACTGCGAAGGTGGGAGAGGTATATTGCTACCGCTCCCGAGATATCACTAGTGAAGTCTTATCTTCAATTAAAGATTANACTCAGTTGTTAAAACCAATTTGCAATATCAACTAGACATACTTACTGCGAAGGTGGGAGAGGTATATTGCTACCGCTCCCGAGATATCACTAGTGAAGTCTTATCTTCAATTAAAGATTAGAAAGTCCTTCGTCCTACTAATAAAAGGCTCTATCTCAAATTCGTTGAACTTTCCCTCGAGCTTAAGCGGGTAATAATATTGACAGAGGGAAGTCATCTATAGGGTCTAACGGCACTCTAATCAACTAGGGGAATAAGAGTACGAATTGAATTAACTCATTTTTTGATAGATGAGTAGTTGATGGAATTACAAATGAAAAGCTCATAGACGGTTAAATGCAGTCCTCAGAGAATATCTATGACTTCTCTTCTCAGCCATTGTTAACTTAGAGAGACTTGAACCAAGACTGAAAAACTCATGTATCACTTCTGATGAGTCAACCCAAGGGCCCAACTCCAAGAGGTCCAGCTAGCCAAGCCTAAAAGAGTCTGCACCCCGTCAAGTTCATCAGGTTCCACGAGTTAGGAGCATCCAAGGCCATCCTCAGGCACACAGGTCTCCTCCGCAGGCACCCAGCTCTCCACCTCAGGCACCCAGCCTTCCTCCTCTACCACCTTAGAGCATGCATGGTCATCCAAGAGCACCACAACTGCCTAGCCCGTTGAGGAGAAATCGTGAGCTCTACCAGAATAGTTATGTAGTTGATAATATCTCGCACAAATCTGTTAGGAATGCGACTGTAAATTGTAAGTTCCACCAACACTTGGGGGGTAGAATCACACTCCTACCTAAACACGACTCTCTTCTCTCCTACAAAGCTTGTACTCTCTACTCCCTACACCCTTGAGTTATTAAAGTACCCAGCGACCAAAGTCATTCAAGAGTGGACGTAAGTCACGTTGACTGAACCACTATAAATATTGTCTCTTCCATCTCTCTTTACTTTCAATTACTGTTCAATCACTTGACAGGTAGTGTGCAAAGTCATTTTGTGCATCATTAGTTTAGCGCCGTCTGTGAGAACGACTAAATTCTCACTTTTAAACACTCTATCTGTTGAACCTATAACGATCACCACTAGATCCATGAATTAACCTGAGGATAATCCACAACGAGAGGAGGAGGTTGCTCCTTCCCCTACCAACCCTGTCTCAAATGCTCTAGTTTCAAATCCTCAGCAAATGTTAGAGACCATATAGCAGTTGGTGGCCCAAAATCAACAGATCCTATAACTTATGCTCGTCGGACAAGGAGGAGCACAGCTTAGAGGACCTCAAGGAGCTCTATACCCTGGACATCAAGGAGCTCCACGCCCTAGACATCAAAGAGCTCCACGCCCTAGACATCAAGGAGCTGCACGCTCTGGACCTCAAGGAGCTACACGTCCTGGACATCAAAGAGCTCCACAACTTGCTGCTCCCTATTTGGGCGCCCATGTAGGTCTGGGCGCCCCTTTTGGAATCCCTTTGGGCACCCCACACAGGGGAGCCCATCAGAGAGACCTCCACCTCCTCCTCCACCTCCTCTTACTTCCCATGGTGAAGACCCTCATCTCCAAGAAGATGATGACGAAAACCAAAGCATGGAACATGGGAGTCATTTCCATGATCATTCCACAGGAGCCCCCAATCATTAGGACGAGAAAATTAAGGAAGTGCAAAATCAACTGGGTGACATCTTCAACGCCCTGAAGGCACAGGACCCGAGATAGTGGACTACCTCGTAAGGCAGATAGACACGTCTTTCAAACCTGATGTGGCGAACTATCCCCTCCCTCAAAAGTTTAAAATGTCATCCGTGGAGACCTTTGATGAAATGAATGATCCACTAGATCACCTTGAAACCTACAAGACCCTAATGCAACTGCACAACGTCCCCAACGAAATTATGTGTAGGGCATTCCCAGCTACTTTGAAGGGATTAGTGCGACAATGGTTCACCAAACTCACCCCGACCTGTATAGGCTCCTTCGCTGAACTAAGCAGATCATTTGTGGCACAGTTCATTGGTAGACGCCGCCAACAAAAGCCTGTTACCCATCTGCTCAACATAAAACAAGATCGAGACGAGAGTCTGAGGAGTTACCTCACTCGTTTTAACGAGGAGGTCCTCCAAATCGAGGAGCCCAATGACAAAGTCACCATAACCACCTTTCTGGGAGGCCTTCGCTCATCCAGATTCTTTTTTTCAGTAATGAAGCGACCATCAAAGAGCATGCCAGAACTATTGGTAAATGCTCAAAAATATATAAATGTTGAGAAAATCAACAGGTCTAGACGAGGTGAATCATCTCGCAGATCACCAAAAACTTGACCTACCTCTGCACTGTTCTCAAACAGGTAGCTTATATGTAGTTTAGCAGCTCTCTCTCTGGTCGTCCAAAAAACTTGGCCTCTGCACTGTTTTCAAACAGGCAGCTTATCTTCAGCTTAGCAGCTCTCTTACGGGTCGCCAAAAAAGTTTGGCCTCTGCACTGTTCTCAAACAGGCAGTTTATCTCCAGCTTAGCGGCTCTCTTAGGGGTCACCAAAAAAGCTTAGCCTCTGCACTGTTCTCAAACTAGGTAGCCTATCTCCAACTTAGCGCAGGTCGCCAAAAAAGCTTGGCCTCTGCACCGTTCTCAAACAGACAGCCTATACTTCAAGCTTAAAGACTCTCTCATGGGTCACCAAAAGTTAGGTCTCAAAAGGTGTAGTTCTCTCACGAGCAGTTCTCCAACTCTGTCTTTGCTCTCACGCAAGTAGCCTATCTCTCTCTCTAGATAATTATGTGAGATATTTTAATGTTTGGAATAACATTGTTTCTATCATCACAAGCAGGCTCTCCCAAGACAGCCCCAGGCTCACCCAAAATGCCCAAGGCATCCCCCAAAGTGCCTAAGGCAGCCCTAGGCTCACCCAAGGTGCCCAAACGAGGCAACCCAGCACCTGGAGGAGTGTCTGATCCTATGTTCTCTCCTAAAAGAGGCAACCCAGTACCTAGAGAGGTGTCTAATCCTATGTGCTTGCCCAAACGAGGTAGCCCAGCTCCTAGAGAGGTGCTTGACGCTATATACTCGCCCAAACGGGGCCGCCCAGCACTTGGAGAGACGCCTGGCCTCCTTTGCTCGCTCAAACGGGGCAGCCCCGCACCTAGAGAAGCGTTTGAGGCCAGCTCACCCAACCCTTGCACGCTTATGCTAGCGCCCACCATGCCACCTACTTTAATAGAGCTCGCCGAAGGCGCCCAAGGCAACCCCAGGCTTGCCCAAGGCAGCCCCAAGCTAGCTCAAGGCACCCCAAGCTCGCCCAAGGTGCCCAAAACATCCCCAGGCTTGCCCAAGGTGGCTCCAGGCTCGCCCAGGACATTTCCAACTTGCCCAGAGGCTGCCTGTTCACCCGGAGACCAAAGTCATTCAAGAGTGGACGTAGGTCACGTTGACCGAACCACTATAAATATTATCTCCTCCATCTCTCTTTACTTTCAATTATTGCATTTATTTTCAATCACTTGGCAGGTGGTGTGCAAAGTCATTTTGTGCATCATCAACTTCGACGGAAAAGTACTTGTCATCGTTTCTAGTTCAACATATCAAGCTCCAATATCAACCACTTCACATAAAATTGCAAGTAAAAGGGAAGATAATGTGAACGAAGAAATTACACTGGTTTTTTAAACGTAACGCAATCATTTTGAAAAGTATTGGAAATAAGATGAGATGAACATATTGGTTGACACATTGTACCAGGCCATAGGCTGAAGAACACATACAATGAAAAGAAGAGTTTGTCTTTTCTTTGAAATGCTCATGTCACTCCTAATGTATTTAGTTGAAAGACAAAGTACTACTTACCTGCACCAACAATTTAATAACATGTGGTCCAAGTTGTAAAGTACTTGCATTTCATTAAAAAGCTATTAAGCCATGTCTGAGCTCATTTGGACGTAGTCTGAAAGAAATGCCTTTGAAATGTGAAGAATTTTGAAACCAAAAAAAAAAAAAAGGATGTTATATCTATATAATAAAGTAGAACGATTTTGAATTCAAGAGACAAACAGCGGCTTAGATCGTTTCGAGATCAAAAAAGGCATCATCCAAAGGCCGACATTATTTCAAACTGTCTCAATCTATTAATGTCTCAGATCGTTTCAATCCGACGTACCATATTAGCTCTGAAAAAAATTTTGCCACTCAAAACTTTTAGTTTCCAAAACTAACATCCCTAAATTTAATTCTCCAACCCAATCAAATCTGGCAATTAAGCGATCTCTCATTCCTTAACTCTGTCTCTTTCTCCCTAAAATACAAATTACAACTCTTATCATTATTTTTCTAATTTTATTTCCTATGCTAAGAGATCACTTTCTATACTAAGAAATTGATTGTCTCTCACACTTTCATCTTTCATGATTCTCTTTCCAAACTGAGACACATGTCTCTCCAAAATTTTATCTTAATGCAGTTACTCTCTATCTTTACTATTCATATCACACACGCATATTTATTGTACATATATATAGTACAAAGATCGAAGACATACTATATCTACATGTTATATCTAGGGAAAGTTTCATCTAAACACCATGTAGGTAAGTCTAAATTCAATGACAACCCCTACAACAATAACTTTTGTTTCTATCAGTAAATAAAATAATGATTTAACTAAATATTTTGTGAAAATACTAAAATTATCCTTTATTATGTAAATAAACTAAAATGTCATCAATTCTTTCCCCATTATATATGCATTAACCAGCCAACAAACATAATTTCAATCATTATATTATCTCAATGAATTTTTTATTTTAAAACATTTTATTATAACTTTGTTATAATATTAGTCATCATATTATCTCTCATTTGGTTACATGATCAAGTTTTATAAATTTTATATTTTTTATCATAATAATTTTTATAGATAAAAATGATTTTTTATAATAAAAAATACAATTGATAAAGTCAATGTCAAAATCTCATCCATTTCCAATTCCTTTGCTATCATATGTCCTCCACATCGTCGTCCGACTGCTCCTCATACATCGTATTTCATATATAAAATTTAAAATTATTTGATAAATTTTAATATTAATGCAATAATTTGATCTTAATTTTGATAAATTGCAATATTAATTTAATTTTAATTTGATAAAATTAAATATTAATTTGATTGAATTTAATGTTAATTGAATAAATATGAATGTTCTTTTAATAAAATTGAATGTTCATTTGGTGTTAAATTAAAGAAATGACATTAATTTGATAAGGTTAAATTTTAAATTAACGGAATTTAATATTTTATTTAATAAATTAAATGGTTTAATTTAATAAAATTGAATGTCAATTTGATGTTGATTTGATAAAAATAAATAATAACTTAATATTAAATTAATATAACTAAAAGCTAATTTGATAAAATTAAATATCAATTTTGTGTTGATTTGATAAGATGAAATGTTAATTTAGTTTAAATTAAACAAAGAAAATTATATTAAATTAAACTATTTAATATAATTAAATTGATCAAAATAAAGGCTAATATAATAGAATTAAAAGGGAGTGCATTGAAATTTTAAAATCAAGAAAGAGTGTTGTTAAAGTTAGGTATATTTACAATCATCGCCATTAACGATGTAATCTGACAATCACCAACAGGGAGTGACAGTGAAATTTCAAGATTGAAAGGAGCTGTCATTGAATTTAAACCTAACTATAGGAGATTTGGATAAAAAATTTTCTTATATCTATACAAATCTGTATAATAAAACGCATAGGAAGTTGAATTTTATCTCCTATATATTCTCCTACAAACCATCACATCACTCATTTCTATCACATGCTCAACCATTTAATATTTGATTAATTTATAATTTAATATAATTTTAATTTCAAATATTATCCATATACGATAGTATAGATCTGTTAAACAAAATTATCGAATTACATATTTTGAGAAAATTTTGTGAATATCTTTTAAAAAATAATGAGTAAAAATAAATTTTGAATGATTTAATCAAATAAATGAAGAAAATAAAAATTATTATTTAATATAGTGATATCGATTTTTTAGGACTCGAAATTTTTGCTCTATCGTGCCTTTAGGGACAGGTTATAACTAGTATATATATATTGTTCAATGGTTAGGAGTGTGTGTGTCAATTTACGCATACCTAGACAAATCCTCTCTCCAGTCTAATTAAAGGTAGAACATTCATGCCAAAATTAGGGGACTCATGGTCTGACTCCAAAAAATTGTTAAAATTCGAACTCAAGATGTTTGGGTTTAAAGTTTGCCCCTGTTACTACTTGAACTACCTTGGGGTTGGTATATATCTCACACTTACTTCTTTAGGCAATAAAAAACAAAAAATGCCACAACCACCCTGTTTTCCTTTCAATGAAAACAATGGCTAGCTACAACATTTAGAGCTTTTGACCCATATCAAGGCTTTTTTATAAAAAATTTCCAACTAAGGGTTGGTTTAAAAATAATTCTCAAACTCAGGAAGTTTTAAAAACGTCATTTGGTGTAATGTTTTTAAGTCAAAAGACGTCAGTTAGTCTAACATTTTTAACTTAAAAACGTCAAACCAAATAACTTTTTTAAGCTTGATCTGTGTACAGTGTGGACCATAAAGGCGTCAGTCCAATTGACGCCATTAAGTAAACACGTCAGATGCAATGACGCGTATAAATCAAACCTAAGAATCCTTTTTCCCTCCAGCCTTATATTTCCATTCGTTATTTTTTATCTTCTTCCCCCAAAATTCCATTTGAGCCCTAACCATCAGGCGAACCACCACCATTGCAGAGACACTCCGACGAACCACCACCATTGTAGCAGAAACTCCGGTAAGCACCATCGCAGTAGAAACTTCGGCAAGCACCACCTTCATAGAACCTCCACCATCGCAGCCCCACCCACCACCACGCAGCGCCACCCAGCCCCACCCACTACCACCCAACCATCAAACCCCCAAAATCCAAGCTATTTTGTCAGCCTACATTGCACTGTTGACAGCATCCACCAAATTCGGGTGAGAATTCTTACATTATTTAAAGAAAAATATTGAAATTATATGAAATGATAGAAATATTGGAATTCTATGAAAATATTTATTATTGAATTGAGTTGATTATTGATTGAGTTATTGAGTTGGGTATATATTGAGTAGATTATAGATTATTAATTATTGATTATTGAATTTGGTATTGAGTAGATAATAGATTATTGATTATTGATTATTGAGTTGATTATTTAATTGGGTATTGATTAGATTATAGATTATTGATTATTGATTATTAATTATTGAGTTGATTATTTAATTGGGTATTAAGTAGATTATAGATTAAAGATTATTGATTATTGATTATCGATTATTTAGTCGATTATTNTATTAAGTAGATTATAGATTAAAGATTATTGATTATCGATTATTTAGTCGATTATTGAATTGGGTATTGAGTAGATTATTGATTATTGATTATTAAGTTGATTAGTTAATTGGGTATTGAGTAGATTATAGATTATTGATTATTGATTATCGATTATTTAGTCGATTATTGAATTGGGTATTGAGTAGATTATTGATTATTGATTATTAAGTTGATTAGTTAATTGGGTATTGAGTAGATTATAGATTATTGATTATTGATTATCGATTATTTAGTCGATTATTGAATTGGGTATTGAGTAGATTATTGATTATTGATTATTGAGTTGATTATTGAATTGAATATTGAGCATATTATAGATTATTGATTATCGATTATTTAGTCGATTATTGAATTGGGCATTGAGTAGATTATTGATGATTGATTATTGAGTTGATTATTTAATTGAGAGCTTTTGACCCATCCCAAGGTGTTTTGAAAAAAAAGTTCCAAATAATGTTTGTTTTGAAAATAATTTCCAAACACAGGTAGTTTTAAAAATGTCAGTTGGTTTGACGTTTTAAGGAAATAACATTTTTTGTACAAGATTGTGGCACATTTACACCTAAATATTTGATGTTTTAGCTAAAATGTCAATTGTACTGAAGTTTTTAGCTATTCCCTCATAATGCAAAATGGTTTGAATAAATTACACTCACACTCCTAACATTTGATTTTATTACAAGGACACCCCCTCACATTTCAAAAAATATACTAAGACCCCTTGACATTTGAACACATTTGACAGTTGCATCCCTTTTGGTATAACAGACGTTAACAATTTCATTAAAAAGATTTTTTTACCCTTCATATATCCTTGAGATTTACCAATGCCCATATCCAATCTGTCCAACTCACCCCTCTATTTGACTAAATCAAAATAATTAAATTGAAAAAAAATTAATGCTTCCTGCATTCTAGTTAAGTTAATGTTTCCTTTTCCAAAAAAAAAATCAAAGTTATCTTTTCGATATTAAGTTAATTTTTTGGTTTTGGTCAATACAATGATCATCACCTGCCACTCCAAGTCCACCGATTCTCACCACCACCATTGATGTACTTTCTATATTATTATTATTTTTTTTTTTGAGGGGGTGAGAACATTAGATTGGAACCCATAACCACCTATAAGCAGGGGTGAGGCCAAGCTCTCACCTTTGTGTACCTTTTTTCTTTGGCCCCATTCTCTAAAATATGATTTATGGGTTACCAATATAATCATAGTTGTCAAGGCAAAAAGAAAGAAATTTTCCAACTAAACAACGAAATGCATACAAACAGATCCTTGTCATGGATTTTGGGCTTCTATATAAACAACTTTTAACTTTTTATGTCTTTTTTAAGTTCTGTTACAAACTAATTCATTCGTTTGTTAAAAACTCGTTCATACTTTTTTCAACTTATGTTATAAACTCATTCATTCATTTATTTGAGAATTGGATCATTCTTTTATGTTAATTTCAGTTTGCTTCAATCTCACTTCTAGTATGTACTCATTCATTCCGTCCTCATTATGTTCTACCTATTTCAACATCTATACGATACTGAAATTTCACTTTATCGTATTAAGCATATTCTATGTCTCTATCAATCTCAATCGAAGCAGTGTAGTTATGTTGCTTAAATATCAAGCAACACATTTTTCTGCAAAATAAGCATGTTGATTAATGCAATAGTGTCACTGAAATATTGTAAGGCAATTACTACCTTGCTAGCCAAAAAAATCGGCTACATTGTTTGCCTGCTTGATAATATGTTTAACTTGTGATTCAATACATGATGACATGTTTAAGAGATACCCTCTGTTGGGACTCTACTGAAATATGGATATGTTTTTCCTCAAGTATTAATTGTTTCTATCCATCCCCAGGTTCTTATGAATTCATAACTTATTCCACAAGGGAAACTAACTGAAATGGCTGAAAAACAAGTTACCGTTTTGCTATATTCGGGTGGACGAATGAGTTATAGGTCGAAGGGTTTATCATACAGTTGTCCTCCCAATGGTGGTATTGTTATCAATAGTGGTACACAATTGCTGGAATTTTTGAGTAAAATTTACACTGTAATGGGGATGGATATGGCGCATAACAAGTTGAAGTTGACTTGTAGATATCCTCTTACACTTGGAACAGGACCAAGACCAAACATGAATACATATGTCGGTCTAAAAATTGTCAACGATGAATTAGTGACTTCTGTGGTTAATGTGGTTCGTGACAACCCCACCATTGCTAGTGTTGCTTTGTACATCGAAACGGAGGACATCAATGTTGGCATAGACAGTAGTCAGATCAGAGGGTGCATAACAACAACTGTCATGTCTTACACTGAGTTGCTTATGAGAGAGATGGGTCCATTGACATTTTTAACTTCCGATGAGACGGGTGAATGTTCAACTCCCATGGGGATATAGGTAATGTATGATTCTGGGCAGTACTTTTACACTCAACAAAGAACTGGAACCGCGACATACTGTGGGAACTCAGCCAACAATTCATTGAGTCAAATTTTTGAGGCAGAAATTGCATTGGGTGAACAAGATGATGTCCATCAACCAATAATGCAACAAATGTCTTTTCGAGAATATGAAGAAATGTGTGTCAATGATCGTACAAATGTCTCCGATAATGACGACGAAGAAGAAGAGTTTGAGGAAATAATGATTGATGAGCCGGATGACGAAGATGATAATGGCAAAGACTTTGGGACGGCTCAGGTGGTGGAGATGCATAAGCCTNTAACTAACATCGAGACTTGGTTGGTCGGCCATGGACAATGCGCATACAGAATGAAATGGACTTCCCATCAGAGGTTCGTAATCAGATACATTGTGGGCTATGCAGCGAATTAGGTCACAATCGTCGGAAGTGTACACCCATAAATACGCAGGCTCCAGCATCCCTTCAATAGATTGTATTTTGTTATTTTGTGAGCTTGATAAGTTGTATATTATAATCATTTGNGAGAACTATGTATCGTTAGTTGAACAGAATTTATGGGATCTGGTGAAGATGGAGTAAGCAAAGGGCATGGTTTTTAAGGATAAAGCTTCATTGAATAGGGCTGTTAAATGGTATTCAATCAAGATGAATCAGGATTTTTTTGTGATCAAGACGAACACAACTGTGTGGGCTATACAGTGCATCATGTACATACAGTCTAACTACACGTGGAGACTGCGGGCTTGTTTTAAGAAAAAATTGAAAATGTTTCAGATCACGAAATTTGGTGGCATCCACCTCATGGTTATCATCGCTTTTGTCTTCAACATATTCGTAGTAATTTTAATACATAATTTAAGGATGCACATTTGTACGATCTTATGTGGAGGGCTGGAAAGGCAAGACAGGTTTGCAAGTTCGATGATTTGATGACTTAGATACGCAACGTCAAAAAGGAAGCATATACATACTTGAATGATATACTATTGGAGAAGTGGACATTAGCCCATGATGGTGGACGACGATATGGCATCATGACAACCAACATTTCAGAAATTTTTAATAGTATTCTCCAAGGTGCTAGGTATTTGCCCATAACTACTTGTGTGCAGTCGATATTTTATCGGGTCACTACGTATCATTTTGAACATCGAGACCTAGTGGCTAAATGGAAAAAAAATGGGATGGAGTTTTCTAAGCATGTTGTGGAACGATTAAAATATGCACAAGAAATGAGTCGTGTCCACGATGTGACGCCATTTCATAGGGAGTGTTGTCTTGCTGAAGTGTCAACTGGTGGTGGTCACAAGCAAGTTGTGTGTCTTGAAGATCGTTTGTGCACATGTGAAAAATAGACAATTTATAGAATTCANCTTTTGCCGCCGCAAGGCTGGCTAATCGTACGCAACAGGCTCGAAGACCCCTTCTTAGACATTATAGAGATCAGCTGGATCAAATGTGCGATGAGTAGGTATACAAGCGGATCTCTGTATGATTTTCTAACTATCAAACTTAATTGTGGATGATGTTGTTGGTTAGATGTTTGATGCATTGAATAATTATTGGTCATTATTCATTGGTGGATTGTTGGCTATGTTGTATGGTTGGTAATTGCTTGTATGATTGTTGAATGGTAGTGACATTTATTTAAGTTGTTGTTCTTTTATGTATGCAAGCAATAGGTGATTTTGAAATTTTTTTTGGGGTCATACATATAGGGGAAACTCTGCCAAAATTTTTATTTTTTCGTACATCTAAAAAAAATCGTTATTGTTTAAACTACAGATGATATGGTAGTCATTCACTCCTGATGTGCTGGACACCCTACCCGATTATTGCTTGTGTGGTCGGGAATTATGGACTACCCCGGTCCTACTTATATGTTTTGATGTGGTAGAGTGGCATTTTTCAAACCGTGTTCTACGACAATTTGGATGTAGGCAGCCCGTACCAATGTCATGTGATTCTAGTTGGGAGCTGTATACCCCAAATAGGCGTGGCAAACATGGTTATAAATGGACGATCGCACATCAAAGGTACATCAGTATGTGGGATCAATGGCGAGATTCTATTGTTCACGGAGAGCCTACGCTTGACATGATGGATGCCACCGATCCTTACATGGAGTGGTATCGGCGCATTACTCGTCTACTTATCAGACCATCGATGCCACGCCCCTGACGTTGGTTTTTAGCCCGTCGGCAGTATCATCGAGCTGTTGGTATGTGTAATTTACTTCGTATATTACAAATACGGGGTACATAAATTACTTAATATTTATTTTATTCCTTATTTAGTGGTGTTGCAGGAACAGACACTGACAAAGGTATATCACACAACTCGCGATACAGTTAGTAGGGAGCCTAATTTGAGGACATGTTTGACGGCCATCAGCTAGATGGGGGATCTTAGCTATCGGTGTTTATCAGCTATTTATGAGCACCGAAGACTTGTGGAGCCTCCGACAGTCATTGAGCAGCCAGTTGTTACAACCCCAGTGCATGCACAATAATGGGGTGTACGCATTCCTCGACCGCCAGCTGCATGCGCACATCGGCAGCCTCCTTCACCGGTCGTGGATACTGCTGTGACATCATCAGAGGTAGACCCATCAGCCGCATATGTTCCCCAAACTGCTATAGAGGCAAGCCCATCTACACCATATGTCCCAGCTTTTGATTTTGACATTCCTACACCGGTCGTTCCCTATACTACTACATCACCGATTGATCGTCCTACGGTTACATCATTTGGGCCACTACTAACCTCACCAGGTGTTGATGCATCGACAACTCCCTTTACACCTACACCAGAGCCAGTAGTTATGGCNACTAATCGGTTCATATCTTTCCCTAGACAAGTCTTCTAGCAAGGTGAAGTTGATGTACCTTCCTTTGTTTGCCAATCTTACCTCAGCTAGTCACTACAGCTGGGGTAGCACGGCATTGGCTTGGCTTTACCGCAAGATGTACATTGCTAGTAGACGCGATGCTAAGCACATCGGCAGATTGCTTGTTCTAGTATAGGTACATGCAAACTTATGTTTCATATTTGTCCAAATATATATTGTTTNACAGATACATCACTTTCACATGCAGGGGCATGTATTCCACGTATTGTTCCACCGATGCCCACACGTCCTACTTCTCCTGTTCCATACGATGGCAGTTCTAATGATGTTGAGGTTCTAGCTGATGGAGTTACTCAAGAGCCATCACAGTCACACATAGTTAGAGGTACAGGTCGTCATGGAGTCGCTCGTNGCAGATACATCACTTTCACATGCAGGGGCATGTATTCCACGTATTGTTCCACCGATGCCCACACGACCTACTTCTCCTGTTCCATACGATGGCAGTTCTAATGATGTTGAGGTTCTAGCTGATGGAGTTACACAAGAGCCATCACAGTCACACATAGTTAGAGGTACAGGTCGTCATGGAGTCGCTCGTNGTTTTGTTTTTTTATATAGTTGTGGGCATGAGAGCATTTATCGCATATACGTCCACAACGATTACTCCCACGTGGGCTATTACATGATGTACATTCAGACGCTGTCCCAGCAGATGGTGTAGCACCTGCACCAGTACATGCTCCTGCACTAGATGTACCAGCACTTGATGACCTTCCAGCAAGGCCTCATGGGTGTAGGTAAGACATNGATATATCGCCTCCGCCTGATGGTCAGCGGCCCAAGCGAAAGAGGAGACCACCACCTTGTGGGACGTAGTCCTTTTTTGATTTTTTTTTTGTATAAAATTTGTAATTATTATTGTTGTATATAAAATTTATGTGTGTTCATAGTTTCATANAATATATCGCCTCCGCCTGATGGTCAGCGGCCCAAGGGAAAGAGGAGACCACTACCTTATGGGACGTAGTCCTTTTTTGATTTTTTTTTTGTATAAAATTTGTAATTATTATTGTTGTATATAAAATTTATGTGTGTTCATAGTTTCATATAATGTTAATCCATTATTGCTTTTTAGATTATTGATTCAATACTCTGAACAAATGTTTGTTGAATAACATAACATAAATTATTGAAATTTAGATGGGCATTACAAACTGGAGTAGTACATCATATTTAATAGAAACAAAATACATAAACATATTGCAAACACAAGTACGACGACAAAAGTGTAAAATTGCAAACACTTCTTTATGGGTCTTCATCTTCATCAGAGAGGTAATGATCAGAAATACATCCATCTTCACCACTCAATTGGTAGCTTAAAATTGCTTCTTGCATCCTCCCTTCTGCAGCACAGTCGCCTACAATACGCCGCAAACTGTACCGATTGCAATGGATTGTCATTCGATTGTTCTCAACTCGAATGCAAAACAATGCTCACTCTAATTCTTGAGGAGTGTTAGTAGGCATACCAATGACAACTTGTCGAGACCTTCTTATGTTGCAAAAACGTAAATCTAAGCTTAGATTTTCTCTTTTCATCAAGCGATATTGTCATTCCATCATCATTGTGTTCGTAGTTGTTAGTGAATAGCGTAACCGAGAATTCGTTGGGTAAAAGAACTTATCTTTTAAAGCCCAATGATAACCTAGAGTTTCAAAAAGGGTTCNGAACGTAAATCTAAGCTTAGATTTTCTTTTTTCATCAAGCGATATTGTCATTCCGTCATCATTGTGTTCGTAGTTGTTAGTGAATAGCGTAACCGAGAATTCGTTAGGTAAAAGAACTTATCTTTTAAAGCCCAATGATAACCTAGAGTTTCAAAAAGGGTTCTTGAACTAAAATTCATTGTTAGAAATGAATTTTGTACATTGAATATTTCACATGGGTTCATATTTATAGGCAATTTATTTA
Organism: Ilex paraguariensis; assembly: GCA_963454935.2. Classification (NCBI taxonomy): domain Eukaryota; kingdom Viridiplantae; phylum Streptophyta; class Magnoliopsida; order Aquifoliales; family Aquifoliaceae; genus Ilex; species Ilex paraguariensis. Next base: position 61,144 of record CAUOFW020008146.1, read on the forward strand.
TGTGAGTATGCCAGTCTATAGCCTAAATGAATGACATTAGAACATTATATAGTCACAATCACTGACTACACAACAATATCTAGTAACACTTACTGACAGTGAACCATTGTGTAGTCACACAGACTGACATTTCTCAACCAGTGTTTAGTCACAGTAACCTACTGTGTTGTCACAATAACTGACAATGATGCAATTGTCAGTCATTATAACCATTTTTCATTCAGCTGGATCAGATTAATGAATACCATACATTGCACTTCAATGCATTAGTGTGTTGTCACATTCCACATCTTGTGACTACACAATACTTAACAGCCCAAACCCTAATACTATTAAACGTGTCACGAGTCGTGAATCACTATGACGTAGGATGAATCAAGGTCTATTAAAATCTATNGACCATACATTGCACTTCAATGCATTAGTGTGTTGTCACATTCCACATCTTGTGACTACACAGTACTTAACAGCCCAAACCCTAATACTATTAAACATGTCACGAGTCGTGAATCACTATGACGTAGGATGAATCAAGGTCTATTAAAATCTATGGACTACATTTCTCAACTAGTGTTTAGTTACAGTAACCTAGTGTATTGTCACAACGACTGACAATGATGTAATTGTCAGTCATTGTAACTATTTTTTATTCAGCAGCACACGTTAATGAAAACCCTACATTGCACTTCAATGCACTAGTGTGTTGTCACATTCCACATCTTAAGACTACATAGTAGTTAACACCGAATCACTATGACGTAGGATGAATCAAGGTCTATTCAAATCAATNTGACTGACAATGATGTAATTGTCAGTCATTGTAACTATTTTTTATTCAGCAGCACACGTTAATGGAAACCCTACATTGCACTGCAATGCACTAGTGTGTAGTCACATTCCACATCTTAAGACTACACAGTAGTTAACACCGAATCACTATGACGTAGGATGAATCAAGGTCTATTCAAATCAATGGACTACATTTCTCACTGTGCTGTCACAGTCACTGCGTACCAGCGTTTGTTCCTGCTAACATGTAATAGTGTGTAGTCACATGTACTGCACAAGTATCTTGTTACTGTTTGACTATCAACTCAAACATAAAGGTGGCTACACATTAGTGCACTGCTAACAAATGTATATATTTCAATCAATGAAAATTTCTATAAAAATATAATATAGGGTGGATCATATAACATGTTGCACATTATGTCTATTTTAAAAGCACAAGCAAGTGATACCAACCATAAGCGTGAACCAGTATAGTTATTACAAGAGTGAGATGAATATTACAAGAGTGAGAGATTTTCTGATCCAAAGGAGTATTAGGTTGGACTTCGTCGAGAGTGGACTTTTCGTGCGAATGAATCATAATCATTATGCACAGATCTGAGAGAACATGGTATACCGGTGCCACATAGACTTTCACGTACCATACCCCAAAAGAATAGAGTCAATTATGAAGCAACAGTTAAACGTATGTGAAAGGAGAATAATATGATGATGTTGCGTAAGTGCCGATATTATATGCTCCAAATAGCATCTGACATGGTGGTAACTGCATTTGGTAGGGAGTTAACATCTACTGAACAATCTAATGTATTGTCTAATGAACAATACCTATCAAATGAGTATATGTCTGATGAAAATTAAAAAATATTATTTGTGCCCACCATATTAAGCATTTACCGTTTATGTCTATGTCCTTTTTACTTTAATCAATATTGTGCATTTATGAGTTTATTCAGTGTGTTGTCATATCTCAACTTTTTCGTTGTCACATCTTGTCATTGTCAAATCAGTTATCAACTTTGCAGTGTGATGTCCAATTTACTTTAATTTATCTCGTGGCTTTAACAAATCAATGCAGTGTGTTGTCATATCTCAACTTTTTCATTGGCATTTTGCATCATTGTAAATCAATTCCAAACTTTACAGATTGATGTCCTTTCACTGTAAGTTTTAATTGTCAAATCGAGCATATATATACTACTATTAACAATTGTGTAAATGCACTACCACCAAACAAAATGTATAGGAGCACATCACTTGCAAATTCTTCTTCACGCAATGAACAAAATAGTTTGTCTGCGGGTAACAAACGTGAACGCTCAACGAACAGCTCAACATCGTTGAACAAAGTTACTTCTATCGAATCATATACTGATTCTAGTGGTGTAACGTGGTATAGACGAAAGCGTGCATTCCGCAATGAGTCAATCGACCCTTATCACCCAATCGAACAAGTTGGACATGTAATTATTGGGCCTGCAACTGATTATCTACCTACAGTTGCTCAAATCGAACTCACACCAAGATGACGATAGTTATATGACAAACGTTGTGACCTTGAAGTATTTTGTCGATGGCATGGTATTGTGGTACCAAAGGCACGTTCAGCTGATATTTACAATTCACATAATTCAAACAATCATGACGAGGTCATATCAATGCTTGAACGTGAAAATGATTAAATGCAGCGTCGTCTTAATCATTTTCATGCACTCGATTATGCTAAAATAGAGCATTTTGATCCTGAATATGTCGAAATTGAAATTTTAGAGGATCTGTTACTTGTTTCTGATCCTGAGCTTTCTGATTTCTCTAATTTGGACGATGATGCGTCTGACACTTATATCCCAACATTTTAATGTATACTCGATAATCCTTTATGTTATTTTGAATATCAACCACGTTATTGACATCTTTTTTTTTACATGTATATGTTTTGAATAACAAATAAAATTTTATTTTTAATTTATGTATGCATTTTTTTTTATGATAAAATTAAATTTTATTATATGTATACGTTTTGTCAAAATATTTACTATCAAAAGTCATACAATTAATTAAAAAAAATATGTTATCATAATTTGGATAACAAAATTTAATTTGTAATTTTGAATCTCAAAAAATAAAAATAATAAACTATAAATTAAAATTTTAGAATGTTATTGACAGTAAAAAAAATAAAAAGCTTTGTACGTTCATGCATGAATACCAGTATGCTTGAAAGAATGACTGATTGAAATAATTACCAACCTGTAATTTTGAGAAGACCGAGAGAAAATAATCCTTAATAACTGCGGTGACTTGGCCGAAAAATTGTTCCAATTTGACTCCATACCATTTCGCGTGCGCCGAGTACCATTACCCATGGGGGGTTATTTCTAATTGTTTAAATCAATTATGTTTTGTAGAATGACTCTTAGTTTTCCCAATAAACAAATAGCATCATNTGATCCAAAGGAGTATTAGGTCGGACTTCGTCGAGAGTGGACTTTTCGTGCGAATGAATCATAATCATTATGCACAGATCTGAGAGAACATGGTATACCGGTGCCACATAGACTTTCACGTACCATACCCCAAAAGAATAGAGTCAATTATGAAGCAACAGTTAAACGTATGTGAAAGGAGAATAATATGATGATGTTGCGTAAGTGCCGATATTATATGCTCCAAATAGCATCTGACATGGTGGTAACTGCATTTGGTAGGGAGTTAACATCTACTGAACAATCTAATGTATTGTCTAATGAACAATACCTATCAAATGAGTATATGTCTGATGAAAATTAAAAAATATTATTTGTGCCCACCATATTAAGCATTTACCGTTTATGTCTATGTCCTTTTTACTTTAATCAATATTGTGCATTTATGAGTTTATTCAGTGTGTTGTCATATCTCAACTTTTTCGTTGTCACATCTTGTCATTGTCAAATCAGTTATCAACTTTGCAGTGTGATGTCCAATTTACTTTAATTTATCTCGTGGCTTTAACAAATCAATGCAGTGTGTTGTCATATCTCAACTTTTTCATTGGCATTTTGCATCATTGTAAATCAATTCCAAACTTTACAGATTGATGTCCTTTCACTGTAATTTTTAATTGTCAAATCGAGCATATATATACTACTATTAACAATTGTGTAAATGCACTACCACCAAACAAAATGTATAGGAGCACATCACTTGCAAATTCTTCTTCACGCAATGAACAAAATAGTTTGTCTGCGGGTAACAAACGTGAACGCTCAACGAACAGCTCAACATCGTTGAACAAAGTTACTTCTATCGAATCATATACTGATTCTAGTGGTGTAACGTGGTATAGACGAAAGCGTGCATTCCGCAATGAGTCAATCGACCCTTATCACCCAATCGAACAAGTTGGACATGTAATTATTGGGCCTGCAACTGATTATCTACCTACAGTTGCTCAAATCGAACTCACACCAAGATGACGATAGTTATATGACAAACGTTGTGACCTTGAAGTATTTTGTCGATGGCATGGTATTGTGGTACCAAAGGCACGTTCAGCTGATATTTACAATTCACATAATTCAAACAATCATGACGAGGTCATATCAATGCTTGAACGTGAAAATGATTAAATGCAGCGTCGTCTTAATCATTTTCATGCACTCGATTATGCTAAAATAGAGCATTTTGATCCTGAATATGTCGAAATTGAAATTTTAGAGGATCTGTTACTTGTTTCTGATCCTGGGCTTTCTGATTTCTCTAATTTGGACGATGATGCGTCTGACACTTATATCCCAACATTTTAATGTATACTCGATAATCCTTTATGTTATTTTGAATATCAACCACGTTATTGACATCTTTTTTTTTACATGTATATGTTTTGAATAACAAATAAAATTTTATTTTTAATTTATGTATGCATTTTTTTTTATGATAAAATTAAATTTTATTATATGTATACGTTTTGTCAAAATATTTACTATCAAAAGTCATACAATTAATTAAAAAAATAATGTTATCATAATTTGGATAACAAAATTTAATTTGTAATTTTGAATCTCAAAAAATAAAAATAATAAACTATAAATTAAAATTTTAGAATATTATTGACAGTAAAAAAAATAAAAAGCTTTGTACGTTCATGCATGAATACCAGTATGCTTGAAAGAATGACTGATTGAAATAATTACCAACCTGTAATTTTGAGAAGACCGAGAGAAAATAATCCTTAATAACTGCGGTGACTTGGCCGAAAAATTGTTCCAATTTGACTCCATACCATTTCGCGTGCGCCGAGTACCATTACCCATGGGGGGTTATTTCTAATTGTTTAAATCAATTATGTTTTGTAGAATGACTCTTAGTTTTCCCAATAAACAAATAGCATCATCACCTCTTCGTTTTAAAGATGGCTGTTATTGCTAACTGTTACAATGAGTTTTAATTAGGTTTTACTGGTTATTTAATGCATTTATAGTCGAAAAGGCCCAATAGAGTTGATGGAGGTGACTTATAAATGTGTTTAGCGCGCAATTTCAGGATGAACAAGTTTGTATGGGGCCATAAATTTAATTATATGTACATTTTCAATTTTTAAAGATTGATATGCTAAAAAATATAAGTATTTTTAATTTATCAAAATTTATTAATTGAATGTAATTAAATTTTTAAATAAATAAATAAAACTCATCCTCTCACCAAAAAAAAGGGAGAAAAATATTTTTAAGTATTATTGTTAGGGAGAAAATTTTCAGTAAGACAAAAAAAATTTATGTATTTTTAAATTATCAAAATTTGTTCATTGAATGTAATTAAATTTTAAATAAATAACAAAAACTCAACAAAACAGTCTTACGTATCATTTGTTAGGGAGGATAACACCAATAGGATAAACGAAATTTATGTATTTTTAAAATCAAAATTTTATTATTAATTAATTTTTTTATTAATAAATATTTAACATTTTACTCAGAAAAAAAAGGCAAAAAACCTATCACGATATTATGGAATGATTTAATTGAAATAAAAAAATTAAAATTTTAAGGACTAAATTAAAACCAAAGAGAAAATTTAGATGATAGTTATGATAATTGCCCAAAATTTATTTGTGTATTCATCATTAGATTTGGTGCTTGGTGTGTTGTTGGAGTGCTGTCTTGGATGTCCATTTAGATGGCGTCAAACCATTTGATGCCTCTTGAATTCCCTATTTAAATGGCATCAAATGGTCTGACGTCTTGAGTTAATTGGGCCATAAATTGACTTAAAAAGGTTATATGAACTTACGTTTTTATCATAAAAACAACCGTCCGTTTGACGTCTTTAAGTTAATCATGTCAGTTCATTTGACGTTTTTAAAATTTTTTGGATTTGAGAATTATTTTCAAACCAACACTTAGTTGAGAAATTTTTTAAAAAAAGCCTTGATATGGGTCAAAAGTTCCAACATTTACAGCAAACATATACATATACATATACATATGGTCAAAGAGTGGCTTAGTGGTTACGCATCACTCCTACTCGCAATTGATTGTAGGATCCAACCTCGTCCATTTCTCCTTCCCCCTACATCCAAACAAAAGAAGAATAACCGTTGGATTCACACTATATTTTAATGTTTAATATGATTCACAGTAAATATAATAAATTAGGTCACAATAGCATTGCTCTTATATAAGACCGCTCTCGAAATTTCTCAATAAAAATAGCTTAAATGGTCATGCTTCTGGTCTCTTTAGCCAACCATCCCATGGACACAGTAACTCCAGTCCCTCAACTTCGAAGATTTGATATAAGATCGCCATGGTCTTGAGAACACCTAATCATCCCAAATCAAACTCTCCAGCTCATAAGAATAAAATTTATCCATTAATAGGCCCCTAATTATTATTTACATTAAGCATATATTACTATTAATGACAAACATTTTGTAACACCCAATTATCTTTAATGAGAGAATAAGAATAGCCATTTTCAAACTTCTTTCGTAACTGAAATTTTTATTTTTTTTTCAAATCTCAATTCTTTTTGTGGGTATTGGAATTTATTCTATGACATGTTCAGGAAAAAAAAAAACTATGCCAATACCACATGGTCGCCATGCTGACTGTGAACATTTGGAAGCATGCCATTTGGTTCCTCTGAATTTTGGTTGAAATTCATTGGTGAAATTTAGGCCTATAACAACAGTACGATGAGAAAAGAACGGTTAAGATTTGGACTGCTCATCACGAGAATCCCAAGGAGGTGGCAGAACCTTAACATTACGATGAACTCTAAATTTCGAGCATTGAAGAAATTTAGGCCAACAACATTACGATGAGAAAAGAACGATTAAGATTTGATCTGTTCATCATGAAAATTCCGAGGAGGTGGTAGAATCTTAACCATTGTTTTTTCATCGTGCGACTATTGTGGGTATCAACTCAGTGTAATTCTAGCCAAAATTCACAGGATCTAAACTCCTTCATCTACAATGATGGTACCTGGTATCACATTTATGATCATTGATCACATTATACTATAATCATACAAGATAATTTCTCTGTTCCTCACCCTATATATTTAAGACAAGCCAATGTATGCACCTAAGCAACCTTTGGTTCTCTCTTAGTTCAGAATAGTCGCCTAAGTTTAATATCCATGGCCAAGTCACTTCTGTCTTTCAGCATTCTCTATCTGTTTCTTCTGATCTTGTTCTTGAACTCAGGTACTTCTTCCCCACAGCTTTACCTTTTTGATAATTTGGTAATTTCTAAGATGATTCCTGTATCCATTCTCTTTTCATTCATTCATTTGGCTAGCTTTTCTTTCAGATGGAGATGGAATTTGTGTTATTTGTAGTTGGGTATTTGTATTTCTTCAAACTGTTTTCATTTTTTTTATATCCAAGAACCGTCCCAACCTTCCATTCTCTCCGTAAACTTGATATGTACAGAATCACTCATAAATTATGTGCATCTAAGTCAACCACTCTTGTGAGTCTCAAACTTGTAGTCTCGAGATATTAACACGGAGATATCTTGAAGGCTTGAATTTGTACCATATTACTTGAACTAGCTNTCTTAAATTACCTAAAACTTATTAGTATGTAATACTTAAACCCTTCAAATTTGAAGTATTATACTTAAATCTCTTATTAGGTACGGAACTAACGGAATATATTAAATGAGTAAATTATTTCAATTATAGATAGAAGATATTGTGTCAATTATAGTTTCTTTTTTAGTTTTATACCAATAGACAGTATAATTGTATACAAATGAGTGTTAAATTGAATTCTTTTGATATATGTATATTGATTATTATATGCAGTTTATACTTTTGCGTCACTTACCGACTTAGACATCAAAGAGTCGACCTCTAGAGCTTCCTTATGATTTCTGACATCTTTTTTAGGTGATCGAAGTCCAACAAACCGGTGTGGAGATCATCCAAATTTTAGCATCAATAATACTAATTATAATTTTATTTCAATAAATGACATAATATAGTATGAATTTTGGTTGTAAAATTTAAAATATTTGATATTCTGTTTTTAATTGAAATATTTTTTATCTAAATATAATATTTTAAACTTGAAGGTCAAAGTTACATGCCTACAAACTTAAAGAGGTCTAAGTTTAATTTATTAACGAATATACTAATAAATATTGAGGACAAATGTCTAAATATTACATGTATACAAATTTCAAAAGATGTTTATATAATATTTTAAATGTCGGTTTCAGGCAGTTTAGATGTAACTTTCCTTTATTATTGTTAAAACAGCAAACCCCAAGATGATGCCCCAAACCAACCCCCGGGAGGGATATCTTATTTTTATTGGATTTTTTGGAAGTCAGTACACCTAATTAAACTTATTGGCAAAAAAAACATAGAACAAAATGTGAGTTAAAAAAAATATAAATGTCCATTTTAGAGTCATTTAATTCAAAATCTCTTATCTTTAATACAACTTGATTCATGTGTATTTGTTAATATATACAAATACGTATTTAATGCACATTGATTCATATGTATTTATTAATACATGTATATATATATAGATATTTGTTGTTAAATCTCTTATTTAAATTTTAAATTGTCTTTAATGCACCTTGATTCATGCGTATTTTTTTTTTTGAAAAATGATTTTATTTTCAAATTTTATTTAATGCACCTCTATTCAAGCTTTTTTCTTTTGGAAAATAATTTTATTTTCAAATTAATTTAATATCCGAATAATCTAATAGTATAACAATAACAGTGTAACAAAAATAGTGTTCAGTAGTTTTGTATATATCGTAACAAATTCAAAACGGAGATGAACTATTTTGAATGAAATTATATTAAACTATATGTTTGACAAAATATAATAGTACAATATTTTGTGTAAATAGCTTGTTACACTATTATTGTTATACTGTTACATTATTGGTGTTACACTATTACACTTTTATTATTACACTGTTATTGTTATACTTTTATTATTACACTGTTATTGTTACACTATTATACTATTCGGATATTAAATTAATTTGAAAATAACACCACAAAAAAAAATGCATGAATCAAGGTGTATTAAAAGATAATTCAAAATTTAGATAGGAGATTTAACCACATTTGCCCTTATGTATGTATATATAAATATATATAAAAATATGTATTTATGTATATATAAAAATGTATAAATATAAATATATATATATATATATATATATATATATGTATTTATATATACATAAAAAAGTGTATATATATGTATTAAAGTTCTCCCATAAAATTAGAAAATATTTAATGCACCACTTTCCAACGAAAAGTGGTGCATTAAATACACATGAATTAATTAAGGGCAAAAATGTTACAATAAAAATAGATAAATTCAAATTATGTACTTTGATACAAATAAGTATCAAAATTAAGTACTTAATAACTCTATATTTTTTAGTGTGTAATTTTTACCAAAAAAAAAAAAAGTCTAATTTGGTGTAGCCCTTTCAATTTACCCTTTTTTATTTTTCTTTGTTGTTTCTGTGAGGTCGATACAGGAGCCCGTGACAGTGAGCTGTCNAGTGAGAAATAAGTTTGTCAACCGATCAGGTTTAGATCAAATTTTAACTGATTCGAATCCAAATTTGATTTTAAAAGTTTAATCCAAATTTGATCCGATAATTTGATAAATTTTATTTTTATGGATTATATTCAAATCTGAATCCATGAAATACAAGATATTAAATTCGGGTTCGAATTTTTGGTAAAAATATCAATTCATATTTGTCTAATCGGATCGGATTCAAATCAGAATATAATCCATTGACGAGCCTAGTGAAAAATGTATATGAGAAAGTTGTGTGATAACCCAATCCCCAAATCAAGACAAAAAATATAATAATTTTAGTGAATTAAGTGCATTCAATAACAAAAACTCATATCATGTAAGAAGTTAAGCAACTTGAAATATTGTCCATTGGGGTAGCAATCTTTGATACTTGGGTTGGGGCCTGTCTTATTCAAGATCCAACGAGGGTTATCAAATTCTTATTCAACATGAATTTCGATTGACCATTGAACCGGAGTTTGAACCCTAGTGTTACAGCCTGAGCTCTAATGACCCCTAGTTGAGTTCAAAGTTAAACTGAACGCCAATTAAGGGTACAGTTGGAAAGAAGAAACTAATGTTACAGGTGAAGCGCAATTCCTGTAAGAAGATGATGCTCAAATCTGTTTTTAGGAATTACAACGTTGTTAAGTTTGTCATCCTATGCCTTCCGAAAAAAAAGTTTGTCATCCTCTTGTTTTCTTATGCATAAGATAGATCAATACTTCCTTCTTTTTATTATTATTATTATTATTTTAATGAATACACATAGAGGATACATACATATTTTTTGAACAAAGTCTTTACATTTGAGAAAAATTATACTCAGATTCCTTCACATTTGTCACTTAATTATTTAGACGTCTAATATTACACACAGACCTCTTGAAGTTTGTATGCGTATAACATTTAGACCCATCAATGTCCGTTAATATATTCATTAATAAATTACTCTTAAATTACCTAAAACTTATTAGTATGTAATACTTAAACCCTTCAAATTTGAAGTATTATACTTAAATCTCTTATTAGGTACGGAACTAACGGAATATATTAAATGAGTAAATTATTTCAATTATAGATAGAAGATATTGTGTCAATTATAGTTTCTTTTTTAGTTTTATACCAATAGACAGTATAATTGTATACAAATGAGTGTTAAATTGAATTCTTTTGATATATGTATATTGATTATTATATGCAGTTTATACTTTTGAGTCACTTACCGACTTAGACATCAAAGAGTCGACCTCTAGAGCTTCCTTATGATTTCTGACATCTTTTTTAGGTGATCGAAGTCCAACAATCAGGTGTGGAGATCATCCAAATTTTAGCATCAATAATACTAATTATAATTTTATTTCAATAAATGACATAATATAGTATGAATTTTGGTTGTAAAATTTAAAATATTTGATATTCTGTTTTTAATTGAAATATTTTTTATCTAAATATAATATTTTAAACTTGAAGGTCAAAGTTACATGCCTACAAACTTAAAGAGGTCTAAGTTTAATTTATTAACGAATATACTAATAAATATTGAGGATAAATATCTAAATATTACATGTATACAAATTTCAAAAGATGTTTATAAAATATTTTAAATGTCGGTTTCAGGCAGTTTAGATGTAACTTTCCTTTATTATTGTTAAAACAGCAAACCCCAAGATGATGCCCCAAACCAACCCCCGGGAGGGATATCTTATTTTTATTGGATTTTTTGGAAGTCAGTACACCTAATTAAACTTATTGGCAAAAAAAACATAGAACAAAATGTGAGTTAAAAAAAATATAAATGTCCATTTTAGAGTCATTTAATTCAAAATCTCTTATCTTTAATACAACTTGATTCATGTGTATTTGTTAATATATACAAATACGTATTTAATGCACATTGATTCATATGTATTTATTAATACATGTATATATATATAGATATTTGTTGTTAAATCTCTTATTTAAATTTTAAATTGTCTTTAATGCACCTTGATTCATGCGTATTTTTTTTTTTGAAAAATGATTTTATTTTCAAATTTTATTTAATGCACCTCTATTCAAGCTTTTTTCTTTTGGAAAATAATTTTATTTTCAAATTAATTTAATATCCGAATAATCTAATAGTATAACAATAACAGTGTAACAAAAATAGTGTTCAGTAGTTTTGTATATATCGTAACAAATTCAAAACGGAGATGAACTATTTTGAATGAAATTATATTAAACTATATGTTTGACAAAATATAATAGTACAATATTTTGTGTAAATAGCTTGTTACACTATTATTGTTATACTGTTACATTATTGGTGTTACACTATTACACTTTTATTATTACACTGTTATTGTTATACTTTTATTATTACACTGTTATTGTTACACTATTATACTATTCGGATATTAAATTAATTTGAAAATAACACCACAAAAAAAAATGCATGAATCAAGGTGTATTAAAAGATAATTCAAAATTTAGATAGGAGATTTAACCACATTTGCCCTTATGTATGTATATATAAATATATATAAAAATATGTATTTATGTATATATAAAAATGTATAAATATAAATATATATATATATATATATATATATATATGTATTTATATATACATAAAAAAGTGTATATATATGTATTAAAGTTCTCCCATAAAATTAGAAAATATTTAATGCACCACTTTCCAACGAAAAGTGGTGCATTAAATACACATGAATTAATTAAGGGCAAAAATGTTACAATAAAAATAGATAAATTCAAATTATGTACTTTGATACAAATAAGTATCAAAATTAAGTACTTAATAACTCTATATTTTTTAGTGTGTAATTTTTACCAAAAAAAAAAAAAGTCTAATTTGGTGTAGCCCTTTCAATTTACCCTTTTTTATTTTTCTTTGTTGTTTCTGTGAGGTCGATACAGGAGCCCGTGACAGTGAGCTGTCAAATGTCCTTTAATTTCCAAGAACCCTTCAAAATGAAACAGAAGATTAATCAAATAAAAGGGGTAGAATTGCATTTTATACCTTCAAATATTTAAAAAAATTTATTTATACTCTTAAAGATTAAAAAGTGCTACAATATTGTTAAACTGTTAGATTTCATTTTTTTTATCAATATTAATGGTGTGGTTTTGATGAAAAAAAAAAAAAGGAAGCTACTAGACGAACCACATTACAACACGTTTCATATATTGAAATATAATATTACAAAATTTATCTTTGAGAGTATAAAATGAGAATACTTAAATCTTTTAGGGTACAAAGTACAACCATCGTTGTTACTTGCATATAATAAAAGGTAAAATTACATCTATAGGTTTGATCAAATAACAGTTAGACCCCCTCACATATGGAAAATAACACTGCAATCCCCTCCGCTTTGGTTGTCGGTAATAAATTCTCTCAACCGTCAGTTTGTAGTAGAGGTGTCAATTTTTTCCGTTAACACGAACCGAATCCGACACGAACTCGAAAATAACACGATTAGTTGGCACGAGTAATAAATGAGTCAAGTTAAGGTTCGACACGAATAACACGATTAATGGGTACTGTAAATAGAAGATAATTATTTAACGAGTATTGTAGATAGAAAATAAGAATTTTATAATTTTTTAAATAGTATTATATTAGTTATTGTCAAATTAAATAATTTTTTATTAACACGAATATTGACACGAACCCGACACGTACCGAAAGTGATACAATATGAAAATAACACGATCAAAAATGACACGACACGAAAATGATACGACACGATGCGATTGACACTATAATTTGTAGTTAAAAGGACATGAAAAATTTGCTCATGTAAGCAATTCATTTTTTAAAAATACCAATATTACCCTTATCATGGTTATATATAACTTATATTTGCAATCNTATGAAAATAACACGATCAAAAATAACACGACACGAAAATGATACGACACGATACGATTGACACTCTAATTTGTAGTTAAAAGGACATGAAAAATTTGCCCATGTAAGCAATTCATTTTTTAAAAATACCAATATTACCCTTATCATGGTTATATATAACTTATATTTGCAATCAAACCAACCATATCCACATTATTGGTAGTTAAACCTTATTTCCAAACCACACCACCACAGGTTGTGTGATTAAATATTAAGTTATCACGTAGTTAAGTTTGTTTCCAAACTAAATTTGAGTTTTAGTACAAAATTAATTTAATTATAAGAATTGATTTGAATTTTGAGATAATTAATCTAATTAATTGAATTGATTTAGATTTGGTTCGATTTTGCGNAAGTTGCCTTCCTTAATCACCAAACCACACCACCACAGGTTGTGTGATTAAATATTAAGTTATCACGTAGTTAAGTTTGTTTCCAAACTAAATTTGAGTTTTAGTACAAAATTATTTTAATTATAAGAATTGATTTGAATTTTGAGATAATTAATCTAATTAATTGAATTGATTTAGATTTGGTTCGATTTTGCGATAAATTTAATTTAATTAACAAAGTTAATCAAATTTGGTATGTATTACGGATAAAATCAATTAGATTTGATTTTTAAAATAAATATTATTCAATAAATAAATTGATTAGATTTGGTTTGAGTTTTGTAACAAAACTTATGGAATAAATATGTTTTCGTTTTCATTTGGGATAAATTCTATTATATTAATTAAACAATTTATTTTCCTTCAATTCTATTATATCGAAGTAGCAATTTGCCATTGGATGTTGTAAAATTAACTATAGGTCAATAAGTAGAGAGTCTTTGAGGTGGAGGGCATTATACTAAATTTCGTGTTGCTGCTATAAAGATAGAACGNATATCGAAGTAGCAATTTGCCATTGGATGTTGTAAAATTAACTATAGGTCAATAAGTAGAGAATCTTTGAGGTGGAGGGCATTATACTAAATTTCGTGTTGCTGCTATAAAGATAGAACGGTCGCCACTAATAGGGGATGTTAGTGTTATTTTTCAAACAAGAGGTCTAATTATTATTTAACTAAATGTTAAGAGAGGTGAATGTAATTTACCCTATAATAAACTGTTCTCATAGAAACAAAATGCAAGTTGAATACTAAAAAATTATCTGTTTACAGATATAAAAATTTCAAGTGGACCAAAACAAATGTGAACCTGGATTATGCCACCATTGCAGACCTATTTATCTTTGCACTATCCTTCTGAAAATGGTAGATCATCAACTATTTTGTTACATACTTGAAGAAAGAGAAAAACATGGGAGGACCTGTTTTNGTAGAAACAAAATGCAAGTTGAATACTAAAAAATTATCTGTTTACAGATAAAAATTTCAAGTGGACCAAAACAAATGTGAACCTGGGTTATGCCACCATTGCAGACCTATTTATCTTTGCACTATCCTTCTGAAAATGGTAGAACATCAACTATTTTGTTACATACTTGAAGAAAGAGAAAAACATGGGAGGACCTGTTTTTTGGGTGATTTTCATATACTCTTTCATGGGTGTCCATGGAGTTGAAGTTGGAGACTCTAGTCATATTCAAAAGAAACTTCAATCTCCTTCAGAGGAACAACAGCCTTACAGGACTGCCTACCACTTCCAGCCTCCTAAAAACTGGATGAATGGTATGTATTCACTTCATTCATTACAAACTTACCTCCATTTACAGCCTTATATAATGGGCTAAATTTATGACTTGCCTTCTTCCTGTCATTGACATGCTGTGTTGGCGGAACGTAATGGCAATCGGTTGCTGCTGATGAATCTCAGATCCAAATGGTAAGAGTTGTAAGTTCTGCATTTTATTCCTAAATAGTTAATAGAAAGACAAGATGAACCTGAATTTTATGAGAAATTTTTCACATTTTTAGTTTGACTTTGATCCATGTATAACAGGACCAATGTACTACAAGGGAATTTACCATTTATTCTATCAATACAATCCATATGCTGCTGTATGGGGTAACATTTCATGGGGTCATTCAGTGTCATATGATCTTATCAATTGGATTCTTCTTGAATATGCTATTAATCCAACAGACCCTTATGACATCAATGGGTGCTGGTCTGGTTCTGCCACAATCCTCCCGGGGGAGAAACCTGTTATTCTATACACAGGAGATGACTTTAAGAAACACCAAGTTCAAAACTTGGCAGTGCCCAAAAATTTATCAGATCCACTCCTTATTGAATGGGTAAAATCGGATCATAATCCTTTGATGACCCCAGTTGGCGATATTGATCCAAATTTTTTCAGAGACCCAACGACTGCTTGGCAGGGGCCAGACAGAATTTGGCGTGTGGTCGTTGGAAGCCAGATTGATGGTCATGGAATGGCACTTCTATATCGAAGTAAGGATTTCATCAATTGGACAAGGAGTCAAGATCCTCTTCATTTCTCGCTTAAAACAGGAATGTGGGAGTGTCCTGATTTCTATCCTCTTGATATTAAAGGAGAAAATGGACTTAACTCATCGGTGCAAGGTAGAGCTACTAAGCATGTGCTTAAGGCTAGCTTTAATGACCATGACTATTACATAATAGGAGACTATGAACCCCAAACAGACAGTTTTGAACCCCAAACTGACTTCATGGATAGTAGTTTCCAATTGAGATATGATTATGGAAATTTTTATGCTTCCAAAACATTTTATGACAGCTCCAAAAAGAGGAGGATATTGTGGGGATGGATATTAGAGGCTGATAGTAAAACAGATGACATCAACAAAAAATGGTCTGGACTTCAGGTAATCTTGGTCTTACCATTCTATTCAATTTCTATCTTCTTCATTGTTGTCTTCATATCAAAACTAGCTTTTCTTTTTGGTAAGCACCACTCTATAGGTATGTGCATGTATGATCGCGCCTTGCCTTCTGGGCATAACAATTGGATGTGTTTTGTTTCATAGTCCATGCCAAGAAGAATTTTGCTGGATAAAAATGGGAAGCAGTTAATACAATGGCCAATCAAAGAAATTGAAAAACAACGTGCAGAAAGAGTTAATTACCAAAACAAAGAGCTTAAGGGTGGATCTGTATTCGAAATTGAAGGTGTCATGGCTGCACAGGTAACTACTTACAATCCTGTTTCTTTGACTATATGTGCTTTGAAATCAAATTTACATACAATGACATTTAAATTTGTTTCTATTGTAGGCTGATGTAGAAGTCTCATTTGATTTGCCAAATTTTGAAGAGGCAGAGTTTATGGAATCTCAATTTGTCGATCCCCAATTGCTTTGTAGCCAAAAGAATGCATCTACGAGAGGGGTTATTGGGCCGTTTGGTTTGTTGGTTTTGGCTTCAAAGGACTTGACTGAACGAACTGCTATCTTCTTCAAGATATTCAAAGGCCACGACAAGTATGTTGCACTCTTGTGTAGTGATCAAAGCAGGTTGGTATTTAACTTGACCAAATGCCAATTACCAAGTCATGTATATCATGATTCTTCTCTTTGAACTTTAGAAAATTTTACACAGGTCTTCTTTCAGAGAAGAGATTAACAAAACCACCTTTGGAGCTTTCATTGAAATAGACCCTCATCGTGAGAATATTTCATTGAGAACCTTGGTATGTTACCCTCAAGCTTATTACACTTGTGGTGTTAGATCAATACGCAGTGATATGACTTATAAGAAGACTAGTCCTCTTAATTTTCACAGATAAAGAGTCGTCGTTGGATTTTCATCCCTCTTTTTTTCTTCTTGTGTGTTTTTATAATTAATGACAGCTATAGCCTATGCTATTGCAATAGTGAAACTAATCTGGGGTCATTTTCTTGGTAGCATAGACATTTTTTTATCGATATTCTCTGGATTTGTTTAAAAACTTGCAATGTTGTTGAAAGCTCCTTCCATTTTTGCGTCAGCCTTGAATTAATTCACTCGTATTGTAGACTAACCAACCCGTCTGTTTCATTTTGCCATTTCCTATGGCTGGATCTCCACTCAAGCATGAGATTTTCGAGTTGGATTCTATAGAATTATGCAGTAATTGCTTTGAAAGTAACAATGGAAAACAACCTTGTGTTTTCCATTTGCTGCAAGTTGTTATGATCAAACTACATTTCATGTGGCTGATGTATATATCATGTTACTATCTGCGAGACGCTACAAGCCCTTGTGAAAATGTAATTGTATCATGTTACTTGATTCTAGTCTTAGTTCCCCTGTGAAAATCTTACTTGATTCTGTTCATTTCTACTGTTCTTCATATTAGTTTTTGACCATTTTTATATCTTCACAATTTTTCTTCCTGTTGAAGCACAAGATGACTCACTATTGAACCAAGAACTCGAAAAACTGAATTATGATAAGCTTTTGAATGTTGGTTTTTACCAACTACCTTATAGAAAAACTTAAAGAGGCATATACATCAAAGTTTGACATGAATCTGAATGAATGACATGTAAAGATCTTCTTTCTTGGTTCATTAACATCCTTTCTGTTTATGTTCCTTTTGCAGATAGACCATTCTATTGTTGAAAGTTTTGGTGATGAAGGAAGGGCGTGCATCACTGCAAGAGTTTATCCAGAGTTGGCTATTGGTGAAGAAGCCCACCTTTATGCATTTAACTATGGCTCTCAAAGTGTGACTATCACAAGTCTCAGCGCTTGGAGCATGAAGGCAGCTCAAATCGCTCCGATTCAAAAAAGAAGACGACCTCCAGTGACTTGACAATCGTAATGAGTGATGGAATAAAAACTGAAACTAATAAAGTTTGTTCAGATTTTCATCTGCTCAAGTGTGCGTGAGGAGGGGAGAGAGAGAGAGAGAGAGAGAGAGAGAGGTCAATAGATACTTTTTTGGGGGAGAGGGAGAGGGAGAGGGAGAGGAGTAACTATTGGGTGTAATGGTGATACCATTGTCACCATTGTCATGTCCTGCCACCATCCTATAATAAACTTGTAAGTGGACAACGTGAATATTAACTATATATCTCACTTGTTCTGTTTTCGCTTTCCGATTATGCCAAATAACATCATGTATGTTCACAAAAGGCTATACAAACGAGGCGACAGTTATGCTTTAGTCTAGAAGTTTTAGTCTTTTAGTTCTCTATATACACACCTATGCCTATAAGGTACAAGAATAGAAGGTTGATTGAGAGAAGATGTATAAGCAGGGGCTTTGATACAAAAGGGCATGGTGGACCACTGCTACTCTCTCACATATCAGATCGATCTCTCTCTCCCTCTCTCTCTCTCTCTCCTTTTTTTCTTCGGTTTTGTTGTCTGTGTCACATGGAAGTCCTTACCAATCAAATTTTTGTACTTCAACCAATCCAACGATGAAATCTGATCTGTTCTATCTCTCGTTGTCGATAGGTTGTATGTGTCACTGTGGATCTGATCTCCATCGTTCTGGATCTGCTCTTTCGCGCTCTGGATCTAATCTTCTCTCTGTCTCTCTGTTTATGTCTCTGTCGCTGTTACCCCCTTCTTCGTCCACTGCTGTGTGTCTCGTATGGACCTCGAGTGTTGTCCCCTGAACCAGGGTTTCCATATTCATCCCTTTTGTAAGCTCAAGCCTCAAGCTGAGAGTATTGGGCGGATTTTGAATTTTTTCTGAATCGGAGCATTTCTTGTAAACCATCTCACACACACACACACACACAAACAAGTGAAACAACTAATTCATTCTAACACTTTAGTAGTAGGAAATTCAGGGTACCCAGTCATATGTGNAACAAGTGAAACAACTAATATTTGAACAACTAATTCATTCTAACACTTTAGTAGTAGGAAATTCAGGGTACCCAGTCATATGTGGAAAGTAATAGAAATATAGAGGTGGGGAGAAAGGCAACTTCCAGTTAAGAAAAACCAATGAGGTTGGATCAATTTGAGGTGAATCCAATGTAAGGAAAAAATTAGAAATAATACAACGAATCCGATTTAACCCCATTGATATTACTGAGAAAAAATAGTTATAATTAAACTATACAAATGTCAGAATCGCAATAGACTAAAACACACTATTTCTGTTTAGCAGTGNTTTAGAAAATTTTACACAGGTCTTCTTTCAGAGAAGAGATTAACAAAACCACCTTTGGAGCTTTCATTGAAATAGACCCTCATCGTGAGAATATTTCATTGAGAACCTTGGTATGTTACCCTCAAGCTTATTACACTTGTGGTGTTAGATCAATACGCAGTGATATGACTTATAAGAAGACTAGTCCTCTTAATTTTCACAGATAAAGAGTCGTCGTTGGATTTTCATCCCTCTTTTTTTCTTCTTGTGTGTTTTTATAATTAATGACAGCTATAGCCTATGCTATTGCAATAGTGAAACTAATCTGGGGTCATTTTCTTGGTAGCATAGACGTTTTTTAATCGATATTCTCTGGATTTGTTTAAAAACTTGCAATGTTGTTGAAAGCTCCTTCCATTTTTGCGTCAGCCTTGAATTAATTCACTTGTATTGTAGACTAACCAACCCGTCTGTTTCATTTTGCCATTTCCTATGGCTGGATCTCCACTCAAGCATGAGATTTTCGAGTTGGATTCTATAGAATTATGCAGTAATTGCTTTGAAAGTAACAATGGAAAACAACCTTGTGTTTTCCATTTGCTGCAAGTTGTTATGATCAAACTACATTTCATGTGGCTGATGTATATATCATGTTACTATCTGCGAGACGCTACAAGCCCTTGTGAAAATGTAATTGTATCATGTTACTTGATTCTAGTCTTAGTTCCCCTGTGAAAATCTTACTTGATTCTGTTCATTTCTACTGTTCTTCATATTAGTTTTTGACCATTTTTATATCTTCACAATTTTTCTTCCTGTTGAAGCACAAGATGACTCACTATTGAACCAAGAACTCGAAAAACTGAATTATGATAAGCTTTTGAATGTTGGTTTTTACCAACTACCTTATAGAAAAACTTAAAGAGGCATATACATCAAAGTTTGACATGAATCTGAATGAATGACATGTAAAGATCTTCTTTCTTGGTTCATTAACATCCTTTCTGTTTATGTTCCTTTTGCAGATAGACCATTCTATTGTTGAAAGTTTTGGTGATGAAGGAAGGGCGTGCATCACTGCAAGAGTTTATCCAGAGTTGGCTATTGGTGAAGAAGCCCACCTTTATGCATTTAACTATGGCTCTCAAAGTGTGACTATCACAAGTCTCAGCGCTTGGAGCATGAAGGCAGCTCAAATCGCTCCGATTCAAAAAAGAAGACGACCTCCAGTGACTTGACAATCGTAATGAGTGATGGAATAAAAACTGAAACTAATAAAGTTTGTTCAGATTTTCATCTGCTCAAGTGTGCGTGAGGAGGGGGGAGAGAGAGAGAGAGAGAGAGAGAGAGGTCAATAGATACTTTTTTGGGGGAGAGGGAGAGGGAGAGGGAGAGGAGTAACTATTGGGTGTAATGGTGATACCATTGTCACCATTGTCATGTCCTGCCACCATCCTATAATAAACTTGTAAGTGGACAACGTGAATATTAACTATATATCTCACTTGTTCTGTTTTCGCTTTCCGATTATGCCAAATAACATCATGTATGTTCACAAAAGGCTATACAAACGAGGCGACAGTTATGCTTTAGTCTAGAAGTTTTAGTCTTTTAGTTCTCTATATACACACCTATGCCTATAAGGTACAAGAATAGAAGGTTGATTGAGAGAAGATGTATAAGCAGGGGCTTTGATACAAAAGGGCATGGTGGACCACTGCTACTCTCTCACATATCAGATCGATCTCTCTCTCCCTCTCTCTCTCTCTCTCCTTTTTTTCTTCGGTTTTGTTGTCTGTGTCACATGGAAGTCCTTACCAATCAAATTTTTGTACTTCAACCAATCCAACGATGAAATCTGATCTGTTCTATCTCTCGTTGTCGATAGGTTGTATGTGTCACTGTGGATCTGATCTCCATCGTTCTGGATCTGCTCTTTCGCGCTCTGGATCTAATCTTCTCTCTGTCTCTCTGTTTATGTCTCTGTCGCTGTTACCCCCTTCTTCGTCCACTGCTGTGTGTCTCGTATGGACCTCGAGTGTTGTCCCCTGAACCAGGGTTTCCATATTCATCCCTTTTGTAAGCTCAAGCCTCAAGCTGAGAGTATTGGGCGGATTTTGAATTTTTTCTGAATCGGAGCATTTCTTGTAAACCATCTCACACACACACACACACAAACAAGTGAAACAACTAATATTTGAACAACTAATTCATTCTAACACTTTAGTAGTAGGAAATTCAGGGTACCCAGTCATATGTGGAAAGTAATAGAAATATAGAGGTGGGGAGAAAGGCAACTTCCAGTTAAGAAAAACCAATGAGGTTGGATCAATTTGAGGTGAATCCAATGTAAGGAAAAAATTAGAAATAATACAACGAATCCGATTTAACCCCATTGATATTACTGAGAAAAAATAGTTATAATTAAACTATACAAATGTCAGAATCGCAATAGACTAAAACACACTATTTCTGTTTAGCAGTGTTTCGTTTACTTCTCTGCAAATCAGGTAATACATGTATCGCATCGCATCGTATTGTATTTGTATTTGTAATACATTCTGTCAACACCAACCATTGTTTTGTGCCATTAAATAATGTGCAAATATTTATCTGAGGTCATGTACAAGTGGCATTGTTTTATTTGCTGTGTTGATGCTCTGTGATTTGTTCTTCTCTAGATGTATGAGAACATGTTAATAGACGTGAATGTTAATTGTATTGGGAACCAACTAGACCTACTAAACTTAACTTTTTTGTTTAAATTTTGACTTTACTAACACATACTGTAATCGTTGTTGTTTACGTAAAAACATTTGTTTCTTTAACTTGTAGTTGACATTTTTTTATCAAGTGTAAATGTGTCATTTAAATTACCTTTGCAGTAAACATGGACAACCCTAGAGAAGAAGTGTGTATTTTGCTTACCATTATGAATAGGATCATCAAGGAGATGGTAATTGTGTTTCACCTTCTGCTATCTATAATGGTCGCGATATGGGACATCGAAACCAATTTGACAACATCTGTGGTCCCACGACCCTTCCATAAGAATCAATTACAGATGGAACACTTACACCGTCTCATTGATGAAAGTGATAGAACTTGTATAAGCCAACTGCGGATGGACAGACACATTTGGGGTACTATACAATTTGGTTCGCGATGAAGGAGGATTAAATCCAACTAGGAGTGTTAGTGTTAAGAATATGGTACCAATGTTCTTAAATATTTTAGTTCACAATAATAAAAATAGGTCAATTAAGTACAATTCCTTTGATCGGGTGAAACCATTAGTCGACATTTCAATAATGTTTTGAGTGTAGTATTGAGGTTGCGACGAGTGTTACNGTGTGACTATCACAAGTCTCAGCGCTTGGAGCATGAAGGCAGCTCAAATCGCTCCGATTCAAAAAAGAAGACGACCTCCAGTGACTTGACAATCGTAATGAGTGATGGAATAAAAACTGAAACTAATAAAGTTTGTTCAGATTTTCATCTGCTCAAGTGTGCGTGAGGAGGGGGGAGAGAGAGAGAGAGAGAGAGAGAGAGGTCAATAGATACTTTTTTGGGGGAGAGGGAGAGGGAGAGGGAGAGGAGTAACTATTGGGTGTAATGGTGATACCATTGTCACCATTGTCATGTCCTGCCACCATCCTATAATAAACTTGTAAGTGGACAACGTGAATATTAACTATATATCTCACTTGTTCTGTTTTCGCTTTCGGATTATGCCAAATAACATCATGTATGTTCACAAAAGGCTATACAAACGAGGCGACAGTTATGCTTTAGTCTAGAAGTTTTAGTCTTTTAGTTCTCTATATACACACCTATGCCTATAAGGTACAAGAATAGAAGGTTGATTGAGAGAAGATGTATAAGCAGGGGCTTTGATACAAAAGGGCATGGTGGACCACTGCTACTCTCTCACATATCAGATCGATCTCTCTCTCCCTCTCTCTTTCTCTCTCTCTCCTTTTTTTTCTTCGGTTTTGTTGTCTGTGTCATATGGAAGTCCTTACCAATCAAATTTTTGTACTTCAACCAATCCAACGATGAAATCTGATCTGTTCTATCTCTCGTTGTCGATAGGTTGTATGTGTCACTGTGGATCTGATCTCCATCGTTCTGGATCTGCTCTTTCGCGCTCTGGATCTAATCTTCTCTCTGTCTCTCTGTCTATGTCTCTGTCGCTGTTACCCCCTTCTTCGTCCACTGCTGTGTGTCTCGTATGGACCTCGAGTGTTGTCCCCTGAACCAGGGTTTCCATATTCATCCCTTTTGTAAGCTCAAGCCTCAAGCTGAGAGTATTGGGCGGATTTTGAATTTTTTCTGAATCGGAGCATTTCTTGTAAACCATCTCACACACACACACACACACAAACAAGTGAAACAACTAATTCATTCTAACACTTTAGTAGTAGGAAATTCAGGGTACCCAGTCATATGTGGAAAGTAATAGAAATATAGAGGTGGGGTGAAAGGCAACTTCCAGTTAAGAAAAACCAATGAGGTTGGATCAATTTGAGGTGAATCCAATGTAAGGAAAAAATTAGAAATAATACAACGAATCCGATTTAACCCCATTGATATTACTGAGAAAAAATAGTTATAATTAAACTATACAAATGTCAGAATCGCAATAGACTAAAACACACTATTTCTGTTTAGCAGTGTTTCGTTTACCTCTCTGCAAACCAGGTACTGCATGTATCGTATCGCATCGTATTGTATTTGTATTTGTAATACATTCTGTCAACACTAACCATTGTTTTGTGCCATTAAATAATGTGCAAATATTTATCTGAGGTCATGTACAAGTGGCATTGTTTTATTTGCTGTGTTGATGCTCTGTGATTTGTTCTTCTCTAGATGTATGAGAACATGTTAATAGACGTGAATGTTAATTGTATTGGGAACCAACTAGACCTACTAAACTTAACTTTTTTGTTTAAATTTTGACTTTACTAACACATACCGTAATCGTTGTTGTTTACGAAAAAACATTTGTTTCTTTAACTTGTAGTTGACATTTTTTTATCAAGTGTAAATGTGTCATTTAAATTACCTTTGCAGTAAACATGGACAACCCTAGAGAAGAAGTGTGTATTTTGCTTACCATTATGAATAGGATCATCAAGGAGATGGTAATTGTGTTTCACCTTCTGCTATCTATAATGGTCGCGATATGGGACATCGAAACCAATTTGACAACATCTGTGGTCCCACGACCCTTCCATAGGAATTAATTACAGATGGAACACTTACACCGTCTCATTGATGAAAGTGATAGAACTTGTATAAGCCAACTGCGGATGGACAGACACATTTGGGGTACTATACAATTTGGTTCGCGATGAAGGAGGATTAAATCCAACTAGGAGTGTTAGTGTTAAGAATATGGTACCAATGTTCTTAAATATTTTAGTTCACAATAATAAAAATAGGTCAATTAAGTACAATTCCTTTGATCGGGTGAAACCATTAGTCGACATTTCAATAATGTTTTGAGTGTAGTATTGAGGTTGCGACGAGTGTTACTAATGGCACCTGAACCAAGACTTGCGAGTAACATTAATCGGAAATAGAAGTGGTTTAAGGTAAATCTTATGTCTCTTTATTTACCTCTTGTCCATTTTCCCTTTTACATTTGGTATATAAGGTGATACTACCCTAATGCACTTTTTTTTTTCTCAGTGTTGTAGAATTGTGTGGGTATCTTAGACAACACTTATATTTCTGCTCGATTACCTCTTGTCAATCAAGCTAGATATAGAACATGTAGAGGTAGAATAACAACAAATGTGTTGGGTGTTTGTGCACCAAACANGAGAGGGAGAGGAGTAACTATTGGGTGTAATGGTGATACCATTGTCACCATTGTCATGTCCTGCCACCATCCTATAATAAACTTGTAAGTGGACAACGTGAATATTAACTATATATCTCACTTGTTCTGTTTTCGCTTTCGGATTATGCCAAATAACATCATGTATGTTCACAAAAGGCTATACAAACGAGGCGACAGTTATGCTTTAGTCTAGAAGTTTTAGTCTTTTAGTTCTCTATATACACACCTATGCCTATAAGGTACAAGAATAGAAGGTTGATTGAGAGAAGATGTATAAGCAGGGGCTTTGATACAAAAGGGCATGGTGGACCACTGCTACTCTCTCACATATCAGATCGATCTCTCTCTCCCTCTCTCTCTCTCTCTCCTTTTTTTCTTCGGTTTTGTTGTCTGTGTCACATGGAAGTCCTTACCAATCAAATTTTTGTACTTCAACCAATCCAACGATGAAATCTGATCTGTTCTATCTCTCGTTGTCGATAGGTTGTATGTGTCACTGTGGATCTGATCTCCATCGTTCTGGATCTGCTCTTTCGCGCTCTGGATCTAATCTTCTCTCTGTCTCTCTGTTTATGTCTCTGTCGCTGTTACCCCCTTCTTCGTCCACTGCTGTGTGTCTCGTATGGACCTCGAGTGTTGTCCCCTGAACCAGGGTTTCCATATTCATCCCTTTTGTAAGCTCAAGCCTCAAGCTGAGAGTATTGGGCGGATTTTGAATTTTTTCTGAATCGGAGCATTTCTTGTAAACCATCTCACACACACACACACACACAAACAAGTGAAACAACTAATTCATTCTAACACTTTAGTAGTAGGAAATTCAGGGTACCCAGTCATATGTGGAAAGTAATAGAAATATAGAGGTGGGGTGAAAGGCAACTTCCAGTTAAGAAAAACCAATGAGGTTGGATCAATTTGAGGTGAATCCAATGTAAGGAAAAAATTAGAAATAATACAACGAATCCGATTTAACCCCATTGATATTACTGAGAAAAAATAGTTATAATTAAACTATACAAATGTCAGAATCGCAATAGACTAAAACACACTATTTCTGTTTAGCAGTGTTTCGTTTACCTCTCTGCAAACCAGGTACTGCATGTATCGTATCGCATCGTATTGTATTTGTATTTGTAATACATTCTGTCAACACTAACCATTGTTTTGTGCCATTAAATAATGTGCAAATATTTATCTGAGGTCATGTACAAGTGGCATTGTTTTATTTGCTGTGTTGATGCTCTGTGATTTGTTCTTCTCTAGATGTATGAGAACATGTTAATAGACGTGAATGTTAATTGTATTGGGAACCAACTAGACCTACTAAACTTAACTTTTTTGTTTAAATTTTGACTTTACTAACACATACCGTAATCGTTGTTGTTTACGAAAAAACATTTGTTTCTTTAACTTGTAGTTGACATTTTTTTATCAAGTGTAAATGTGTCATTTAAATTACCTTTGCAGTAAACATGGACAACCCTAGAGAAGAAGTGTGTATTTTGCTTACCATTATGAATAGGATCATCAAGGAGATGGTAATTGTGTTTCACCTTCTGCTATCTATAATGGTCGCGATATGGGACATCGAAACCAATTTGACAACATCTGTGGTCCCACGACCCTTCCATAGGAATTAATTACAGATGGAACACTTACACCGTCTCATTGATGAAAGTGATAGAACTTGTATAAGCCAACTGCGGATGGACAGACACATTTGGGGTACTATACAATTTGGTTCGCGATGAAGGAGGATTAAATCCAACTAGGAGTGTTAGTGTTAAGAATATGGTACCAATGTTCTTAAATATTTTAGTTCACAATAATAAAAATAGGTCAATTAAGTACAATTCCTTTGATCGGGTGAAACCATTAGTCGACATTTCAATAATGTTTTGAGTGTAGTATTGAGGTTGCGACGAGTGTTACTAATGGCACCTGAACCAAGACTTGCGAGTAACATTAATCGGAAATAGAAGTGGTTTAAGGTAAATCTTATGTCTCTTTATTTACCTCTTGTCCATTTTCCCTTTTACATTTGGTATATAAGGTGATACTACCCTAATGCACTTTTTTTTTTCTCAGTGTTGTAGAATTGTGTGGGTATCTTAGACAACACTTATATTTCTGCTCGATTACCTCTTGTCAATCAAGCTAGATATAGAACATGTAGAGGTAGAATAACAACAAATGTGTTGGGTGTTTGTGCACCAAACATGAAAATCATTTATGTGCTTCCTGGCTTGGGGGGTCCGCTGTCGATTCTAGAATACTACATGATGCTAAGACTATGCCTAATGGCTTGAAGGTAGCACATGGTAAGTAGAATAATACAATGGTACAATGAAAAATAATTGAAATTTTATATACATCGTGTTAGATTAATTAAAATATTTTATACAACATAGACACCTATTATCTAGTTAGTGTTGGCTACACTAATGAGTAGGGAATTTTAGCATCATTCAGGAGTCAAAGATATCATATACCAGAGTTTGGGGCTGGTGCAACGACTCTCCTTAATGTCGAAGAATTGTTCAACCTCAGGAATTCAGCCGCAAGGACATGCA
This sequence comes from Ilex paraguariensis, assembly GCA_963454935.2. Classification (NCBI taxonomy): domain Eukaryota; kingdom Viridiplantae; phylum Streptophyta; class Magnoliopsida; order Aquifoliales; family Aquifoliaceae; genus Ilex; species Ilex paraguariensis. The sequence continues at coordinate 89,370 of CAUOFW020008146.1, forward strand.
TTAAGAGATGTTTTTCCTTATTAAAAAATAGATGGGCGATACATAGGACATTGTGCTACTATCCGGTTTGCACGCATAATCGCATTATAATTGCGTGTTGTTTGTTGTATAACTTGATCAGGAATAAAATGAGTATAGACCCAATTGAGGATGAGTTGCCTGATGTAATTCATGCTGAGAGAGAAGATGTGAATGATGTGATAGACACTGTAGAGACATCTACTGAATGGCCATTGTTTCGAAATCAGTTAGCTTTTGATATGTACAACAAGTCAAGAATGCCCTGAGGACAAGCTAATATTTGAGTGAATGGTTTAAGTGTCACATTTTGTGCTTATGAAATGGATGCTTGTCCATGTGGGTAGAATGTCCTTACATGTGTTTGTTTTAATTTAGCATTTTCAGCAATACATGAGTTAATAAATCTAATATTTGTATTTGGTAGCTAATGTGAAATGGTTATTTTATTACTTAGGTATGAAGATATCAAACATTAATAATGATTAAATAGAAGTTCTAATTAACACGTCATTTGATTACAAAAATTGCAATTTGTTACCTCCCTACGGGAGGTTTGACAAGAAGACAATCGATCGATTGTTAGATGTACTACGCAGGCGTATGTCATGATTTAGCTTATCATTAACTGAGCTTTTATGGATAATATTTTTTTGAGAACGTTGATATTTCACCATTGATAAGATGTTGGAGACAGGGAAATTTTCATGGGACAGTGAAACCAAATGTGTGATAAAAGGTTCGATGGAGGGATCAGATGAATATTTGAAAGTAAGTGCAAATTATTAAATTCAGTTGAAAGTACATTTAGATTTTTGTTTCATTTGAGTATCAAACGTTTTATTTATATATTGTTTGTAACTACACAATACAGAAAATAGATTTTGCTACAGAGTATTGTCTAGATCCTTTTCTGAACTACCAATTTATCGAAATTATTTTCAAAAATGATGTTCATTCATCAAGTATCCAACCTTTAGACAACATAGGATCATGCCCATTGGTTAACTCTAGCCCAAAAGTTGATGTCATCATCGTTGACGATTGATTGCTTACAATTAACCCTTACTCATTATGGTACCCCTTAATTATGGTTGTATCCATAGGTCATTTTGGTATGAATAATGTTATTTAGATTTAAAAATTTGACATAATTTATTAACATAATGTTATGACTTTATAAGAATCATTGAATTAACACCAAGTTCTAATATTTGATAGGGCCTACAATCAATCCAAATATCACAATGAATTAGGTCAGCAAATTATGTCAATAAATTAGATTCTAATAGCATTGCTCGATTAGTATATATGTAACTACACTAATAGAACAAACGAATGAATTATCACCATCTTTGTTGCCTGTATTTTGTATGCTCTTTGTACAAGGCATATATATTTATTTAGGTCCCATTAAAAACCTTAACTGTATTCACTTTTTTGTTAGGGAAGGCCTCCATAAAGACAAATTGTTGGCGGTTTGTAAACCTATGTATAATGTGTGATTGTCTATTAGTATGTTTTTTTTTTCTCGATAAGTAGTATTTTCAGATTACAATTTATTTTTCTACATTTACTTTTGATGGGCGATTTATATGATTTTGTGATGAATTGTGTTTTGTACAAAATTCAATTAAAAAAATTATGAACAAATTTTCGACTTTGTGTTGTTAAAAAACGCAATTTATTAAATTAAAATTTTGTTCAAAACTAAGTACCTAATCATCCTTATTTTGAATTGTCATCATACCAATCCAAAGTTAATATATGATTGTATTAGATTTCTTTACAAAAGATGCAATGATCATTTCACCATCTTTCATCTACACTTGTAAATGAAGCTCACAAAACAAATGTTTTTCATAAAAAAATGAGATAGAATGAGATACTATTCATTAAGATTAAATCAACTCAGACTACTTTGTATTACATTGGATTAGATTCAAATCCAAATCCAACCCAATTCAATCCACTCATGTTGATCCAAACACCCCCTCTGAAGAAACGGGGCTTTAATGTACCATGTTTGCGAGTAGCTTGGGGGGATAGGGGATTAACTAGATCAATAGTTTGGTGCAATTGGCCAAACAGTTCACTACTTCATCACGCGTAGTCAACACCCAAAAGACAGCGGGGTGTTGCTCTTACTAAAGGAAACGTAGGAGACACTACATGATTACACGGGCCATGAATGATATCGAGAACTGAAACCCAAAAATAGCCACTGCTTTAAATTACGCTCCGCTTGCCCTAGGAAAACCTGTTATATCAATTGTTAAACATATGACATGCTCTTGACATGGACGAGCTGATGATCAGAGTGGAGATATATGCAAAAAAATGAGCTGAGGAAGGAGTTCCCCAAGAAGTAGCCCAACAGGAAGTCAAACAGTAAGAAGAATCAAAACCAAGTTCACGCGACAAATAAGGACAAGATGAAAGTCTGGTATCCCCACACTCTTACTTGGACAAACGAACACGATTTTAAAAGAATAGAACTACAAGATCCTTAATCACATCATAGGGAAACCGTACATCAAGTGGCCCCCCAAATTGGCTGGCGATCTAGAGAAGAGGAATTCGAACCTTTGGCGTACCTACCATTGGGATGTCGGGCACATGATTGATAACTGTCGGTCTTTGAAGTATTACTTAGAAGAGCTGGTCCAAGTTGGCCATCTCAGCTTGTACATCGATGAGGAAGGAACAAAATAGGAGCAGCATCAGCAAATAAAACTCCTAGTTGTAGGGCCTATACGAGGCCACAAACTTTAAAACACAATGGCAGGCAAAGTTCACTAGTGCACCACCAACAGCACTACCTACTGGAGCAGCCAAGAGGTTAAGAAAAAGAAAGTAAAGGATGAGAGAAAAGTGGTGTGTATGTTTGGTATGGGGGAGGGGGGGAGGGATAAGAGAGGAGGATAATGCATTGAAGACCATGATTTCTATGTCTCAAAATTCGCAGCACCAAAAAAAAAGCCTTGCAACTAGTAGTCAAAAGATGCACACCTAAGATCCGAGCAAGACATAAAGTAATAATTGACACCCACTTAGGAATGAAAAGAAGGAGCTAGAATTGACTTATACGCTAACCCATTCCACATGAAAGTCAGCCCCTCATGACAATCAAACTTTTTCCCAACCACTGGCACTATCTGATCTTATCCGGCCAAATTCACAGAAGGTTTCATGGGAAAGTTGAAAGGAAAGGGCAACGTTCTCTTCAATTATGAGGGTGTGAAGGAAAAAGGGACTCAGACTTAGCCACACCCTTGATCAAACATCTTAGAACTCACCATGAAATGATAACCATTAAAAATGTGGATAAGCATATATTAACAAAGGAACAAGCAAAAGCAGCTATAAGACCCTACGACAGGACAGACTCACAAGTATTAAATAATTATTAAGCAGTTAACAGAGGGTTCAAAGAGTTAACAGAAAAACAGACAAAGGAAATTAAAATAGTACATACAACAAGAACATATGATTGATATGGCAGTCACAAAACAGCAGCGAGATTTCCAACATGTCAACAAGTACAGAAAACCAGAATTAATAGCCACTTACAGCGAAAGTGTAGGATGTGGGAGAGGGGAGGGGAATAGAGTCCTAATTGATGAGGTGAAGGATAATTGCTTGTAGTATCAAACAAAAACTAAGATAGCTCAATCCTTTTTATAGCAGTAGAGACTGAAACCTAGCACTTCATATTTCCAACTCCAACCTTCTGCACTTCAACCTTGAGAGATTTCAGATACTTAACAGCTTCATCAAGAACAGCCACCGTATTCATTTGGTTGGCACCAGGCACGATTCCTCTCAGTGCCTTCACCATCTTCCTCATTTTCCGGCGCTTACTTTCACTGCAGCTGGGGCCACTAGCAGAGGATTTCTTCAAAGAAGGTAATCTACTCTTTCCGGGGTTTGAACCATAATTGGAGCAAGAATCAGGGGAATCACTTCCACTGTTTCCATGTGTTCGTGCTGTGCTGACCTCTTCCTCGTCGCTTTCTTCCTCTTCCAAGCTTAACAATGCATCAATATCATCTGAATCTTCTTTCATGAAAGAGTTCTCTCTCCCGCTATTTGCATCTTTCCTGTCAATAATAGCATGGAAGTAAGATGCCCCTATATTCAAACCAGGATAACCAAATTTGGAGCCAATGGCTGGGTGGAACATGATCTGGCTTCTGTTATCAGTCTTGTCAAAGATAATGAAATTCCTTGGACAAACCTCAGAGGGTTGAAATTCAACAGCATTAGCACCTGGAGGCACAACTGTTCCACCAAAAGTGGATGCAATAGGAGCATTATGGATGTAAGCACCACCCACTTGATCAGCAAGGGGGACCACTGGCTTTTTGAGGAAAAATTGCTGGTCACTCTGCATGAGAAGTCCTGTTGAGTGAAGTCCTGTTAAGTGAAAGACAAATCTGTGCCTTCTGATACTGCAAATTTTCAATGTTTTATTGGAAGAAAGTTCCTAAGGCAATTAGAAGACTAACTAATACACTTGAGGTGTTTCCAAAACAGTACAAGAACTGTCTACTCCAAATCAACAGTCATCGCAAGTAAGCTTCATCACTTGTCACCACTCTCAATGTCCCAAGGCTCCTACTGTACTAGACTACGTAACAGGTTTAAGCAACTGACGGAAATACTCAGCCTGTAAAGCAAATGAGAGACAATGAGAATTAACGTTATTCACATGTTCAAACTCACCAAAAAGGGATTAACAGTATCAAAGTTATATCTTGCAATTGATGTCTGACATGAACGAAGATGAACAGTGTCAATGAGCACAATCTTGATATTTAACATGACATTATCAACTGTGGCCGCATAGCAGTCATTCATAAAGGGGCATCCCAAGAATGGATCTCTGCCCGTACATTGTTTATCATGTTAGCTAGGACCTTCATTCTGGAGTGAAATTTGTGGAATCCACAAATCTAATTTCTTGTTATTTGACACATATCATAGGATTCAAGAATATTCAGACCATACAGGTTAATTTCCATCGAAAAAGGATGCAGAAAAAGAATGGAAAAACTAAAAGAAAAAAAAATCAGGTTTTCATTCTAGATGAATGGGTGAAAGATTCAGAAAATTAATATTTAGTGTGCAACAGTAGGAAGTGGTTCACATCGCTAACAAAGGAAGATGACATACAATACGTAAAGAAACTGCTGATTATGAATTTCTTTTTCAAAAAGTCTATTCTTGGTTCCCATTATGGTTCAGTTTCACCGGATCCAATTTCTTCCTCCTTACTTTTAATCAATGCAGCTTCAAGAAAGCCATCCCAAAAAAGCCCATTTTGAACATTCAGTGAGAAGTCCAAAGATAAAACTGACAAAATTTTTGAAAATATTTCTGCTTGAATTGTTTCAGACTCAAAAGCCAGGATACTCTTACAAAGATGATGTATCCAATGCTCAAGACCGACACTTCTCTGACATTTGTCCAATGCTCTTTTATCTGTGTCCACAATTGAAGGTAAAATTTTAGTTTCAAACACGTGTTCGATAAGCTTTTGGTGATGGGTCCGACACATCTTTAGGTTCTGTCAACTTTAATATCAACATATGTTGAATTGTAATTACCAAAGTTTAGAACTTTGACAAATGACTATCTTATAACATGAAAGATATACATTTGTAACACTAGTCATATTAAAGATGTACTTAAAATTTACTAATGAAAGCAAAGGATGTATAAATATTTTACCAAATACTATGATTCTTGAGTCCAAAAAATCCACACAAGTTGATTAAGCATAAGATGTGCTTGTCATAAGTACGGGAGTTCTAATAATATTACAATAGTTAAATCCATATTTGTTATAAATTATATAATCTTGTATGTTCAACCTAATTATTTGTAACATCTCAACAACATATTTGTATCTGGTCAAAAAAAAAGCCTATTTGTGTCCTACTTTTTGAGAAAAGACGTGTCCATGTCAAAACGCATCTACCGCTATGCACCGTATCCGTGCTTCTTAGGGTTCGGAAGGCAAATTAATATCATCCAGTCCTTTCTCAACAACATTGAAGACAATTTGATTAAAACAATAAAATTACCAATGGTCATTAAATTTTTCCAAAACCACACCACTGGAGTTTTGCACATGAATTTCAGTGTTTCAAATATAGAAACAATGACAGATTTTACTACCATGTTAGATCAGATTATGAAACCTATGGTTCTTGAAAAAATTCTGTAGGAGATCATAATTATCAGTAAGACACAATTACCTGACAAACTTGCATCAATTGATAATAAGCAATGATCCCATCACTCATTTTAATCTTCCCAACTTCTCTCACTGCTCGATATCTCCTCACTGTAACTGCAACGTACATTCTCACTCCTCCCACCGAAATTAGATAGTAAGCAATAATAACACGGGAAAACCTCCCAAATCAAGCAGATAGACCTACACCAGGAAACCAAGTAAAACACTCATTAGCATTTTGCAACTGAATTACATCCTAATAAAAAAAATCAACCATAAACATTCTAGTCATTAACCCCAAGTTTAACTTCCTATTAATGGCCATTGCAACCAAAACAAAATGCTGCGTTTTGAAGCAGAAAGTCAAAGCATTCGGGCAAAAAAGCAAAAGAAAATTAGTCCAAATGTTATTCCATTTCCACGAACTCCAATTCCAAAGCATCCTGCTATGCATCCATACGTCAATCTCAGTAAGAGTACTCCACACTTTTCCCTTTTCCATCATAGCATTGCAAAAATGACTAATACTTAGGTAAAACAAGTTTCTCCTTTTTTCATCTTTACATAATCCAAATCTTTCAGCCATATAAGAAACAGAAATTCGAAGCACAATAACTGTAAATTTAAGGGGAAAGGAAAGGAAGGGAGATTTCTCACCTACACAATCAAATTACAGTATGACACGAAAGAACACCACCAAGCGAACACAATTCCCGCAATAATTCAAAGAAGAAGACGTCCACGTCATGTTGATCTACTCTATGGCCTTTTAAACCTTCACTGAAGCAACATAAAAAAACCCCATAAATGAAAGCAAGCACAAAGCTGTATAAATCACATAAACCCCAACAGCAGCCACAAATTCCCAAGTCTGAAACACAAACTCTTCTAGAAACCCTTAAATTCATAAAACTAAGGCAACTCATATCAGTTGAATGTCAAAGAAATATAAAGCTCTGCACAGAAGATCGGATAGACCCAATCTGACATAAACATATAGTACATATTAGATAACACATAAATAAATAAATAAATATATATATATATATATATACATATATATATAATCAATAAAATTGACAACAATACATGCTAATACAAACAGATCAAGGAGAGAAAGATAATAAGTTGAAGGAAATCAACAATTATTGAACTTGAAAATTATTTTTATTTTCCTTTTTTCTCCCTCACAGACTTTAAAGTTCTTCTGTGGTGCGTGTATGAGCATGTAGACGTACATATATACCCACATAGACTCATAATCGTAAGATCTAGCAGGAAATCAATAGTAGAATAATCTCAAAAATTAACTCTATAGGCTTGGCTATACATACAAAGAACGGTTAGAGAGCTTGAAGTTCCAAGAAAATAGGGTTCCTGAGAAGATCAGAGCTTCAAGATGAAGCTTTTTCTACCAAAATTGAGAGAGAGAGAGAGAGAGAGAGAGAGAGAGAGGAAGTGATGAAACTCTAGACAGAGGAGTGGGTGATGGGCTGGTGTCTGGTGAGATGTAAATGTGGTGTTGGTGGTTTGGGGAGGTGTGCCAAAGGGCTGGTTGTAGACATTCAAGAGTCAAACCCGGAGATTCTGAACCGTTAGATTGAGCTGGGAAAGCTTTCCGTACAATGAGGGTTGGACTGTAGCCGTTGGATGAAGAGCACGCGTGATGTAGGGTGGGGCTCACGATGTTTGACAAAATGCACATCGCCACCTCGAAATTATTAAAATTATACTTCACGCTTTGAATTTATTTGTTTTTATTTTTCTTTCTATAATAAAGATGACCAAACCCATAGGTAGGAATGGACATTGACTTTTGAGTACCGCAAATCGGGTGGTTAACGAAAGACTTGTTTCACAGATAATGATGGTATAAAGAGATGGAATTGGAGAAAATAGTACGCAAGGTTTAGTAATATTTGATTTATTTGTTTTTTTTTGTGATATTATTTTTTGAACCGTAATATCGACCCGTTTGCTTCAGCCACCTAAACTCATATATATAGGCTTATATAATATCATCTAAGAGGTGAAATTATTTTTTGAATTTTGGCTACTAAGGACATGTTTGTTTCAAGGATTATTTATGGGTGGTATTAGAAATGACATCCACTTCACTTCTATCTAATAGGATACTATATCTAGTTTTAAACTTTTATCGCATCCTTCCCTTATTTGTTTCTTACAAAAATGATTTGTGTGATAGCTACCTAAAAAGGTGTGTCAAATGAACAATTCAATGTAAAAAGACAATGCAACCTTATAATCCAAAGAAATGCATGCCCTTGTTTGTTAGTACAACCATCTGTGCATGACTAAAACTAACAAAAACCTTGTTTTTTTTTCCCACGTGGTTTGCATGCACTGTTGAATCTGTCTCCCAGGTAACACACACACACAGACCAACATATCCTACACACAAAAATTCCTGTAACAATGGAATTCCAGTAACAATGGAGTTCTAGCAAAAAAATTCCAACAACATTCCCACACTGTTGAATCTGTCTTCCATCCTTAACACGACAACAACTCACAACTCCATTTGAACAATGTCTGGATATCATTTCTAGCACAATACACACAACACTATCATTCCCTTAAAAAAAACATAATGAATGCGCAACACATCAACAAATATACTACATCAAGCACATCAATTGCCACTAAATATAAGATACCAGTGCAAGAAGCTAGAGCCATCAAATAACAATAATAACTCGCTACACAAGCAATTTTAAAACATCCACCATAAAAAATTTTACATACATAATATAAACAAGCTAAGGGGATTCTCAAAAGATGAAACTCTCTAGGACACTTGAACAACAACTACTACCACACGTATTCATACCCAAAAACCAAAATAGTATGTAGAAAGTATATTTTACATACAGTCATACTCTAACAGGGACTAAGCTTAATCAGAAACATTTATAATCTCTATGTCTTCTGCTGGATCACCCACCCGAATAGGAGCCTACACTTTTAATCAGCTCTTCCGACGACACGTTATTGAAAACCTCCATCATTTTCTCAAACAAAGGACATGGATCAATGCAATGTGTTATTGCAAACTTGTTTGCCTGCAAGTTAATCAATCTTAAACACATCAAGAATTCAAGCGAATGTGAAAACAAATCAAACAAAGAGGCAGAAGATGATATTCATTAATATAGTTTTGAATTAAATACTTACCACCAGGTAGTCACGTGCCCCAACGATCGGCCCATCGACGACACACAAGTCAGCCGAGTCCCAAGCAAACATCCTTGTCTTCAACATAGCTTTGATAGTGAAGTATTGCTTCTTCCAAAAAAAATATAATCTTGACAAGGTGAATTTGATCAATGCAACATGCATGCAAGCAATCTCCTTTTCACCCACATTAACACATCCATGAAGTGTTGGGCTGTCATGCTGCCTTATTCAGGCACTATGCCCCGTTGTTTGTTTTGAAGTAACAACGTCATCAACACTTCACTTTCTGCATCACTAATTCGAGGAACTGACATTTTCTACATAATATTGTGCAAACCAAATGCACAAACCATTGACACAACACCAATTTATACAAATTCATTAAACAATACAATCACATCATAACACAAAAATCAATTACAATAAAAATCCATTCATAATGTTACCTATAGTCATACATTCCCCAGTTAATGTCAAAACATAGGAGGTAACATTTCAAACACTAACCATAAAGATTGTCCAAAAGTTACCAAACAAAATACAAACACAGTTCAAGAAAGTCTACCCAGAAAAAAGTAAAGAATATGGATTAGTACCATAACCAATAAAAACATCACAATATACATGAGATAGTTACCGACATTACGGTCTCCCTCGCCTTCGTCATCGCTCCCAAAAACTACCAGAGCTGCTAGAGGAATACCCATTGTATCTTCTATACGAAGATTATCTAGAGGTTGATTTTGATGGACAACCACTTCACATTCATGTTGAACATCTCTTACTACATCTTCATTTTCAATGTACGTGCGCAATGCCCTTTCAGCCTCGTCGTACGAATCATAAGACTTGTAAACGCACTCAGATACCTATTCGTTTGCACATGACATTCTTGTCATGTCGTATAGATACCAACTTGTCTTCCAACAAACACGACGTAAAAATTTGTTCTCCTGTGCATCACTTATCTAACTAAATACATGTTAGTACATTTCTAGACAGTGTGCATACCAATATAAAAAACAAGTGTTAATAAACATCACATCATTATGCAAGTACGACTAAGTTGTTCAAACTTCATAATAAACATCACCAAAATGTACTTAAACATATTTTACATCAAAAAAAGTACCATACTTAACCCTACACCTGTTGGTAGTTTGATCCGTACAATAATTTCCTTACCCAAGATGACTTTGAACTGTCAGACAAGCTAAAGAACAAGTCAACCTTAACCAAATCAGAGGCAATTCTGTAACCAGCCTTAGAGAGTAGATCCTCATCAAACCACCCAAATTTCTCAAGTTCAACAAAGATTCTTATTCTCGATTTAGAAACATCTTAGACATGGCCTACCCAATGTGCAATATTATCAAGCTTAAGACCACAAGTAGCAACATAATCACCTAAGACCCTTGTCATATCACCCAAGCTACCTGCAATGACCTCGGCATCTGTTGAAGCCTTTCTTTTCTTCGTCTTTTTGGAAGTATGGGTGTTAGTGAAAATATGCATGCCTTGATTTGTACTATGACTTGTGCCATTTGTCTCATTTTCATTGTTAATGTTTGTACGGTCAACTTCATGGTTTGCATCCTCATTGTCATTCCCTCATATCATTTCATCAAGATCCTTCGCAAATTCTCTTGTGTGTGCAATCGTTGCCAAAAATAATTTCCCAATCTTTGCAGTATGGTCAACATTTTTCATGCATCCCCTTACCCTGTTTATCCTTCTACAACAATTATATCATGAAAGAACATGTCTCGAATAAGTGGAGTACTAAAAATAACAAAAAACCTCTATTAATTAAAAAGTGGTATATCATACCAAATTACCTTTAAATACTCCTCTCAAACATCATCAGAATCAACCTCAATTTTGTTATTAGTGTCATTAAACCTGAAATCACTCGTGTTCATCATAGATAGTATACAATTATAATGCCTCTTCCACTTTTTTATCTTTGATTCAATGTGTGGATGTGCACGAAGTGTACTACTGCCAAGTCTTTGTTTTAGCATCTGAAGATAACCTGGCCTAAATATACCATTAAGACACTTCAACCCTACTGCACATAGATCCTTCAGTGCAGATAATAGTTGGGTCTCTTCCACACTTGTCCATATTCGTCTGGTACTTTTTTTCAATTGACTACCACTTATAACATGTGAGCTATCAACACTAGCCATATTCTATACACACACACACACATACATATGTATTTATCAGTCTAAAGTGAATATGCAATGTAAAATCAATTATAGTACGACAAATATAAATATATTGCATAATAACACCACCAAATAATTGTATTACATAACATTCAGGACAACCATTAATCAAACAAGACAAAGTATCAATAACACATTGCAAACATATCAACCATTTAATCTACTAATTTAAGGTCACAAAACAACCACCTCTCCCCCAAATTCATCTACCCATTTGTCATGCCCCATACATTTCATTCACCAACTGTGTCCTCCAAGCAGTCCATGCAGTAAAGGTCTCAACACTGTCAACTACATTGGTGTTGGTATTGTCATCATCCTCATTAAGAACATCTTAGGTATGTAGTCTTCCAATGGGTCAACTAGCATCTCATTTCTAATGAAATTATGTAACAGATAACAAGCAACAATAATTCTGTTATGTGTGGGAATTGGGTAGAAACATGCAACTCGAAGGATTGTCCATCGCATCTTTAGGAGAGCAAAACACCTCTCAATAACATTCTTGGCATAGGAATGTTTTAGGTTAAAATATTCCTCAGCATTACGAGGAGTTGCCCTTCCACTTCCAAATTCGCCATGATAGTATTGTTGACCCTTGAAAGGAGTTAAGAAACCCTCACCATTGGTGTATCCAACATCACATAAATAATATGTGTCTGTCGTAATTGTGTATATATCCATTAGTAAACAATTTCCAAAAAAAAAAGAAGACTAATACTAAAAATTTCCACTATAGCTTACCCATTGAACACGTAACTCAATACGTCTTGTAACTGCATCGCAAAGGACTCTTGAATCTGGCACTGATCCCTCTAATCAAGCAAAACATAAATGATTCTCATGTCAAGTGCACATACACCTAACACATTTATTGCAATTTTCCTCTTCCTTGTCCTATATCTTTCTTCGTGCACAACTGACACTTTTGCTCTAAAGCCCCAACACAGTTCTATGCAATAGAAAATAAACATATTATCAACTAATATTTCGCTAATTACATACTACGTGACGTGATAACTCAAATGTGGATATACTTTAAAAAACCTCAGAATACCTTAAAAAACTTTCACTTATGGTCAGTGCATTCATCTATGATTGGATTAGGGACTGCAAGCAGTAATCAACGTAGCCTAAGAACCGCCAACAACACTGCATTGAAATACTTGCTAACCATCTCACCGAATCAAATGAAACTGAATTTTACTGGTCTATTCTTATTATCATGACTAATAACACTCAAGAACATAGCTACCATTTCTTCAATGCTAACATTCTTTGTACGACTGAACCCACCAACATGTTCAACTAGTGTGGACAATATAGAAAAAAATCATCGGTCCATCCTAAGTTGATTGTAGTATGTTATATCAATTTCACCTATCAATCTAGTAAGATACTCTATTTGCAGTCGGGTTCGTGTGACTAAGCTTGAGATCCTATTGTTTTTTTGAATTTCATGAAATTCTAGCAAATTTACAATCACAACAATTAGACATGAGCATATCATAACCATATCAGAGAGGACACTATCCAAAACAACCACCAATGACAAATTACTATCACTGTCTTCATTCATAAAAATTGTCACTCACACAAATTATAGTAAAACATCTATAGCCAACAAGTAGCGTTTGCTATGGAGCACTTTAAATTACCAAAGCAAAACATATTATAGGAACAAGCATGCATTAGATATCATCACAATAAAGAATACTATAAAACCCGGGTAAATTTAAATTTTTTCACAAAAGGGGTATAATGATAATTTGTCACTACAGTACGGGTTGTAAATCTAAATTTTTTTTAAAACTCAGATGACAAAACGAACCTCCCCATTGAATTCGTCTCATGAAATCTAGCTACCCTGTCAAATTTCATCGAATTCTGAGATAATCGATATTTTTACGTTTTTCAAGAAGGTCAAGTCTCGGGTGCCCAAAAATGAAATTTTTAATAAAATTTTAAAATTTAAAAAATNGCGTTTTACGAGAAGGTCAAGTCTTGGGTGCCCAAAAATAAAATTTTTAATAAAATTTCAAAATTTAAAAAATAATTTAAGATGATTTAAAATAAAAATATTTTTGAACCTGAACCGGGACGAAATTTAAATTTTCGGGGTGAAAACGGACCCGAAAAAAAGAGGATCATGTGGCAAATTATGGACCAAGCATTGGGGGACTATAAAAAGGGAAAGAAAATCAGATTTTCTTCCCCAAATCGTTCATTTGTTATCCGATAGAAGAAGAGAGGGAAAAAGTGAGGATTTCTCCACTTTTCTCTACGATCTACAGCCTTGTGGTGCTCGAATCCACTCAGACCAAGAAGGAAAGTTGTTTCTCGCGTCGGGGGCTACGCAACCATATCAAAAACGAAGGCTTTCACTGAAGGTTTGGAAGACAAAATTTTGGGAGGGCTTGAATTTGAGCTCGGGCTAAATTCTTAAAGCTTCTTAACGTGTTGTTATGCTTAAAGAGATAGGGTTCCCTCCTACTTAGGTTTATTTTCTAAGGTAGGTTGATAGAATTATATATTACTTACCAATTGTTGAGAAATTGATAGAAATGGGTATTAGAAATGTTTTAAAATGAATTCCTAGATTGGAATTGATATGTGATAATTGTTTGTGTAATTCTATAGCATGTTATATGTTTACATTATTGTCTTGATGAGTTTCGTGTATTAATTGGATGATTATGTGATAACATGCTAGGAAATTGTGTAAATGAAACGGTGATTATATGCATGAGATATGGATTGTCATGGAATATGTATATATGTGATTAAATTTGCACATATGACATTCATTATATATGGGGCATGATATGAATATAGCAATGGTATATCACATTGCATTTGCACGGAAGCATCACAACCATGGGCATAAGACATGAGTGTGGGTATGAGTGTGTGCATGATTTAATCAAACACCATACTTGGTGGTTGATGGGTGGGCTCGGGAAAGTTGGATTAAAAATCTGACTGAGTCGCATGGTTGCATGAAAAACTTGTGTCGGGTATAACAAGTAGGGCTAAACTCTCCCTCGGGTGCAAGACCTAGCAACCTGGTTCATACACTCCCCTGAGGTGAAATTCCAAAAAAGTGTATAGATTTGCGGAACCTATAGTGCGACACCAAAACTCCGCTACCCAACAAAAATACAAGGATTTTGTTTTATAAAATACCTGGTTCGTACACCCTCCTAAAGTGAAATTCTGAAAAAGTGTACTTGTTTTATAAAATAGTCATTCGATGTGTAACATCCAACAATGACTTAGTTTTATAATCACATAACTTTATTTCAAAATGATCATTGAATGTAATTCATCAATGGCGAATTTCTCATACATTAGCATTGCATTGTGTGGTGGGAGTCTGTGAGGGTTCGGGTTGAGTTGCATGAGTGGGTACCATCTCATATCATGACATAACATATTAGATTCCAACATAGACTTGCTTAAATCTTGGTTGGAATGACTATTGCTTGCTAAATGTTGCATGTGAACATTGCATATACACTTAGGTTGGAGAGTAGCCTCTGTAAAAAATGCTCCACTACGCGTGACTCACCCTATACGGAAAAATATTTCAAGTGCGATGGTACGTTGGCAGAAGACTCTCACAAGGGGCCCCAAAGATGAAGAAAGACGAAATATGGCTTTATTTTGAGTTTTTGTAAATTATTATGAAAATTTCATTTGACATGTAAATTCATGTAAATAAATGTAATAAAATTAGTATGGACCATGTTTTATATGAAAAATCTCATTAAACATGTTTTGGATGGTGGCGAAATGGATTGAAATGAGTTGAGATTCAAAAACAGGTGAAACAGACAAAACTGGACAAAGCTTACCGGTATAGCCTACTGGTACAACTTTGTCCCATAGGAACCCTACCGGTAGAAATTGTCTAGTAGGCAAACCGTACTGGTATACCCTATCGGTAGGAATTTTTCAGTAAACTCACCCTATCGGTATGCCCTACCAGTAGAAATTTTCTAGTATGCTCACCCTATCGGTAGGCCTTCCAAAAATCTGAAATTTTAAAATTGTTTTGTCATGCGCCTGGGTCATGTGTCCTTCTCTCCTAATGATGTAAATAGACTATAATGGAATATGAAATGTGGTACATTGGACCACGATTTGATTAAATGATAAAATGTATACGGGTTACACTTGGGGTCATGATCCCGATTAAGAGGATGTTATTGATGTGATTTCAGGTTGTGCAACAATCACAGGTACTTCCACAGGTTGACAGGTGGTCAACGGTTGAAAAAAGACCCCCAGTTTTAGGAGTGTCATAAATACATATTTTTTGTTAAAATATATAAAAAAAATCATAATCATTGGACTGAAAATAAAATCATACAAACACTCTGGGCATTATAAGGGGTTTAACTAGATAGGGGCAACAATCCGCAACAAATAAGAAAACAAACAAACTACCCAAAAATCAAATAGGTCCAGCGACTAAAACAGGGAAAAAAAATATTTTGTAGCTATATTTCACTTTCTAAAAAGAAATGGTTAAAAAAACAAAAAATAGAATCTCATTTGAAAAGTTCGGACATTGTGGGGGTGTATTTCACCAGCGATTGAGAAATTAGAAGACTAAAATACCACAGATCGCAACCTTGACGTGGACAACAAATTTTACCCATTCATAAGCACGTACTTGTGTGTGGTTTGCAAAAAAAAGGGGTTTAGCAGCGTTGAAAGTGGCTAGAGATATACTAGCGTTCAGAATGGATATACCAGCATTCAACGTTCAGAGTGGCCAGGGTTTCACCATTGTTCACAGTGGTTAGGGTCTGAGCATCATTGAGGGAGACGACTGATGGTTTCAGTGTTGAGTGAATTGAGTGGATGGGGGCGAGTGGCTAGGGTTTTACCATTGTTCACATTGGTTAAGGTCTGAGCACCGTTGAGAGAAACGATTGATGGTTTCAGCATTGAGTGAATCGAGTGGGTAGGGGCGAGTGACTAGGGTTTCATCATCACTCACACGTTGGTTAGGGTCTGAACATCATTGAGGGAGGCGACTGATGGTTTCAGCGTTGAGTGAGTGACTAGGGTTTGTTGGTAGAAAGTTGACTTTTATATGGGGATACTATACATAAAGACATTTGTGTCACTTTAATTTCTTATACTGTCCTTTCATTTGTACTAGGAAGATAATACCACCGAGTATGTGGTATTCATTAATATCATGTACAAGACATTTATGACACTGTTCACAACGGGGTTGTATTACAACTTGAAAAATAATACTGGGTGTAAAACGCTAAATAAACAAAATATAAGGTGGCCCCCCACTTACTATTTTCTTCTATCTTACCATCTAATACCGTCTAATTCCTGAAACAAACATGCCCTAACAGTATTAAGGAGGTTAATGATTGAATTATCTTTCGGCCTTTTAATGTTAGTATGAGATTTGGCCACCAACGATTTTTTATTTTTTAATTTTATTATTTTTTTAAAAAAATTCTAATTTTAAATTTTTTTTCTCACATTATATTTAAGTGTATAGTGTCACTTTTTTAAAAAAAAATTATTTTAATTTTTTTTTCTTGTATTATGTTTAAGTGTATAATGTCATCGATTTTTTTTTTAATTTTTAAAAAATTATTTTGAATTTTTTCTTTCTATTATGTTCACCGGTTTTTTTTTTAATTTTTTTTAAAAAATTATTTTAAATTTTTTCCTTATATTGTCAGTGTTTTTTTTTTAATTTTAAAAAAAAAAATTTAATTTTTTTTCTTGTATGTTTAAGCGTACGGATTGCTATACTATGTATTATACCAAACATTATACAAAAGCGTTACACAAATGAAATAATGGAATTGATGTGATTTAATAAATGGTTGTTTATGAGATCCACCATAATACCGATTGAACTAACAAACATGGAAGGAGATTAGAATACTTTCTATTGTTGATACTAATGAGCAATGTTACATAAATTTAAAAATTAGACTTAAAAACTAGATTTGATAATCTCAACCATTGATTTCAATATGGGTTCCAGCAGTTATTGAGACCTACTACTTATTTAATGGTTAGATTATCAAATCTAATTTTTAAGTCCATGTAACATAACTCGATACTAATTTCCATTGGTATTGAAAATATAATGAATACATTTCTCAATACCATATATACATATCCTCAAAACAAACAAGCCCCAAATGTACTCTTGAGTCCTAACATTTGAACTTATTTATGTTTAAATTTTTGTACCCAAGTTGCATAACTCTTGATCGAAATTTGTTTTTAGTTTTCATTTTGATAGTGAGTTCGATTCAAATGTTAATTTTGAATTAAAAACTCAAATTTTAATTCAAATCGAGGTTTTGATTCAATTCGGGTTTTGTCAAATTTACTAATAAGTCATTTCATTATTTTTTAGATTCAACCTTAGGATTAAACCTTTTAGTCCTAAAGTTATTCTGGTTAGATTTAGTTTGATTCATTAAAATTGCACCTCTCATCATGTAGAAGTCATACCTACAGGACTAATAATCGAGTCAAGTTACTCAAATTTTACTCAAATTCGGCTCGTTTAAGCTTGGTTCAGACTTGTCTCATTTTTTTAATGAGTTGAACTTAAATAATTTTTAAACTTATTTAGACAAATGAACTCGACGGACTTGGCTCGAGACTCAAGTTTTGCAGTTAATTATTTGTATAGAGGGAGAAATTGATAGTAAGAATAGATTAAATTGTCTATTATTGAAATATTATTCAGACTCATATTAGATACCTAACATGATGAAATAGAATTTTATTAAGTTGATTTGAGTTATCGAAACATTGTTACTTTGAATGGTAATAAATGTGGTCAATAAATTTTTGCTTCAAGTAAACATTGTTATTTAATATAATATTGAACTTATTAAATAAGCAAAAAGAAAAGCTTACTAAAAACTGTGTTTCTTTAATTCAATTTTTGTGTAATCAAAGAAGAGTAAAACCCATTAATAACCCTCTTTCAGAGGAGAAAAAAACCTATAAATTGCTGAAAACAAGATTTCTCTAACCCTAACTACATTCAGACTAGTTACTCAAACTAAAACCTAAAACCCTAAACTGAACCATGAAAGCTAACTTGAACTGGAAATGAGACAACATCATCTCCGATCACAATGGAGTGTCCACCGGCCGGCAATAGACGGTAAGCCGTGTAGTCAACAATTCCCAAGCTCTTGCAAGCATTCAAGTCGAACTTAACCTTTTCGCTCCCTCCAGCTGGGACAAACACTTTTTGGAAACCAATCAACTGCTTCAATGGAGCTCCGATGATCCCGGCGGGAGGAGTCCAGTACACCATGACAACCTCACTGCCATCTCTTTTTCCGATGTTCTGAACTTCGACCTCGAACTCAAAATGATCGTCGCAGCTCAGGTCGTCGATGAGAACTGCCGGGCATGGTGGCCGGAAAGCGTCTTCGGTGTAGGTGATGTCCCGGCAGTGTTGGAACTTGTTGAGCTCTATGTGGAGTGATCTCTGTGCGCTTGTGAGCTTGTAGGTGAAATTTGTGTAGCTGAGACCATACCCGAATGGATAAACTGTGGAGCCATTGAAGAATTTGTATGTTCTACCAGGGTAGGATAAGCTGTCAATTGGCCTCAGGGGTAAGGAGGTCATTGGAAGCATATCTACATAATTGCTTTCATACCAGGTTAGAGGCAATCTTCCACCTGCAATATAGTAAGCCCACGTCAATGACAGATCAGATCAGTGTAAACAACACAAAAACCTACTACTACTAGGATATTGATAAGTTGTCTCTCATTGTGTTTTTTTAATATTCTAAGTAGTTTCGTGTTAAAAATTACTCAACACATACTCAAACGATATAGTTAGGTTTTTGTTGCGTATAAACTCATAGCAATTGCAGACCATCATGAACAAAATAAAAAACAAAAGTAGGGTAGCCTATTTTCAAACCATGTAAGTGGTGTCGTGTTAAAAATTAGTCAATTCATACTAGAACCTCAGTTTTGAGTCATGTTTAGCCGAATTTGTGTTGTGTTTAATTAGATTTGTGTCGATTAAGTTATTGTTAGGTATGACATATCTATTCGTGCAATACTCGAACGAACCTGCTATACTAAACCCATTTTGTGTCATATTTGTGGGTCATTTGAATGTTATGAATGCATTGGTTAGGTGATAAAAATCAAATTGCTTACCTGGGTTATAACTCCCAAAAACAACATCTGCAATAGCTCTGCCACCTTCTTCACCAGGGTACCCAGCCCAGAGGATAGCTTTGATGTTTGGATCATTCTTAGCAAAAGAAATATCAACCCCACCAGCAGACATGACCACAAGGACCACAGGACCTTTGGAAGCTGCAGCAACTTGGCTGATGAGTTGTGTTTGGTAACCAGGTAGAAGAAGGTCCACTCTGTCTAAGCTCTCAGCCTCAACAGTCAAATCAATGCCCACTACAAGTATGGTAGCATCTGCTTTCTTTGCAGCTTTCATGGCTGGGAAAATTAGAGTATCATTCTTGCATGCAACATCAGAACAACCCATTTCATGTATCACCCTCCCATATGCAGAGAATCCATCAATGGGGGTTGTGTATTGGCATGGAACACCTGGAACAAATTGCAACCAGTTAGTCTATTTAGTTACTACTAAAGTTACTAGGGTCTGAACGACTCAATCTAGTGAAGTTATGACAGAATGGAGTTACTTGAAATCAATCATAACAAGTTAAAATCAAAATTTTTGTATATCATAACTTAACCTGGTTGAGTTGCAACTATTATTTACCTGCATAATTTCCAATCATCACGGTGGTGGCATTGGCATGAGGTCCAACCACTGCTACTGTCTTAAACTTGTGATGGTTCAGAGGCAAAGTTTCATCATCATTCTTCAAGAGAACAATGCCTTCTCTTGCAGCCTCGGTTGCTAACCGAATGTGTTCAAGAGAACACACATTTTCGCTTCCAAGAGAACTAAATTTAGGGCTGCCATCGAAAAAACCAAGCCTCATGAGTACAAAATAGAGGTTTTTAAGTGCCTTGTCTATTTCTGCCTCCCTAACTTTCCCTCGCACCACTGCACTCTGTGTGTAATTTGAGTAAAAAAATCCACAGTCCAAATCCAAGCCTGAGGCAACAAAGACAAATTATATCAAACAATTGACATTAAACATCAATAAAATCCCAACAAAATGAAGAACCAGCCAACCACGCAACTAGGAGATGCCTCCACAGGTGTATGTAGTGTTGTGAGCAATCCCTCGGGTTATAAGGGAAATCTAGTTGTCTTTGTCTACTTGCATCGAACATTTGGCATAAAAATGAAACAAAAAGCTGAAAATTTTTAGAAAAGAAATGGACTAGCCTGCTTTTAAGGCTTGTGAAACAGCATCTTCTGGTTCATCATTAAGCCATTTCTGATTATCAAGCATGACCTCAATAGAATCACAGTCTGAGACTATGTACCTGCAAAAACAAAAAAAAAACAACAAATCAGTGGTTATTGGTTCGAGTTTCAAAGTATCAACATAAGTATGTTTTGCACTTTTGGCAATCAAGTTAGTGTAATTATATTCAGTACCCATGAAGATCCCATTCTCCTCTGATTGTATCTTTTAGAAGCTTTGGATCAGCACAAGCGGGGATGCCATTGACACGGTTATAAGAGCACATCACACTAGTGACATCTCCGTCTTTCACACACATTTCAAAAGGTCTTAGGAAAGTTTCCACCATATCTTGCTCAGTCACCTTTACAACACCAAAAAGTAAAAATAATAATTCTGGCAACCAGTCATATTATGGTAAAAACTCTATCATCAACACTGAATCAAAGTTTCTTTAGTGATCAACGTATTATACCCATGAATCAACATGATAACGATTAAACATTGTTACATTTACAATGACTGTTACCGTTATTTAAAAATTTAAAAACTATAGTTGGACCTTTGGATCAACATTTCTGTAGGGATTGATGTAACGTACCCGAGAATCAAAGTGGTAGCGATCGACTCCGAGCCAATTATCAACATCATAGGCTGCATAATGCTTACAGCATGCAGCAACCTTGAGAGGTCTATGGTTCAAGTCTGTTGTGTTCTCAGTCCCTTCAACATCTTGCAAGCCCCTAACATAGTTGACAGCATACCTCCCAACAACATATGGATCTTCACCTGGTGTCTCTAGGGCTCTTCCCCATCTAGGGTCTCTTACAACATTGATATTAGGGCTCCAATATGTTAATCCAGCATGCCCTAGATTGTGCATGGCCCTTGCTTCTGTTGAAACAGCCTGAAATTGTAATAGAACTTGGTCAGTAAATTGCTTTGGAGTACTTTTCAAATCAGCAAAAGGTAGTAGATAATATTATTCATTACATCTGCATGCATATATCCATGTATGTGTGTTTGTGCAGGTCTATTATAGAGTCGTGGGAGAGAAAGAAAATACTATTTGAATTTAAAATAATATCTTAATTTGTTAACTTATCAATCACAATCATTGAATAGATTCACCTCGCCAATGGTTTTCCACATGGATTCATTGAAAGAAGCAGTGGTGAGAATAACAGTAGGAAAGCTGGTTGCTCCAGGAACAACATCATCAAAGAAGCTAGCTACGCTCCCCTGCTGGCCAACGTTCGACACGCCGTGCAAAGCCTCCGACCACCACTCGTACTTGGGCAGTCCAATCCTCGCCACCCCGAGAGCGGTGTCCCCAATCTGCTGCACCTTCTCCGCCAATGTCATCCTGTCAATCAAGTCCTTAACCCTAATCTCATATGAGAGAGAAGAGTCGCAGAAGGCAAAGTCCTTCATGTCCAGCCCAAGGTCTGCAAACCTTGAAGCATCACAGACATGGGTGTAGTTCCTTGTGGGCTTGAAGACGCCATTGTCGAGACCTAAGGTAGAGCTTGTGAGCTTTTTTGAGGCGACATTTCTGGCAGAAGCAGAGAGGACTAAGAGAGAAAGAGTGAAAAAGAGAAGAAAACTGAGCTTGGCCATGGCTTCTATGATATTATGGAGAATTTTTTATGTGGTTGAATAGAAGGGACTGTATGTGTTTATATAGTGGAATTTATCATATTTTTCTCTAAATGGTTCATATCCAATCTTTCTGTTGTTATCTAACTCGAATTCTGTTGAGCTACTGATTCTTTGGAAAAAATCTCTCTTTACATTATCCAAGGTGGATATAGTAAATCTCTCTCAAAATCTTAGATTTCTTGTACACTATTTTCTAATTTTATTCACCGAACAAATTAAAATTATAAATTTAAATAAGACATATTATATATAAATGAATCTTCCAGTAATAAACAATAATCAATTGATCCGGTCGTATTATCATATTGAAAAGTAATTTTGCAATACTATCTCTCTTTTTTAACATTTAATGAGAAAGAGACGCATGTAGAATTTTTTTTTTTTATTATTTGACATGATTTTAGTAATTTTAAGCAATAAATGTAAATAAATCAGCAAAAAATCTGTGGCCATAAATTTTTTCGGGTATGGTATCGATATTTCTTTTGGTATGACAGATATCGGTATCATAGCCTCATCTTGAGCGATCTAGTATTGTGAAAAAAATTGTATCTAGTATTGTGAAAAAAATTGTAGTGGATGGAATATGGATCCAATATGATTTTAATATTTTCTTGAGTTGCTTGAACTTCATGTTATCATTGTTTTGGTCATATTAATACAATTATGTTCATAATTTACTACAAAAATTTAGGATCAGGCAGATTGAATTATAGTCCTAGCAAGATTGAATGACATGTTTGTGATAAAAATGTAGATAGACATACTCGAGTTTGTGTCCCACCGAGGCTAGAAGCTTTATTACCTTTAATCTATATCCAAACCTGTCTACCTAAAAATTCTCTCATCAGATAACTTTAATCAACGAGGAACCCAACAAAATTAAAATAAATAATTTTCAAAATGAATTTCCCAAAGTATCATATTCAAGCCATTTTTAAATGCGCTAACAACGCAAGATTTATATATATATATATGAAACAATGCTTGATTTGGTTCTAGCACATTTTTGACATGGACCTATACATGGCGTTCAAAATCCATCTTAAAATAAATGAATTAGAAAAGTACGAATAAGTAAGAAAATGAGATGACTCTTTATCGAATTATATTATAAACATATGTCAACAAGGATTTTGCCAAGTTAAAAACAAAATTGTGGAATATGAAAAAGAGGTGACTAAATTAACATGCAAGTAAAATTTGGAAAGAGGTCGCTTGTTGTTGGGTAACACCTTTAAAAAAATAGATAATTTTATAAAAAAAGTAAAAATATGGTAATTACTATTTTGCATAAGTGATACAGATAAGAACAATATCTAGATGTATCTTAGTACATGAATTATATCTTTCATATACGTACCTTTGATATTTTTTTATATGTGATTATATATATAATTAGAAAAAGTGAGTAAGTCCAAGAAAAAAATTCAAATGGAAAAATATAAAAACAAATGCTGTTAAAAAATTTCCTGAAAGAACACAAAAAGATTTGGATGAAATTTTTTTGTTACATATTATAGGGAATTTTTTATCCTTGCATACGAATTTGATCCAAATATGTTTATTCCTCGCTAAAAAATATACTTAATGATAAAATTATAGAATATATTTGCTATAAATTCGGATCGGATTAACTAATGAATCCGATGCCCAAACACCTAGAAGTTCGTATTTGGGTGATTTTTGCCAAATTCCACGAATAAATGGTCGGAGTTTATGGTTGGATGGGAACAGAAAAGGCTTTGATCCATTTCCAATCCATTGGCACTTTGATAATTTAGACTAACAAGACATCATGACCAGTTGGTCTCTTCGGATATGAGCTCAACCACCTCTTGTAGTCCACCTAAAGTAGAGTATTGCGTTTGACCAGCATTAATAATCGAGTTATTCGATGTCTTTGGTTTAGGTATTGAGCTTGAATATTTTTTAGGCTCATTTAAAAAAATGAGCTCGATAAACTTAATTCATTTATATGTAAATACTCGAGCTTGACTCGAGTTTTGCTCGTTTTAAGTTTGATTCAGACTCGACTCATTTTTTAAATGAATCGAGAAAATTAGTTGAACATGAACACTTTTTTAAACTCGTTTAAAAAAAACGAGCTCGTCATACTCGATTCAATTATCATCCCTACATTTGACCCATTTTTTTAATTATTTTTTTTTAAGCTAAAGTTTGGAATTGGACTGTTAACAATGGATTGATATCATCTAGGTCATAGGTTTTGAATCGGACTCAAATCCCTTCTAATACTTTCTCTTTCAATTTTTTTGTAGATTATACATGTTATATTAACTCACTTTTATTTAATGAGTCTCACTTTAATTCATGACATGTGATTTACTATGAAAAAAAATAGAGATAAAATGTATTAGATGGAATTTCATGTCATTCTGTTCGGAAAATATAAATAATTACACAATTGGCCCTTTAGATTTGCATTTATTATATTTTGTCCCATGTAATATTTGACATTATGGAGAACCCCTTGGGATTTCTCATCATTTTACAGTTAATTACCTCACTCAAATTGATCGTCTGTTCTTAACCAAGTTTTGTTGGTGATAATGTAAGAACTTAGAAGCGTGATATTAGTGATTGAACTAAGGAACTCAAGGCTTAGGAACAATGGTGTGTGAATGAACAATGAGAGAGAGATCAATGCGTGATTGAGCTCGATGGCTCTGTAAATTGCTATAGTAAATGCAAAATAGAGATAAAAGATAAAGAACGAAGAAGAACATACAAAGTGTAGTGGTTCACAAGCTGACGAGCTTGAATAATCTATTATAATGGAGTCTCTTGCTCCTTGAGAGGTTTTCTATTGTGTGGGGGAAGAAAGATAACAATTAGCGTCTATGTACATGGGTGGTTGACCTTGTATTTATACCACACAGATGAGGTGATCCTCACATTATCACCACATGGTCCCTAGTTTGTTAGGAGAATATTTAGCCATTTATACCCTAGGTGTGACGTGACCCTCTAGAACACGATGAGACAACCTTGAGACCCTTCTCTGAGTTTGGATATATTGTGATCCTTTTTCATCTCTCAAAGGTTGTACTATTTGGGATGACCTTTTATTCTTTTGGTCAGCTCATGACTAAGGAACTCGATCTATGCTCATGACCTGTACTGGAAAAGCTGAACTCCTCATGAGATGAGATGGATGACCTGATCATTCCTGTCTGAGGTCAAACCTGTACTAGTTGTCCACCTAGACTTGAGGTTTACGTATGCAACTAGAGATGAGGGGTCAATCTTGTTATTCAACCTTGTTGTAGTTGAGATATAGAGATATTCTTCTGCTTATTTCTAGGTATATTTTGGGTATCATCAGTTACGAGCTCATGGTGGTTTGGTCTACCTTCCTTTTCTAGATGTAGGTTACGACTGAGTTGCAATGCTCTTGAAGCATCGTGTCTTGTCGAGACGAGCTCATGGTGCTTTGGTCAGTTGAAAGTATGCGACAAGACAACTTACCTAAGATTACAGTGTCATGTAGGTGTAGGACGTAGGAGGCACCTTGTTTTTCAAACAGTGCCACTCATTTTGTGCCACATGGAACGACGTGTGGTGCATTTAATGCCACACCAAAGTTTCCCTTATTTAAACCCTTCAAAAATTCAAACTTTTACTTTACCAAATTTCTTCTTAAAAAATCCAACTGTATCTTTCTTCTCCAAATCCTCTTTGTGATCCTTAGAGAGTTCAAGTGAGTCTTGAGAGAAATCGATTGAAGTTGTGGGCGACTTAGGAGATCTTGGGCTACGGTTTCTTGTTGTCTAGTGTTTATCTCATCGGTGTTTAGGTTGTTCATCTTCTTCTAGCCACCACCATCTTCTAGGAAAGTTTTTCTTCCCTTTGACTTCTTTGCATCAACCTTGGATCGCTTCGATCCTTGGTGGTTGTCTTGGGGTCTTCACTTTCTAGTTCTTTATTTTTGCTATTGTAGGGCCTTAGGTAGGTCTTTGACAACCCTTCCCCACTTCTTAGACAATTTTGCCGCAGCTAGGGTTTTTCTACTCAAGCTTTGGTGCTTCGACCCTTGTGCCATTGAGGATAACTCTCTAAATATCTCTCATCCGTTTTAATCTAGGTTAGACTCCTTCGTGTCCCTAACCTTAAATATGTTTGGGACTTCTTCTACTACTAGGTCTTCCATCTCTTGTATGAGGAGAGTTCTTCTCGACACGAGGCTCCTCTCTTACTCAAGAATGTGCCTGAGAAGGGAATCCCTGGCTGAGGTAAGAGGAAACGGACCCTCAAGAAAAGGGTTTCCAAATCTTCCCAAACCTCTCCTTCTGAAGAGGTCAGGACCTTGGGCAAGATTGAAACTTGCAGAGGCCATCTTCGACTTCGAACTCGAGCCATATTACCGAGCTTAGGCTATAGTCTTTGGTTGATCATCATCAATTCCATGCATTGTGGCTTACCCTCCTTCGAATGTTGAATGCTATAATGCCTTCCTAACTAGAAACACTTGCTTCTTTGTCTCGGCCTTTGAGTCAAGACTTAGGTTTACTATGCATCCTTTCCTCAAAGTTGTCCTCAGATTCTTTAATATTTGTCCCTCAAGGATGTCCCCTAATTTTTAGGGAACCTTGGTTGGCCTCATAATCTTCTAGAGGGAAAACGAATTAGGTCAAGCTCCTTTTATGGCCTAGCTTGTCCATTTTTTCAACCTTAAGTGCTCATCCGTAGATGGCTTATTCTACATCTCCAAGNTGTCCTCAGATTCTTTAATATTTGTCCCTCAAGGATGTCCCCTAATTTCTAGGGAACCTTGGTTGGCCTCATAATCTTCTAGAGGGAAAACAAATTAGGTCAAGCTCCTTCTATAGCCTAGCTCGTCCATTTTTTCAACCTTAAGTGCTCATCCGTAGATGGCTTATTCTACATCTCCAAGCGTGTCAAGGCCAAGGCCTTAGTCGTAAATGCCCCTTCTTTCCATAAGACTTGGAAGGAGCACTTCTTCTAAATATCTGGCGATGCTTAGGAGGTAGACCCAAATGATGCTTCTGACGTTCTCTGTGTTCCTCAACTCCGGGGAAAACCTCAAAACTTGGGTGAGTGTCAAGCTTCCAACATACCCTATTCCTTTTTAGTTTTGATTGTTCTTATTGTTTTTTCCTTGAATTTACAGGATATCAGCCCGAGCTGCACCCTTCTGAGAAGCTTAGGGTTGTAAGGNGAGCTTCCAACATACCCTATTCCTTTTTAGGTTTGATTGTTCTTATTGTTTTTTCCTCGAATTTACAGGATATCAGCCCGAGCTGCACCCTTCTGAGAAGCTTAGGGTTGTAAGGGTTGAGAAAGTTTCAAGGAGCTCGTGGCTTTAGAGAACCTAGCAAGGTATGACCTTGGCCCTTTAGTTATTGAAAAGCTTCTAACTCTAGCTCCTTCTCCTTCCTTTCCATGGACAAAGTCTTTCTTTTTTAAGACAACTGAAATCCTGCTAGTCAGTGTTCCAACAGCTAGTTTTTTTTTTTTTTGNAGAACCTAGCAAGGTACGACCTTGGCCCTCTAGTTATTGAAAAGCTTCTAACTCTAGCTCCTTCTCCTTCTGACCCTTCCATGGACAAAGTCTTTCTTTTTTAAGACAACTAAAATCCTGCTAGTCAGTGTTCCAACACCTAGTTTTTTTTTTTTTTGCTTTCTATTTCCTCATTTATTTTTCCTGGTCGCGATATGTTTCCCCTTTCCATACCTTGATCCTTTAGTACTTGAGCTAAATGCTATGTAGGATGTCATCGCTACAAGGAGAGAGAAGTAGGGACGTCTGATCAAGCCTTTGTACCTCGACTTTCTCCTTAAAGCTAAAGCTCGTTGAGTTGAGGTGGTGAACACACCCAACGTTCCCTCTACTCCAATCTAGGTGCTTAGGCCACACTTCATTGGGAAGGAAATCTTTCAACTACTGATCCTCCTCAAAGAACTTCTATAGAGCCCGATGTGCCTCCTTCCACTTCTCTAGTGACTTCAGGGGTAGCCTCTCCTATTCTAAGGTTGGCATCAATCCTTCTAGCTGTAGATGAGAGTTCCCTTTTCTCCAATACTGCTCTGGCAACCACCAAGATGTTGAGCATTCTACCCCAAGCAAACATACTCAAGTCTGTAGCACTTAGTGCAAATGATGAGGCTACAAATGCCTCTTGATGGTCTTGTCCCGGTATTAGCTTCGTCTTAAAATTTCTTTGAGCTTTTGTTTTTTATCCCTTATTTTTTACTTAGAGTTTATTTTATGTGGGCTGCTATTCACATTAGTACTCTACTTGGCCAAGTTCAAAAGTTTCAGAAGTCAATAGAAGAGCTCAAGGTTGGTCTGACTACTGCTCACAAGAAGCAAGATGGATAGGGCTCCCAAATCGACCAGTCCAGATCTACAAAAAGAGCTCTTAAATATAAGCTAAAGCTTAGGGAGGCAAAGCTCGACAAGATAGTTAGAGCTATAAATTATGCCAAGCTCGAGAAGGAGGCTGCTGAGCTGAAGTTGAAGCTTGTTGAATTAGAGTCAACTATGGCAGCAACGGATCAGATCATCAAAGACTTGAAAACTAAGTGCATTATGAACTACGCTAAGGGTTGTGAGGACTTTAGGGACTAGGCCAAAGAGAAATTTGTTGATCTCCACTTCGACTCCTTTGTGCCTCCTCTTTCTGATGAGAATGCTGAGAAAACTAGAGAGGGTCAAGCTAAGGGAGTTCCTGAGTGGAAGACCTCTAGCACTAAGTTCGATCCTAATGATCCACATTCTACTATTGCTCATACAATGCTGGGCAGGGCTGAGCAGTAGATTGGATGAGTAGATCTAGTCAATTGAAGGGTTGACCTTCCTCGTCATCAATAACTTTTTTATGCTTTCCTTTGGATTTTGCAGTTCTATAACTCTTTGCTTTTTAAAAAAAATACTAAACTTCTTTTACTTCTTCCTTTTCTTGCAATGGAATATGAACTTTCTTTTCCTCTTTTTTTTTTTTGTGTGTGTGTGCAAGAATATAAGTATATCCCTGCCCCCCTTCACTTGTTGGAAGGTAGTAGTAGCCTTGTAATAGTGATGATTCTTTTCAATTTTGGTGACTAAGTCCTAGCTCTAGGTGGCTCTTTGGACTTAGTGACTTAAAACTCAGTTTGATTTACGAGATCTGAGGAGCTCTATAAGCTAAAGAACTTATCTTATGTATAAGCTAAAAAGCTATATAAACTAAAGATCTTATCTTTTATAGAATCTGAAGAGCTCTCTAAGCTGAAAAACATATCTCATGTATGAGCTGAAGAGCTCATATTTAGTACAAGCTGAAAAGCTCTATAAGCTGAACAACTTATCTCATGTATAAGCTGAATAGCTCATCTCATGTATGAGCTGAAAAGATCTACAAGCTAAAAAGCTTATCTCAAGTATGAGCTTAAGTGCTGATATTTAGTACGAGCTTAAAAGCTTTATAAGCTAAACAACTCATCTTTTGTGTGAGCTGAAAAGTTTATCTCATGTATGAGTTAAAATATCATATTTAGCACAATCTTAAAAGTTTTATGAGCTGAAGAGTTTATCTTTCGTATGAGTTGAAGAACTCTATTTAGTAGACAAGCTTAGAAGCTTTGTTTGTACTCAACACTTAGGAATTTTTTGCGTACTCAAGAATTTTTGTGTCAAGATTTTGTTAAATTTTATTTATCTCAAATATTCACAACTATCCTATGATAACAGGTGTTTCACAAAGTACAAAAGTAAAGGTATCCAACCTATTGTTATCATTGGTAGAACTTCTTCAGGTGATCTACGTTCCACGAGTGTGCTAGGTCTATCCCTTCTTCAGTCTACAACTCATAAATGCTAGGTCTGACAATTATTTTTAATATGTAATGTTCTTCCTAGTTAGGGCCTAGCTTTCCATGGCTTGGATCTTTTCGGGCAGGTAATTGCTTCTTTAAAACGAGGTCCCCTGCCTTGAAGCTTCTTCCCCTAACCTTTTGATTGTAATAATGCGTTGTTATTTTTTGATAAGCAGAGATCCTTTGCAACACCTTATTCCTTTTTTCATCAAAGAGATCGAGGTTCACCAGCAAAGCTCGGCCATTCTGGTCAGGATTGAAGAATTTAGCTCTTAGAGAGAGAAACTTGATCTCTACTAGTGCTACTACCTCTGAAGGGAGTTGTTTTGGTTGTTCGAGTTGTCATTCTGTATGCCCAAAATACACTAGGGAGGTGGTCGACCCATTGGCCCTTTGAAGCTTCCAGATTGGTCTTCAGTGTCTTGAAAACTATTCATATGTTGACCTTTACTTGACCATTAGACTAGGGATGAGCTAGAGCTGAGAAATAATTATTTATGCCAAGCTCTGAGCAGAAGTTTGTGATGGTTGAGTTCTCAAACTATTTGTCGTTATCAAATTCAATAGCCCTAGGGATTCCAAACCTGCACACTATAGATTTCCAAACAAAGTTTCTAATTTTATGCTCGGTAATAATTGCCAGCTACTTGACTGCGACCCATTTTCTGAAGTAATCTATCTTTACTATGAGAAACTTGCACTATTCCATTCAAATGGGAAGAGGTCCCACTATGTCAATCCTTTATTGTTGAAAAGGCACGAGCTCAATATTGGCATGAGTTGTTCTGGTGGGCAATGAGAGATGTTTGAATGCAACTAGTAGGTTTTGCACTTCTTGACCTTTTCCTTCAAATCTTTCATCAAGGTGGGTCAAAAGTATGAGCTTCTATGTGATTTTCACAAATGTCTTCATGAATCTCTCTTAGCACATAATTGGCTTCCTCAATTGCCACACACTTCAGGAGGGGTGTAGAGAATCCTCTTTTATAGAGCTTCCCCTGGATCATCATAAACCTTGACAATCTACTTCGTAACTAGGCTGTTTCTTTTGGATTTTGGGGAAGAACTCCATCCTGTAAAGCGGATGAAGGGGTCCATCTAGCACGATGTAATGTCCACTGGTAGGATCCCCTCCTTATCTTGGTCAAGGTGGATACTTGGTTCCTTTAGGTGTTCTATAGGAATGACTCTATCGATAATTTGGCTAAGGCATCAGCTCAAGCGTTTAGCTCGGGGTACTTGGATGACTTTTGTATGGATAAACTTTCTCAAAAGATCTTGTACCACTTTCAAATATAAAGACATCTTGTCCTCCCTTGCCTCATATTCTGACTAAATTTGTCTTACCAAGAGCTGAGAGTCATTGTGGATTAGGAGTTGGTGTGTTTCCATGTAGAACACCAGCATAAGTCCAGCTATCAAAGCCTTATACTCAAATCCATTGTTAGAGGCTTTGAAATCAAACTGAGAGATTACTACAGGTTGATCCCTTCTGGCAAGGTCAGGGTGAGGTTTGCTCCGCTTCCTTGTGCATTAGAGGCACCATGAACAAAGAACTTCACTGAAAGGTTAGGTACGAAACCTTACCTCTCTTGGTTCATTTCAGGCTTGAGGGTTGAGGTGAATTTAGCTATGAAGGCAACCAGGATTTTCTCAGGCAACAAAGCACCTGAGTTGCCCCCTCTATATTAGAAACTTAATTTCCTTCTTAAGCTAGATGCAGTCGTCATTATCATGTCCATGATCTTGGTGGAAGTTATAGTACTTGGTATGATCTATCTTACAAGGATCAAACTTTATCTTGGATAGCCATTTGACATACCTCTAGTTCTAAACCTGATGTAACACCAGAACTACCGAGGTGTTGAGTGGAGTGAATCGCTCAAGTGCATATCGAGGTTGTAGATTTGGTTTGGGGTCCCAAATGATCTCTTACATCTCCCTACTTCTTGGGAGATCAATCTCTTTTTCTCTAGGTTGAACGGACTCACTCTCGACTTTGTTCTCAACTTTTTTTAGGGCTAGACTCCTTTTTTTTTATTCTACTCGGGGGGTGGTTGATGAGCCACCCTTTGAAAGGAAAGCCTCATCCCCATTAATATACTTCTTATTCTTCACCAGCACCTTAGCCATGGTAACGAGAAGGTTTTCTTAGATTAAAGACCTAGACAAACCGTGAAGGTTATCAAGGCGACCTTTTCATCCAGCTAGTCCACCCTAAGAGATTCTTGATTGAATCTCTTCACATAGCTTCTCAAGGACTCACCAGGCTTTGGCTTAACAGTCAACAAGTGGTAAATGGGTTTCATGTACGTCCTCACCTCAATGAAATAAGAGATGAATTGCACCTAGAACTCTTTAAAGGATGAAATTGAAGCTGGCGCCAATCTATTGAACAAGGCAAGAGCTAAGCCCTTTAGTGTGATGACGAAGGCTTGACAACGAATAAGGTCTTGATACCTGTGGAGTTCTATTCGATTTTTGTATGAGTTGAGATGGTCCACGGGATCCATAGTACCATCAAATGCCCTCTCATTTATGAAGGACGACTCATTTTGCTAAACCTGGGCTTTCATGGTGACAAGACCTAATTTTTCATGAAAGCATTCTTCCCAAAATTGATTATATCAATTAGAATGGAATAAGGAACAAATTTATTTGATCATCTCAATGTTTTCAATAAAATTATTACTGAGCTAATTAATGTTGAGGTGATAGAAGGAGAAGAGTATAAGACTATTGTTCTCTTGACTTCTCTACCACACTCTTATAATGCACTTGTGACTACACTTTTGGTTGGAAAAAAATACTCTCAATGTTGATGTGGTGACAAGTATTTTTTTTGGAGACTGGGCATTCAAGAAACCGGGAAATAGTTCTTAAGCAGAAGGGTTGGTAGCCAAAAGTGAATTGAGTCAACAATGCATAATGATCNGCCGAGAAATAGTTCTCAAGCAGAAGGGTTGGTGGCCAAAAGTGAATTGAGTCAACAATGCATAATGATCAACCAAAAGGACCCTAGAAATAGAGGGAGGTCTCACTCCAAATCAAGAGGGAGATGCAGCGGAAAATAAAAGTGCTACTATTGCCACAAGAAAGGGCACTTGAGAAGGGTTTGTAATCAACGAAAGCGAGATATAGAGGAAAAAGAAAAATCTCCTAATTCAGATCAAATAGGCATTGCACGTACAAGATAGCTCGAACAGAAACGAAGATTTATTATAGGTCACCACAGGTATGAATTATCTTATTGACACATGGACTTTGGATTCATGATATTCTTATCCCATCTGTCCTTATAGGGAATGGTTTGATACTTATAGACCCTATAATAGAGGAACAATTCTAATGGGGAATGATTCAGTTTCCAAGACCATTGGAATTGGGACCATTAAAATCAAAATGGTTGATGATATGGTAAGAACACTAGGTGATGTGTAGCATGTCCCTGATCTTAAAAAGATTTTAATTTCCTTGGGTACACTCGATTCTAATGGTTTTGTCTTTATGACAATGGGTGGGTCCTAAAATCTATAAAAATGGGTCATGGTTGTCATAAAAGGGAAACAACAAGGAAATTTAAATACACTGGCAAGGAGCATAGTTACAGGTGGAGTAGCTTTGACCACTCCTTTGGATCTGGGTACTGTTGGAGTATAGATAGTAGTCTAGGTTTATTAGGATTTCTTTTCTCTTTTTTACCCTTACTAGATTTTTATATTTTGCCTAAACTACAAGGATGTTTAAGTCACTCTGTATTATTTTTGGCTATATATACGGGACTCTACTTTGAGTTTGAGTATCCCTTTTCCTTCACAACTATCTCAAGTTGGTATCAGAGCCAAACTCAAACCCTAACCCTAACCCTAACCTCCACCAAACCCAGCAGCCCCACCGACAGAACCCACATACCAGCCACCGATAAACAATAGCCTCCACTCCATCGTCTACCTCTGCCTCTACTTCCAACCGACACCGACTGAAACCAGTTGCACCGACTGAAACCACAGCCTGCCCAGCAACCCACAGCACTGCCCATAAAGCACCGACTGAAACCAGTTGCACCGACTGAAACCACAGCCTGCCCAGCAACATGCGTGACTGCCCATAAAGCACCGACTGAAACCAAAACCAAAACCAACCTGCTGCCCAGCGAAACTCCTATAGCCCACCCCACCGACTGCCTCCAACCGACAAACCCACTCAATCGCCTTCCAGTAATTTTTTGAACTGCTCCTTCTAACTTTCACCAAAATCATTCCTTGAGAACCGAAGTTTCGTGAGTGAACCGAACCAGACCAGCCGACTGCCCAAAACCTGTTGAATACCTGTTGAATGTCTATGGTATATACATTGGCCCAGCGAACATATACACACTAAATAGCTAGCATCGACCAGCAGCCCAAACAACCCAAACCAGAACCCAGTATTGCCTCAGCCCATTAAACATATACTAAACCCAACTCACTGTTATATCTAGGATTTTTTATGAGGGGTTGTTGATTTGCTCTTGATGCAGTAGATCACTTATTTATATATTTTGGATTTTTGGGCACCGTGACTTGATTATTTGGGAGCTTTTTTGGACCTTCCCTATTTGTCGCTACTGTTCGACTGAAGGTATATTGTTCTCCCTTATTTTATTCCTCTATTTATCTTAGAGTTATTTTTCTGTCACGGGTGCCCTAGTATTGTTGTTGATATGGCTACTACTGAGGGACTTGAGAACCCTACTGTTGACACCTCTACCGTTGAGACATCTATGGGTACTTCCACTTTTATGTTTGACCAGTATACAGTGCCTACTAGCACAGTTGCATTACCAGCATTACCGGGCATGATCTCTCAAAAAGTTACGGCACAATTGTTGAATGGTCGTAACTTCGCTGAGTGGTCACGCTCATTCCAGCTTTTCTTAGGCCGTGTAGGGAAGCTTGGTTGGCTGACGGGATCTCACCCAAAGCCAGCTGATGC
>CAUOFW020008146.1:137217-185457 GCA_963454935.2 Ilex paraguariensis
TATTATAGTACTTTTGTGGGAATGTAAAGGCCATAACTTGGCCTATTCTTTTGGGATAACATGTAAATTGGATGGATTGATTTTATGGTAGTTAAATGGACCCGGTGTGGTCATTACAGTAGAATTGCACAGGTTGTGTTTTGGGTAGAACTCCCCCGAACAGAGGAGACTCTGTCCAAATTTTGTTAAAATATGAATGGTGGATGAATGAAACTTTCGTCGTGATGGATTTACTTAATGCTCTCATGCGGTGAATGATTTTTAGAATGTAATGTCACCCAAGGGGATTTTTGGGGTGTTACAAATTTGTTGTGAGTATTTTCCAATAATCCCTTTTCTAGTTCTTTTCCATCTCTACGTTTCACCATACATCTATTAAATCTCCTCATTTCAAGCATGGTTTGGTTATGGTAAATTTGTTTGACAAAAAAAGTCGTCACCAAACCACCACTCACTAGTGCCAATGAAGAATATTTTCTTTTTGGTAAACCTATTGGACAATCCAGTCGGATTAGATTAAACAAATTGTTATCAAATTAGGATTAAGATATGATTTAATCTAATCCATGTCCAATTCGTTGACTATCTTAGTAGAGATTGACGAACGGGTCAATCCATTGACCATCTCTTTTAAGGGCAATTTAGAAGCCGGTACAATTTTTTAGACTTATTTAATCAAAAGTACAACTCAAAAATTTATTTTGGGTAAAGTGCATTTTTTTTAAAATACCATTATTGCCATCGGTAACCAGTAAAAATATGGAAACCCATCATCTTCCATCCTTATTTTTTTGGCTAAAATCAAGTGGGAGGTAAAATAGGGGGTTTAATTTTCAAAACCCATATTCTTCGGCAGACGGATTCTTTGACTGTACATCGTCAAAAAAGGGGAACCCGACTAACTGTTCATCTTCTTAAATCTATGACTGTTCATCATCCAAAGAAAAGAAAGAAAGGAAACTCGAGTTACTGTTCATCTTCTACGGCAGTGGGATTCTGTGACTGTTCATCATCAAAAAAAAAAAAAAAGGGAAGCTGAGTAACTGTTCATCGTCCAAAAAAAGAGCAATATGAGTTACTGTTCATCTTTCAAAAAAAGAAGAATATGAGTTACTATTCATAATATACTACGGTCAAGTAACTGTGAATCATCTTCGGCCACTTCTTCACCAGAAAGTTATAGGTGACATTCATATTTGTTTTTTTTTACATTCATTAATTTTTTTTCCACAATCGGTGTTGTTTGATTTTTTTAATTAAAAATAGTTACGTAGCTGTTTTAAGTAACTATTTGTGATCATACATTACAAACTGTTAATATTCAAAAATTAATGGTTGAAACTGTATTGACTTTTCAATTGAGTTTCAAACAAGATGTGGCCACAATAACATTTAAATTAAGTCGGTATTGCAAATTAGAAAAGCATGACAGTGAATGAACAGATGTCTCATTGCCTAAAAACATTTACTTGCGTCCCTAAGATTAGCAACACTAGTTAACAAGAAAAACATTGTCACGTAAAATGGTCAACACAGATCATTATCCTCCATTCATTTGAATTTATTGTATTCGAAAAAAAATGTATAGCGGTGTATATAAGGATAAACTTAGTAATGTGGTGGTTTTAAAATGGGATGGGCTAGGTAGTTTCCCATCATGAATTGTAATGGGGGTGGAGTTGAATATTTGTGTGTGGGATATATAAATTTGTCAATTTTAAATCTCTTCCATTAGTAGTGTGGCGGGTCCAAACTCGGCAATGACATTTCAATTGCTCGAGATTTGAGGTCTTATGATTGGATCATATAAAAACTAATTTGACTAGGTTTAGAACTTTTGAGGGGAAACAATGCGTTGCTACCTTCCAAAGTTGGGAGTGAACCAATTTGTTGATTTTGGTTGTTCTTTGATGAGCCACCTGACTATATTTGTTCTCTGTTGAGAGCAGACATGTCCAATACTTGTTTTATCATGAAACCCAATTAGTTATGGTCCCCTCCACAACACCATTTAACAAAAAAAAAAAAAAAAGCTTTTGAGGTGATATTTTAAGATATTGTGCTTCATTGTTCCATTTTGAGACAACCAANCGGTATTGCAAATTAGAAAAGCATGACAGTGAATGAACAGATGTCTCATTGCCTAAAAACATTTACTTGCGTCCCTAAGATTAGCAACACTAGTTAACAAGAAAAACATTGTCACGTAAAATGGTCAACACAGATCATTATCCTCCATTCATTTGAATTTATTGTATTCGAAAAAAAATGTATAGCGGTGTATATAAGGATAAACTTAGTAATGTGGTGGTTTTAAAATGGGATGGGCTAGGTAGTTTCCCATCATGAATTGTAATGGGGGTGGAGTTGAATATTTGTGTGTGGGATATATAAATTTGTCAATTTTAAATCTCTTCCATTAGTAGTGTGGCGGGTCCAAACTCGGCAATGACATTTCAATTGCTCGAGATTTGAGGTCTTATGATTGGATCATATAAAGACTAATTTGACTAGGTTTAGAACTTTTGAGGGGAAACAATGCGTTGCTACCTTCCAAAGTTGGGAGTGAACCAATTTGTTGATTTTGGTTGTTCTTTGATGAGCCACCTGACTATATTTGTTCTCTGTTGAGAGCAGACATGTCCAATACTTGTTTTATCATGAAACCCAATTAGTTATGGTCCCCTCCACAACACCATTTAAAAAAAAAAAAAAAAAAAATTTTGAGGTGATATTTTAAGATATTGTGCTTCATTGTTCCATTTTGAGACAACCAAACCATTCAAATATACATGGTTTGAATGTTTGTAATTGTATTGAGTAACTATTTTGTGATTTTAAGTATTCCATTCTTATATCTGTTATTGTTAATTGTATTAAATATTTGTTGAGTAGCTCTGTTGATTGTAACTGTGTTGAGTATCTATTAGATTACTTTGATTCATACTCAATACTTGTGACACTAAAAATAGTTACTATGTGCAATTGTGTTATAATGCATATAAAAATTAAGGTGAATCCCATTCTAACGAATTAAACAGTTACCAATGTGTGGACTAATGGTTAGAGTAATATAAATGCACCATATATAACTATAGTTTGTAGACCCCTAACGTAGTTGATGCATTAAACAGGTCATGGCGAAAAAACAATCTTCAAAAAAAAGTCCCGCTATAAGGTGTAGCAAAGAAATTCCACATCACGAGTCACAAGCAACAAAGACAAATGTGGATATAAATGACAATCAAAGTGTATTATACATCAATGGTGCAAGGTACAAGTCTCAATACAGATCAAATATGCTTGCCATTATCAGGACAATTGAATAACTTTAGTTAAATGAGTATCACAAGACAGCGTTGCAAAAGACTCCGTTCTGGTTGCTTTTTGATTGTATAATTGACCAAACTATGGACAAAACATGGTGCCATAAAAGTGACAGCTGCATTCTTGAAATGCTATTATGTTTCAATTCAGATACTTCAAGATTCAATATCGAAAGCAAAAAAATTGAGGTTGCAGCCTAATGATGTGACTCTAATGTTTGGGATACAAGATGGGTGTGAAAATATTGGTTGTACAATACATGGAAAATCATTTACACCATTTACTGAACTCTGGTTCAAAAAAGATCGGAGGTTGACAGCAACATTGATAAGAAGCAAGCTAAAACAAGCGTCCGAATTGGATAGTGAGACTAGTTATGATGACTTGGCTAGATTATTATGTATGATTTGTTGGCAACACTTTTTTTTCCAGTAATGGGAAACACAATGAGTTGGGGGTTTGTACCATATATTGAAAAGTTGGATGAATGTAGAAAATACAATTGGTCCGAAGCTATAACTGATACACTGCTTTCATTCTTGAAGAAGAAGAAGGCAACGCTAACAGCTATCAATGGATGCGTACTCCTAATACCAGTTAGTGTTTTAATAAAAGTAATATGTTAAATTGAGAATTGAAATTACTTTGCTATAACCCAAAATGATCTGATTATCGTAATCTTGTGTGTTGCAGTACTGGTTATGTGAACACACCTCCATGATGACTCTCAGCATTGAATGGGCATTTCCTCGGTTCCTGAAATGGAACTTACCAAGTTTGAATAGGGCAATCAAGCAAAAATGTTTGGCAAACATCGTGGCAAATGATGTAAGTCTCAATTCATATATAGTTATCCNGTGTGAACACACCTCCATGATGACTCTCAGCATTGAATGGGCATTTCCTCGATTCCTGAAATGGAACTTACCAAGTTTGAATAGGGCAATCAAGCAAAAATGTTTGGCAAACATCATGGCAAATGATGTAAGTCTCAATTCATATATAGTT
Organism: Ilex paraguariensis; assembly: GCA_963454935.2. Lineage (NCBI taxonomy): Eukaryota > Viridiplantae > Streptophyta > Magnoliopsida > Aquifoliales > Aquifoliaceae > Ilex > Ilex paraguariensis. Next base: position 141,553 of record CAUOFW020008146.1, read on the forward strand.
ATCCCTATAACTTGTAATTATTTTTAAAAAGGTTACCATGTAACTGTTTGTTAATTAAATTTATTTTACACTTAAATTGTGAAGCAAAAATTGAAGAGAACTAAGGAAGAAAGGATATTTACCTCATCAGAGAAGAATGCAAAAAAAAAAAGGCCAAAAAAACAATGGAGAAAGAGTTAGATGACAATGAACAACTTGATGTAGGAGAAAATGGTGTTGGCAAACCATCAAGGGGTGATATTGAATGGTCAAATGAAATAAGAAAATTGGTTGACTTAGTTGAAGTGAATGTTACCCAACCAACAGAAAGGCAATCAAAGGAACATGATGTTTGGAATGACAATGAAAAAGACATTATAAGAGAGAGAGAGAGAGAGATGAAACTCAAATGATTGTTTCTGAGTTGATAATAAAGAATAAATTCAACCAAGAAAAGAATGCCGAGTTGTCCAATGAGAATGATGCATTGCAAATACGAGTGCAAGATGCAAGACACTGTTGACATGGTGCATCACAAGGTATATATAAAATTAACTATTAAAATAACATATCTTTGTTTAATATTCAAACCTTTTCTTGTTGTAGCTCTATGGGAATTTATTGCAAAATTTTGTGATTCTTGTTGTGTGTAACTATATTATACCTGATTGTTATAACTGTTTATGTATAGTTAGTTATCTATTAAGTTCATCTATATGGTACTTATGCTTGTGTAATTATTTCAGCAATGTTTTTTTGTGTAACTGTTTTTGGTTTAACATGGTAACTGTATGGTTCAACAACATTTTGGTACCTGTTGGATGTAAGTTTTTTTTTTTCAAATAGTTAGCTATGTGGTGAAATCCTTTTAGTACATATTTTGATTAACTGTTTGTTATTCCTGATGGTTTGTTTTGTAGTAACTATTGACAATCTAATATGCTGTAACTCTATGGTGTAACTGTTTTGTATGTAACTTTTGTGATGTAACTATTTTTGGTAATTTTTTACAGTATTGGTTAACTGAGATTTTCATGATGATTTCATGCAGCAAGCTGAAGTGCAACAAGACATTCCATCTGATAGAGACACAAAAATCGTGCAACTTAAGACATTGGTTCATACAATGCATATTGAAAAAATCGCAATTGAGGCCGAAAATGTGACATTAAAAGAGAATGTCAAAATATTAGAAGTTGAAAATGAAGAATTAATAGATCAAATAAACGAGTTTACAGTGCACAACATCACTCAAATGATGCAAACCACCAAGCCTACTGACGATGTAGATATTGGTCAAACGTCAACGGTCCGAAAGTTGAAGACTAAGGAAAGGAAGAGAAAAAGATATGAAGATTACGAGTATAGCAATAAGAAAAGGGGCAAAGGACACATTGAGGCTTCACATTCAATTATCACCCTTGCGGATGAAGCAGAAAAGATCAATGCAGCGAAAGAAAAAGAGCGACACGATAAGGAAATTGTAAAGTTGTGGAAGATTTGTCAGAAATCAAATCCGTCTATCTATGATCAATTAAAACAAATCAATGATACAAAAGGACCTACGTAATTATATTATATATTATAACATTTATGTATTACACTATAGTTATTTCGTTAAAATCCATGGGTTTACTTACTCAATATACTTTTATACAAAATATGAACTTACCTTATATGAATGTGATATGATCATGTAGGACACCCATTTGGTCTGGTGTTTCAATTGGAAGCTACATAAATGTTGAAGACGCACTGAAACTGATGGGAGGATGTGCATTATACAATAGTGTAAGTATTACACTTAATAGTATATTTGTCCACATCACAGTATTGTACAACTTACAATGTTTTCCTATAATATGTTTGATAGTTGCAAGTATATTTTGCATCTTGTATCGAATTTAAAAAAATAAATATCTAATTTATTTGTCCATGCTACAACATTGGTTTGTATGTGTAACTATTAAGGCCACATATGAATTATTTGGAAAACCTTATTCACTCTGTTTTGGATGTTGTGTTATACATTGTAACAGATTATAGATTGATGGAGAGATATACTGCATGAACTTGATGCAAACAACAAGCAGTTAACGTATAGAAAACGTTGCTTCTTCTTCAACAGTCTATGTTTGATACATTAAAATTTAATAAAATGTTTTTTTTTTATTTCAGTATCGTTAAATTTCATTTTAATTGTCCATAAAATGGAATACTTGTAGACATTCGTTACAAAAAATATGGATTTATGCAAAGAACAAATTGACGAAAACCTCATTTTGGAAAGATATCGTCAATTCCTTGTATTTCCCATGAATTCAAATGGTCAAAACAACCTTGTGGAACCTTGGCATTGGACAGTCTTAGTGTTGGATATTAATTCTGGATCTTGGACACACTAAATTCAAATGGTCAAAACAACCTTGTGAAACCTTGGCATTGGACAGTCTTAGTGTTGGATACTAATTCTGGATTTTGGACACGCTACAATTCTATGAAACCACGAAAAATGAGGAGGGACGTGTGGTTGGAGGATGCAAGAATATTGGTAAAAAACAACTGAAACCTTTTTTTTTTAATATATATATATATATTGCAATATCATATCTATCACTAACATCTATCATTGAAAAAATACATAAAGATTATGTTGAACAGAAAATTATTGAAATGCAAGCGGCCAATGGAATTGACATTGACCCCTCAGACAATGTTCTTCCAATGACATCGTGTGAGAAAAGTCCACAACAAAGGGGAAATTCATACGTATTACTTTGTAACTTGAATTTATACAAATTCAAAGAAATGATAGTAACAAAGCATATATTGCAGGGTCGATTGTAGACTGTTTGTTTGCTACATAATGAGACAGCTTGCAAAGGATGAAGACATAGAAGAAAAGTTGACAACTGCACAAGTGAAAAATTTTCAGACAGAAATGATGGAAATGTTCTTAAACCATTCCAATTCTTGGACACTAAATGATTTCCACGAAAGGATGAAATTGAAGGAATATATGAATAGTCATATTTGAGATGTTGCATTTTTTGGGGATCATTAAATGAACATTTTGTTTGGTGTATGTAATGGATTTTGTTTATCGTATGGAATTTCAAAATCATATGATAAAACATTGGTTATCTCAAATGCTTTCCAGTATTTTGTGAACATATTCATGATGAAATATTACCCATTAATTTGTTCTAACTGTTTGATGTAACTATTTGTGTAACATTTATTTTTAGCCTGTGATAAATCTTTTGTCTACAAACATATGCAGAGCAATGTTACAATGAGCCACCATGAACTAAAACAGTCCATTAAACATTCAAAAAAAACAATCCAAAAACTGTCCATAATAGTCGAAAAAAATAGTCCAGTAAACAATCCAAAAAATAGTTCAGAACAGTCCAGCTAAAACAGTGACGTGAACAGTAACTCAAGGNCGTATATTGTTAAGTAAAATATTAAAACAATAGCCTACAAATTCACATCATAACAACAATATACAACAACTTGTTATATTAAAATATTAACAATAAACACATATAGTTACACTACTTAAGTATCACATAATATAGACATTATACAATTACAGTATACAGTTTTTTAAAAAAAATATGCATAAACACCATTTTTTATTAAGCATGAAAATGAAAATACAAACAACATCATATAGTACCTATGAAAAAACAAACACTAAGAAAAAGTAAAATGATCAAATACGATAAAGAAAACACAAAATCAACACGCACATACAAAAAGAAGTTAAAAGACTTATACCTTGATTATCATCCTTCTCAATTGTTGAAAAAATGCATCCTTTGTACTTTCCTTTAATGAATGTCCCATCAATGAATAAAATTGGACGACAATAATTGAAACCTTTGATGCAAGCCTTGAAGGACACAAACAAGCTATGGAAGCGGTTAGTCTCCTCATCACAATGCAAAACTATATGGCTTCTGGGGTTTGTATTATTCGCAGCATCCACATACCAACGTAACTATTGTACGACAACATATGATCCCCAAACAACATACCCTTTGCTTTTTCCACCCCTATCCATGCTTGCTAATAAGATACGTCAAGACCATAAGATGTAAGGAAATCACTAACCACGTTGACTAGGCGAGTGGAGGTCTAGTCACGAACATTATCAATAATCAAATCTGCAATCATATTGCAAGACAATCTCTTGTTCTTTGTGGTACGTAATGCTACTCCACAGGTGTGTTCATTATTCATTTTTCGTATGTAAAAGAAACCATTAAGATTTTGAATTAAACTTTTGGCCTACATGTCTTATTTCATTNAAAAATCCCACTGTTTATGTCACTGTTCAGTTGGTTTTCCTGTATGTTGATTATTTTAGCAACTGTTTCTCCTTCGGTTGCTGTCGGGCTTGTTCAGCTAGTTCAGCTGGTCTCTTTTGCTTCATCTCGAACAATTGTTTTTTTGAAAACATACATTAATGTCAATATGAAAAGATAGTTACACCAATTTTAAAAACAGTTACACCTATTAAACCCAAAAGCAAATTTTTTTTCCCATTCATTCCAACAACGACCAAACATACCCAAAATTGAACATATGAATTAACCAAAAAAAATGATCGAATAAAAGAAGAAATTTAATTATTTTGTCTATACTAAAAATAGTTACACCCATAAGAAACAGTTATACTCATTAAGATCAAAATTGTTACACTCATCAACCTTAAAATTAGATAGACTCTTCAGCTGCATTTCGCATTCAACTGCCTTAAATCAAGTTACTTCAACTGCTTCAACTAGATTTTTTTCTTCAAATGGAATTCAACTAAGCTCTAGCTACTTTAGGACTTTTGGATTCAGCTGGAATATTTCTAATGAGTCTATCTGCCGGAGTATTAACTGACCAGTTGATCTTCTCTTTCAACATTACTAAGTGATCAACTGATAAACCCTTGATAATATCATGGTTGTCAATTATGGCTGCATAAACCCCTTGACAATAACCATTAATCCAGTTGATCTTCAATTTATATCAGCTGACATTAAGAAAGTTCTAAAAGTACATTTAACTGGTTTCCATTCTTTTTATTATTGCCTTCACCCCAATTGTATAATACAAAAATTATTGATATATTCATGTTCTGCTACAATGTTAAGTCATCCCCCAAAAAAAAATTCTCGTTTTACAAAATGTTACACCCATATTATAACCTCCATATCAACATATCCATAAAATGACGACTACAAAATAAAACAGCAACTAAAAAAGAAATAATATTCAAATAACAAATTTATTAATTAAAAATAGTAATGCAATCACAAGGATTCTTTACAAGTTTTCTTGTTATGACTACCTAACCGTCCACAATGACCACATCAAATTCGTCTAATAAGTTCTCCCCTTGACCTAATTCTACATTTTTTGGGTTGGTCGGGCTGCTTCTTTGTTGATGGTGGCAAAATCTCAGCTTCATCAACATTGAAGTCCGAACGACCAAGAGTCAGGATTGAGAGTATAGGTTGAGCATATGATTTCTTGTATGTACTAACATGATAAAAATAATCAACAAACTCGTTCATATTTCTCTCACTCTTTCGTATCGCCGCTACTACATGAGAACAATAGAATCCATTAATCTGCCATTGAAAGCATGAACACGTGTCATCGTGAATGTCAACTGAAACAGAAGGATTTGAATTAACTTCATACACATCATTGTTCGAAACACTAACAGACCAAGACCTTCTTTTAGTAAATGTTACTTGTAATCTTGAATCCATCTCAGGACATACAATTCCATTCCATGTACAAGCAGTTATCATCCTAGTACCCATCTAATTCATAATTGGACACCTGATAGTGTCAACCATGCTCATAATGGGTAAATGTCGTCTTTCATAATCCATGAATTGAACTACTGCACTGCACTAGAGTTCATCTTGCCATAACGTCTACCTCTAAAGTATGCATTTGCCCAATGCTCATATGGAAGATTATCCAAAAAAAATTCCACAATGTTTCCACCCTTACATCAAAAAGCTTCAATTTTTTAGGTAAACAGTGAAATGGTGGGGGCATAAGCACACTCACGCAACAGCACCGCCATATGTGCCCTAAATCCATTTGAAAATCGACCAACGTTGAACTTGTCTCTCAAATTCGCCTTCAAGTGCTGCAAATAGAAAGCATGGTGACACTTTGGAAAAATCTTTGGCACAGCTTCCAACAAACCAACATTGTGATCAAAGACAAATGTAATTTCTCTATTCGGATTCAAAATCTCTGACAGTTGTTGTAAGAACCATAACCAATTTGCCTCATTTTTCGAGTCAACAATCGCAAATGCTAGTGGGTATAATCCTGAAACACAAAGGTAAACGTATATTGTTAAGTAAAATATTAAAACAATAGCCTACAAATTCACATCATAACAACAATATACAACAACTTGTTATATTAAAATATTAACAATAAACACATATAGTTACACTACTTAAGTATCACATAATATAGACATTATACAATTACAGTATACAGTTTTTTAAAAAAAATATGCATAAACACCATTTTTTATTAAGCATGAAAATGAAAATACAAACAACATCATATAGTACCTATGAAAAAACAAACACTAAGAAAAAGTAAAATGATCAAATACGATAAAGAAAACACAAAATCAACACGCACATACAAAAAGAAGTTAAAAGACTTATACCTTGATTATCATCCTTCTCAATTGTTGAAAAAATGCATCCTTTGTACTTTCCTTTAATGAATGTCCCATCAATGAATAAAATTGGACGACAATAATTGAAACCTTTGATGCAAGCCTTGAAGGACACAAACAAGCTATGGAAGCGGTTAGTCTCCTCATCACAATGCAAAACTATATGGCTTCTGGGGTTTGTATTATTCGCAGCATCCACATACCAACGTAACTATTGTACGACAACATATGATCCCCAAACAACATACCCTTTGCTTTTTCCACCCCTATCCATGCTTGCTAATAAGATACGTCAAGACCATAAGATGTAAGGAAATCACTAACCACGTTGACTAGGCGAGTGGAGGTCTAGTCACGAACATTATCAATAATCAAATCTGCAATCATATTGCAAGACAATCTCTTGTTCTTTGTGGTACGTAATGCTACTCCACAGGTGTGTTCATTATTCATTTTTCGTATGTAAAAGAAACCATTAAGATTTTGAATTAAACTTTTGGCCTACATGTCTTATTTCATTTGACCACCTAGCTGTCAACAATACTTTTTTCGTATGTGAGCAAAAGCGAGAGAGCAAATCATCATCAAACTCAACACCATCATCGCAAATAGGACCATCTTCAAGCAAATTATCATCAACCACCACACGTGACTCTTTATCTTGCCCAGTTACCATGACCTCAACATGATTGACATTTATCAAACGCATTATATAAAACATATTACGCAAGTCCTCATCTTTTTTCAAACAACATTTGGGTGACCTAGAATAGAATATGACATGACAATAGACAAATTCCCAATTCCTCCCATTTTTCGCAAAGCCTACCATAAATGAAATTGAATGTTGCACGAACAAAACATCTGAGAATAAGGTGTCAACATCATATTTGCATACAAGCAACACTATTCCCTCCATTCCTGATTAAGACATTAAAAGAAATGACATTGTATCATAAACCAACAAAAAAGAATAACAGTTATACAAAATAGTTACTTAAAAATTTTAATTCAAATGACTAAATTAATTAGTGACATACTGGAGGAAAAACATAAAACAAAAAATAGTTACAATATACAGGATCTGCCAAAATAGATATTGGCTGAAAAGTTGAATACAAGAGCGATTACACTAAATCATAATTCTGATTCAAAAACAGTTACACCCATTAAAATCCAAAAATAGTTTTTTTCCCATTCAACCGAACAATAAACAATATAAAACAATCTTTGCTTCATAAACTGAGGATAAAATAAATTAATTAAAAAACAGTGACATAGTAACCTTTTTTCGAAAACATTCATTAATGTCTATACCGAAAAACAAAGGTACACCTATTAAAAAATAGTTACATCCATTAAATACAAGCCTTCTATATCAACACAAGAGTGTTCAATTCTGAGTAATGCAAATAAGCCAGTAATATATANCATATTATAACCTCCATATCAACATATCCATAAAATGACGACTACAAAATAAAACAGCAACTAAAAAAGAAATAATATTCAAATAACAAATTTATTAATTAAAAATAGTAATGCAATCACAAGGATTCTTTACAAGTTTTCTTGTTATGACTACCTAACCGTCCACAATGACCACATCGAATTCGTCTAATAAGTTCTCCCCTTGACCTAATTCTACATTTTTTGGGTTGGTCGGGCTGCTTCTTTGTTGATGGTGGCAAAATCTCAGCTTCATCAACATTGAAGTCCGAACGACCAAGAGTCAGGATTGAGAGTATAGGTTGAGCATATGATTTCTTGTATGTACTAACATGATAAAAATAATCAACGAACTCGTTCATATTTCTCTCACTCTTTCNAAATTTTTCAAATCAGTGACCGAATAAAAGAAGAAATATATTTATTATGTCTATATGAAAAAAATAGTTACACCCATTAAAACCAAATCTATTGTTTTTCCCTTCATTCCAACAACGAACAAATATAATACAAAATCGAACATAGGAATTTCCCAAAAAAAATGACAAAATAAAAGAAGAAATATAATTATTAATAACTTACCTTTAANTCGTATCGCCGCTACTACATGAGAACAATAGAATCCATTAATCTGCCATTGAAAGCATGAACACGTGTCATCGTGAATGTCAACTGAAACAGAAGGATTTGAATTAACTTCATACACATCATTGTTCGAAACACTAACANTCGATAATGGTGATTGGTATTTACAGTTCCTTTTTTCGAATAAATCCACCACCGGAGAAGTAAATCGATTGTTGATTAAGACTCTTACTGCCAAGATCAGTTGAACACATACATTTGAAGACTCTAAATGCAGCGATCAATTTTTTTTTTTTTATAACAATCTACATAAACAGTTGAAGAATTTTTGTGTGTAACTTCATAGACTTTTTGATCTACTGGATAGATCACTTTAACACAGACATTTACTGCATATATTCTACAAAAACTGCTCATTCAAAATTCAAAAATTAAAGATACCAAATATGTAATCTTTACATATTTGTTTCTTAAAATAACTATCAATAATGACTGCATAAATTAAGGAATGGTGTTTTAGTAAAAAAAATTTTAATTCATTTGAATTTTGTACCTAAACACAAAAATTTTTATAAAAATTTTACTTAATACAAAAAATAACTTATCCATACACTTTTGCCTAAATAAGTCTAAAAAAATTGTACGCACACCTAAAAAACCCCCTCTTTTAAACTCAGGCCGTCTTCTTAGCTTGGGTTTGGTAGTTGGTAGTTGAAGGTGTTGTCTGGCCCGCTATTGACCCATATCATCCCTTCCCTAGACGAACTTAAAAGAGCCGCGAAACAAATCCCCCATAGACCATACTATACCATACCATACCATACAAGAGAGAGAGAGAGAGGGGTTCGGCTCCTTTGCAGTTGGGGAGTTACCGCATGTCATGCGGTTTATTAAAACGGCACCGTTTTACTGTTCTTTTTGCTTTTTTTTTTTTAATTTTATTTCCCCTTACCAAATCTGAAACGCCTTCTTCTTCGTTAGACTTCAACAACAAATCCTTGCATGGTGCAGTAGATCTGGGCAACTACAGGCAGCTCCGACTACAAGCAACGTATGTTCCTTCGTTCTCTCTGTGTTAAGAATTTTCATTTAGATAGGTCAAATCAAATTCAATTGTTCCTTCATTCTTTCTATCTTTTTTTTTTTTTTTGGACAAAACCTTTCATTGGCATTGAAATTTGATGTTGAAANCAACAGCACCGCCATATGTGCCCTAAATCCATTTGAAAATCGACCAACGTTGAACTTGTCTCTCAAATTCGCCTTCAAGTGCTGCAAATAGAAAGCATGGTGACACTTTGGAAAAATCTTTGGCACAGCTTCCAACAAACCAACATTGTGATCAAAGACAAATGTAATTTCTCTATTCGGATTCAAAATCTCTGACAGTTGTTGTAAGAACCATAACCAATTTGCCTCATTTTTCGAGTCAACAATCGCAAATGCTAGTGGGTATAATCCTGAAACACAAAGGTAAACGTATATTGTTAAGTAAAATATTAAAACAATAGCCTACAAATTCACATCATAACAACAATATACAACAACTTGTTATATTAAAATATTAACAATAAACACATATAGTTACACTACTTAAGTATCACATAATATAGACATTATACAATTACAGTATACAGTTTTTTAAAAAAAATATGCATAAACACCATTTTTTATTAAGCATGAAAATGAAAATACAAACAACATCATATAGTACCTATGAAAAAACAAACACTAAGAAAAAGTAAAATGATCAAATACGATAAAGAAAACACAAAATCAACACGCACATACAAAAAGAAGTTAAAAGACTTATACCTTGATTATCATCCTTCTCAATTGTTGAAAAAATGCATCCTTTGTACTTTCCTTTAATGAATGTCCCATCAATGAATAAAATTGGACGACAATAATTGAAACCTTTGATGCAAGCCTTGAAGGACACAAACAAGCTATGGAAGCGGTTAGTCTCCTCATCACAATGCAAAACTATATGGCTTCTGGGGTTTGTATTATTCGCAGCATCCACATACCAACGTAACTATTGTACGACAACATATGATCCCCAAACAACATACCCTTTGCTTTTTCCACCCCTATCCATGCTTGCTAATAAGATACGTCAAGACCATAAGATGTAAGGAAATCACTAACCACGTTGACTAGGCGAGTGGAGGTCTAGTCACGAACATTATCAATAATCAAATCTGCAATCATATTGCAAGACAATCTCTTGTTCTTTGTGGTACGTAATGCTACTCCACAGGTGTGTTCATTATTCATTTTTCGTATGTAAAAGAAACCATTAAGATTTTGAATTAAACTTTTGGCCTACATGTCTTATTTCATTTGACCACCTAGCTGTCAACAATACTTTTTTCGTATGTGAGCAAAAGCGAGAGAGCAAATCATCATCAAACTCAACACCATCATCGCAAATAGGACCATCTTCAAGCAAATTATCATCAACCACCACACGTGACTCTTTATCTTGCCCAGTTACCATGACCTCAACATGATTGACATTTATCAAACGCATTATATAAAACATATTACGCAAGTCCTCATCTTTTTTCAAACAACATTTGGGTGACCTAGAATAGAATATGACATGACAATAGACAAATTCCCAATTCCTCCCATTTTTCGCAAAGCCTACCATAAATGAAATTGAATGTTGCACGAACAAAACATCTGAGAATAAGGTGTCAACATCATATTTGCATACAAGCAACACTATTCCCTCCATTCCCGATCAAGACATTAAAAGAAATGACATTGTATCATAAACCAACAAAAAAGAATAACAGTTATACAAAATAGTTACTTAAAAATTTTAATTCAAATGACTAAATTAATTAGTGACATACTGGGAGAAAAACATAAAACAAAAAATAGTTACAATATACAGGATCTGCCAAAATAGATATTGGCTGAAAAGTTGAATACAAGAGCGATTACACTAAATCATAATTCTGATTCAAAAACAGTTACACCCATTAAAATCCAAAAATAGTTTTTTTCCCATTCAACCGAACAATAAACAATATAAAACAATCTTTGCTTCATAAACTGAGGATAAAATAAATTAATTAAAAAACAGTGACATAGTAACCTTTTTTCGAAAACATTCATTAATGTCTATACCGAAAAACAAAGGTACACCTATTAAAAAATAGTTACATCCATTAAATACAAGCCTTCTATATCAACACAAGAGTGTTCAATTCTGAGTAATGCAAATAAGCCAGTAATATATAACCAGTTGCGAAGCAACCAATTGTTAAACAAAGGGTATTTAAAATGGAAACCACGAATCTTGAAATGTAGAGATATTGATTTTTCTTTGGATAATGCTCTTTGATTAATGACAGTGACAACAGAAATAAACCCTTGACCCAACACTGCACTTCAGATTTCTTACATGGCTCAAAATGCATTGATGGCTCTAAAGGAAGGGAAACCACCACCAAAGAATACAAACATCGAGCAAACATAAAACAAAATCGAACATAGAAATTTTTCAAATCAGTGACCGAATAAAAGAAGAAATATATTTATTATGTCTATATGAAAAAAATAGTTACACCCATTAAAACCAAATCTATTGTTTTTCCCTTCATTCCAACAACGAACAAATATAATACAAAATCGAACATAGGAATTTCCCAAAAAAAATGACAAAATAAAAGAAGAAATATAATTATTAATAACTTACCTTTAAGTCGATAATGGTGATTGGTATTTACAGTTCCTTTTTTCGAATAAATCCACCACCGGAGAAGTAAATCGATTGTTGATTAAGACTCTTACTGCCAAGATCAGTTGAACACATACATTTGAAGACTCTAAATGCAGCGATCAATTTTTTTTTTTTTATAACAATCTACATAAACAGTTGAAGAATTTTTGTGTGTAACTTCATAGACTTTTTGATCTACTGGATAGATCACTTTAACACAGACATTTACTGCATATATTCTACAAAAACTGCTCATTCAAAATTCAAAAATTAAAGATACCAAATATGTAATCTTTACATATTTGTTTCTTAAAATAACTATCAATAATGACTGCATAAATTAAGGAATGGTGTTTTAGTAAAAAAAATTTTAATTCATTTGAATTTTGTACCTAAACACAAAAATTTTTATAAAAATTTTACTTAATACAAAAAATAACTTATCCATACACTTTTGCCTAAATAAGTCTAAAAAAATTGTACGCACACCTAAAAAACCCCCTCTTTTAAACTCAGGCCGTCTTCTTAGCTTGGGTTTGGTAGTTGGTAGTTGAAGGTGTTGTCTGGCCCGCTATTGACCCATATCATCCCTTCCCTAGACGAACTTAAAAGAGCCGCGAAACAAATCCCCCATAGACCATACTATACCATACCATACCATACAAGAGAGAGAGAGAGAGGGGTTCGGCTCCTTTGCAGTTGGGGAGTTACCGCATGTCATGCGGTTTATTAAAACGGCACCGTTTTACTGTTCTTTTTGCTTTTTTTTTTTTAATTTTATTTCCCCTTACCAAATCTGAAACGCCTTCTTCTTCGTTAGACTTCAACAACAAATCCTTGCATGGTGCAGTAGATCTGGGCAACTACAGGCAGCTCCGACTACAAGCAACGTATGTTCCTTCGTTCTCTCTGTGTTAAGAATTTTCATTTAGATAGGTCAAATCAAATTCAATTGTTCCTTCATTCTTTCTATCTTTTTTTTTTTTTTTGGACAAAACCTTTCATTGGCATTGAAATTTGATGTTGAAATTGGCTCCCTCTTTCTCTTTCAAGCAAATCTCTCACACATACCTCCCCACCCTCCACCTGTTTGAGAAAATGCTAGAAAGAAAGAATTTACCACAAAGCACCACTGAACCTTGTGAATTCAACCAATCAAAGCAGTTACATTGTTATAGAATCTTAGAAAGGATTTTCAAGTCAGCAGTTTAACTTTATGATATCCCCTATTTGTAGCACAAGGCATAAACATAGGAAGTTAAAATTAAGAAAATAACTTTATACATGAGGCCCCTTGGATGCAAACGCATATATGATTGTTTTGATGGTTCTCTTAATCTCCACTTTCTCATGAATGCAAATGAGTAAAACAACATATTTGATCTCCATACCAGCTTAATGAGATGGAGCTAATTAATGGCAATTTTGTACTGATCATGCATAATCTAATTTCTTGACAAGCCTGTTTGTTGAATCAATGAACAAGTTCATCTNCTAATTAATGGCAATTTGTACTGATCATGCATAATCTAATTTCTTGACAAACCTATTTGTTGAATCAATGAACAAGTTCATCTGGCCATTTTCTTCAACAGTGTGTGTGTGTCTTGGATATTCAAAAGGTCAGTCATATGAACTCCATGTATTTCATTAGGGGATAAATAGTCTCAAAAATGTTGCATGCCTTGTATTGCTTTTATTCCAAGCAGAAAATAGCTTTTGCTACGCATTGAAACTTACTTCTCATTTTTCTTCAAAGGTATCTATGTTGTTACATCCCCATATGGCATATATCTTGTGGCAGTTTACCAACATTCTTTAGGTTTTTGGGCTTGTGATTTGATGATGGTGATTATTGAATACAGGTATTGGAGTTGGCTGGGATGCAGCAAGGGATAACAAGTAGAATCCCATAGTGCCAAGGCACATTCAGCTTGCGATGAGGAATGATGAAGAGCTTAGCAGGCTTTTGTACAGATTCCATTTTCCAAATTAGTTGCCTTAGGAAATTTGTAATTTGTCTAGGTGAGAAAATGCTATTGTTTAGTGCTAGAGTTTGATTATTATTGTAACTAACATTGAAATTTTTTTTTGGAATTTTGATATGTATGGTTAATTTGGAACTTCAGAAATTGCAGCAGCCCTTTAATTTATTCAGAAGTTTTCCAGAGTTGCTGGTAAGTTTGAATAATGATGGCAGACTGAGTTTCTTCTAAGGAACTGGTTTGCTGTTATGTATCACCAGAAGTTCTTGTTGCCATTCACTCATAATCCTCCATTCATAATGATGCTTTTGTATACATAACCTTACAGAAATACAATAGGCAATTCAACTACAAGACACTCAAAAAGCAGAGTGTACCCACTGCTCTGTATCCATTCATATCAATTGCAATGATTAATTCTCAATATAATGAGAGGCACAAGACAATAAAATTAATAATTAACTCATTAAAAACTACTGTATATTGCCTCTCTAAACACAAATTCAAAACAAACTGCTTTCTAAAACATAAATAAATAAATAATGCAGGTTAAAAAAAGAACTTTGCTAAAAGTGAATAGCCGTCATCACTACACCTCAAAGTGCCCTAAACCAATTACTAATTCCTCAGCTCTTTGAATTTGCCCCTTCATTTTCCACCTTTTGAGCAAAAAACTTCGTTGCAATCATATTATCATCAAAATACCACACATAGGGGTGCCCCTTTGGAACTAGCCTCACATACTTGTTGAAATTCTTCTTAGCCTCATCTTTCTTCTTCAACAAAGTATATATTATCCCTTACACATACGGTCGAAAATCCCTCGACTCCTCCTGCGCAAGCTCTTGATAAATCCTCAAAGCATTCTTATAGTCCCCTTCAATGACCCGAATTTGCGCAAGTAAAAGCTTTAAATCCTTCAAATTATCTTTTTTGTTGGGGGTGTCAATTTTTGACTTGAACACGAACCCGTCTAAAATCGAACTCGATATGAACAAAAAAATAACACGATTAGTTGATACGAGTAATAAATAGGTTAAATTAAAGTTGACATGAATAATACGATCAATGAGTACAGTACATAAAGAAAAAATATTTAATGAATATTATAGATAGAAAATAAAAATTTTATAATTTTTTAAATAGTATTATATTAGTTGTTGTCAAATTAAATAATTTTTTATTAACACAAATATTGATACGAACCCGACACGTACCAAAAATAATATGACATAAAAATAACACAATAAAAAATGACACGACAAAAAATTGGTATGACACGTGATAAGCCTTGACACGAAAAGGGTCTTTATCAATTATTTCATTAAACCTACTTTCGGCCAACTCAGTCTCTCCACCGTAGCAATACATGTGGGCTCTCAACAATGGCTATTCAATGTCACTGGGCCCAAGTTCAATCAACCTTTCGATAATGCTTATGGCTTCGTGGACTCTCTGATTTTTTATTTGAATCTCCATCAGCTTCGAAGAGCTTCACCATCATTTGGGGGTTTTAGGGTTTGGAAGACGAGGGTTAGATGATATTGACGATGAGGGTTTGATTGAGACAAGCAAACCTGGACAATTCTTTGAGGAAGAAGAAGGCGGGAGAAACAGAAAGCGGGAGAAAGCAGGAGACTGCAGATCTGGAAATTGAAGGACCAAAACGACGTCGTTTTGGTAAGAAATGGCAATAACTAGTGAAACGCCGCCGTAGACACGCGGTTTCCTCTTACCGCAGAGAAGCCGCTCCCGAGAGAGAGATGATTCTGAGAAATGTGAATCAGTGGACAACCACACTTAAAGAAGCACTAGACCGGACCTTGCTAATAGCGAAGTTCCTCTGTGCCCTTCATGTCACCAACACCTACCTCTTCACCCCTGCTCTGGTAAGTCGTAAACTCTACTAGAACCCCCCAAACCCAAAACAAATATTAGAAAGGAAATTGAAGGTTTGATTTGCTGTTCCAGGTGTATGGTCCTAGTATGCTTCCAACCTTCCATCTGACCGGTGATTTGGTCTTGGCCGAGCGAATTTCGACCCGTTTGGGCAAAGTGGGTCCTGGTGATGTAGTTCTTTTGAGGTCACCCGAAAACCCCAGGAAGATTGTGACCAAAAGAGTGATGGGTTTGGAAGGTGACAGTGTTACATATGTTGTGGACCCAAAGAAGAGTTATAAACAAGAGACTCTCGTTGTATGAACAATCTGAACTTTGTTCTTGGCTNCTCTTTAGCTTATCTTTTATTTTGGTTGATGGTTTTTATGTTTTCGCTTGTTTAAACTTTACATTTTTAGTTTTTGTCGATTGTGTTTAATGGGTTTTTATGCTCCCAGGATTGTGCTTTTGTTGTTTTCTCTCTCTAAATGCACGCTTTCTTCCTATGTTTGTAGGTTCCAAAAGGGCACGTTTGGATTCAGGGAGATAACATATATGCTTCTAATGATTCAAGGAATTTTGGGCCTGTTCCTTATGGACTTCTTGTAGGCAGAGTATTTTGGAGAGTATGGCTTACTTTTTTAAGCTAATTTCCTTTCAATATTTTAAGCTTTTTAGCTTATTTAGTTGTAAACAAATTATTCTCAATCTTATTGTTCTTAACATAAAAATTGCCAATTCATGGTTAATGGCATGTTCATAAATCACCATGCTTAATATTTGGGGGTTAATGTGATGATAAAACTAGTTGCGTTAATGTGATAGTAAAACTTGCTGCCAAATTTAATTTTAGTTCTTGGGTTTTACGAACACTATTGGCTTCTTACCAAATTTTTGGTGACAAGCTTGTAGCTTAATCTTTATTATTAATGACTTAACAGAAGAATCATCTGCCACATGAAATTAGATGCGGGGAGCTAAGAGTCACATACACTTCTCTGAAGGAGTTGTGTCAGTGTTGACTTCTTGACACCCTTGCAACACTGACCGAAATGTGTCTGACATGGTTTAATTGAGTCTATTAGATGGAGTAAGAATTCTGCAATTTGAGACTTGGTTAACACTGAAGTTGCACTTTTCAACACACCATCCATTTTGCATGTTAAATACTTAATAAGAGCTATGTGTAACAGTTGGAGAATTGGAAAAAGGTCCGAGTGTGTGTATAATTGTCAAGGTAGACATAGTAAACCTGATTCAAGCATGCACTTTATATGATAAACTTCTAACGTAGGAATAACATGGTCTTTGTAAAGAAGATAAGATATTATTGTATTAGTAGGAGAGAGAATTTTGTATGTTCTAGGGAATATGTTTAAGTTGATGCACTTCACAAACTTAGTCTTGTCCTTAATGTAGTTAAGATAATACAATCGAAATTACATATTGGTCACATAATATATGTATCAAATACGGATCTACATGTTTATGAATTGTTGTCTCCTTTTCGTGTTTGTGCCCATTTTTTGAAGATTTTTTACATCAATGTAGTTGTGTCATGCTGTCTCTGTGATCGTGTCTATGCTACCTAGATGGTAGAACACATTTAATGGTGAACACCACAATCAAGCCCCAGGTTTTCATTTTAGTCTGTAGATTGGTGTTGGAATGAAGTTCTAATTTTTCATAATGAAATGGTAAAGTTTATCAATGGTAAGTTTGTTAATTCTAGAAGTTGCAATAAACATTTAACCAAATTCAGATGGACCAACAATGGGGAATAGTGAAAGAAAAACTTGGTAGCCCAACCACAAATAATTGAAGTTGTTCTGTGTCTTTTTTTTTTGATCCAAGTCCAGATAAATGTCATTGTGTCAAAAAGTTTAAATTGAGCATAGCTTCATCCAAGTAATAGCCTCTAGGACTTTGCTTGTGGATATTCAGGGGACATTATGAATTCGATTTGGCTTGTGTTCATGGAATTAAATGACTCTCCTGAGGTATATAGAATTATAAAACATCTTTTTCACCTCTCAATTGTTTTTATAATTAATTTCTGTTGTCTGATTTTTTTATATTGAATAGAATTTCCAAACTGATTTTGCTTATAGATTTGGCCTATTGAAGACTTTGGATCTGTGGTTAGAAGACCTGAGTAATATACCTGTATCTTGTGAGGTACACTTTGATCACTTGATACTGCTTTACTTTCCAAAACGTGCAAACTGCATCTTGAAGCCGCTGTTGATATTGCTCATGAGGATGCAAGAATGGATTTTGATCATTTGTTTCTGTTGGGACAATCAAGCACCGGGAAATGAGTTTTGGTGTCAACAATTTGTAAAAAATAAACAACTTTGTTTTTACAAAATATTTTTTGGAAGCTTCAAATTTACTCATAGTAAATGCAAGAAAATGCTTTCAAGTTCCAAATAATATCATATTGGATATTCGGAAATCATTAAGTTGTGTCCCTTTTACTTGCACTGCATAATCTTGTGACGTTAGATTATTCAGAATCCACTTTCCGAGAGATGCATGATTGCTTGCAATCCCATGCTCTGGACTCCAGCTATTATAATGCTTACGCAAAGCTCCTTATAGTATTCTTGCTTCTGTTATTTGACCCCACTAGATGAAGGTTATTCACCGCTTAATTACTGGCTGACGAATGTTTATGAAATGTTGATGAACTTGCGAGAGTGGTTATTTAGGTGTTTCTGGTCAGCTCACTATTACTTCTTTGGAAGCTCCACCAATGGTCGATGAATGTCTCACCTCCACTTCTATCTTTTAACTATTTTAGTGACACATTACTACCACCACCACCGCTTTGTCTGCGACTTTGATTACATTTCATCACCAGATTCAGCCACTGTAATCAATCATCGTCATAATTTTGAGATGCTTCCGCATCTTTCAGCATTTACTTAAAAGATTGGTATTCTGATTTCTCCATCATCATCATCATTGTTTTTTTAATTGATTGCATTATACTCAATGTCCCTGGCCCATTTGTTACCAAAGCCACTAAAACCACTTTCACTGTTAAGCCCAAGGAGAATCGAATATGAGTCACCAGAATATTGTGTCATTGCCTTGGCATACTCACTTATTCATGGTAGTTTAGTGACTGGCCTTGGCATACTCACAAATTGTGGTTCAATTTGCCTAAGAAATGTCTGCATTCTTACTAATTGCTTGATGAAAACATATAGTTTCCTTTCTATTTCGCTACCTTATATCCTAGGAGATCTATTTAGTTGTTTTTACCTTTCCAGTGTACCAAAAAAAATGAAAAGAAAAGAAAACATGTAGTTACCAATGTTGCCTATTATGCTTTGATATATTTACTCTTCCTTCAGGATGATGGTTTATCCCTACACTTTATTGTCCTCTTATCCACCCAGATATTGCTTTCCATTGGAATGGAATTAAAGGGGCTGGTGCAAACAAATGGCTTAAGGAGAAGCATATTGGAACTGGCAGATTAACAAAGTATGCTGATCTTGAAAATCCAGTTGGCTTGCAGGGGGAATCGCTCGAGTTTAGGACTTATTTTTGGTGAAGAAATTATCTGTTTGCAAATTTTGCAGTAGTTCATCCTTGTTTGTATAATTCTTTGAGTATTTAAGTCTCTATCATTTTGAATTACCAATTACTTCATTACTTTTGCCTCAATATGTGAACAATTTAGTTATTGTTTCCTTTGATTTGAGGCTTATCAGTGTTTGCTTTACGTGACACTATATTTTTTTGCTCAAACAGGTGGATGTTTTTTCTTTCTTTTTTTTGGTCATTTGATGATATCTCTACCTGTTTCTAGTGATTGTGGTGATATACTGCAGTGCTTTGATTCTCATAGAAGTTTTTTTTTTTTTTGGTCAAACACTATTAGAGGGGAGAGGATGATGAGGTTTGAACCAGTAACCTTAAACTCTAAATATCCATGGGCATGTCTAAATGTTGCCGGTAAACGAAACAATGCAGTGGCCAGTTGACATTAAAAACATGCTACATTGTTCATGTCAATGTTGAGGATGACTATAACATTCACAGCTTCAATTTGCTGAACAAATACTAGGCTTTTCAAGTTTGGTTTGCCCTTCAAATTTGTTTCATTAATTTCTTTTGCTAATTTGGGCCTCAACTTGGCTGTCTAGTAACAAATTGAGTTCAAGCTTAAACTCGAGTACAGACTTGTATGTACATTTCTACACACATACCATTCATACACTATACTTTCTGAAAAAGAATATAATTATGGCCCAAAGGACTGTTTTACAAAGACTTGTGAGAGCACAGGTTCAGGATTCGCCAAAAATTTTCAATGGTATTNCGCTAATTTGGGCCTCAACTTGGCTGTCTAGTAACAAATTGAGTTCAAGCTTAAACTCGAGTACACACTTGTATGTACATTTCTACACACATACCATTCATACACTATACTTTCTGAAAAAGAATATAATTATGGCCCAAAGGACTGTTTTACAAAGACTTGTGAGAGCACAGGTTCAGGATTCGCCAAAAATTTTCAATGGTATTGCAGGTAAAGCACAAATTTAACCAGACTTTTGAGGGTCTTGAACTAACCCATGGGATAACCCAATGGGAATAAAGACAAACTGTAAATTTAGTTCAATGATCTGTTTTTGACTAAACTGAAGAAAGAATTAATTGAGATGCACATAAAATATTCTTAACCACAATACCTTAAAAGACACACATGAGCAATATGGTAATACGGACTAGAATGAGGTCACCAAGAAGAGCAACCGCCANCCAGGATTCGCCAAAAATTTTCAATGGTATTGCTGGTAAAGCACAAATTTAACCAGACTTTTGAGGCTCTTGAACTAACCCATGGGATAACCCAATGGGAACAAAGACAAACTGTAAATTTAGTTCAATGATCTGTTTTTGACTAGACTGAAAAGAGAATTAATCGAGATGCACATAAAATATTCCTAACCACAATACCTTAAAAGACATACATGAGCAATATGGTAATACGGACTAGAATGAGGTCACCAAGAAGAGCAACCGCCATTTCAGCATCCAACGAGGCAGTCATTTGAAACAAATGCACAATCAATCAACCAAGGGAGGCTGGCTATGACTATGCAAATCAAGGTGCTGAAAGGACAGGATGGGTTTGCTTCAGTAACCAGACATACGACAAGGTATAAATTCACATGTTCTCGGTTCGAATTTAATTGACAGTATAAAATTTGGGTTTAATTGAAAATGGTTTGCAATGCAAGTATGGATCCATTTTTTCTCATGAATTCCCCTAACATTATATTACCCACTACGAGTTCAAACGAGACTTATTATATTGACATAGGTCATCCACAAATACCCGGTAAGTGATCTANAACGACAAAGTATAAATCCACATGTTCTCGGTTCGAATTTAATTGACAGTATAAAATTTGGGTTTAATTGAAAATGGTTTGCAGTGCAAGTATGGATCCATTTTTTCTCATGAATTCCCCTAACATTATATTACCCACTACGAGTTCAAACGAGACTTATTATATTGACATAGGTCATCCACAAATACCCGGTAAGTGATCTAGCATTGCAGGGATCAAAAAATCTAGTACTAAAAAAGGTCCCAACACCTGTTGACACATGCTGAACATTTGCAAGATACACTAGCATTACTCTTTGGTAAGTGCACCAGTGAGGCAAGAGAAAGAAATATCAGTGTGTTTGAGTACAAGAACCAATCCAACCAAAACAAAACCGAAGGTAGCAGAATGCACATGGTACATTTCCCAGAAAAAGGGAGATCATAGGAGGAAGTATCTGATGCCCATATATAAACAAATAAGAGAAGCATCTCCAAAGTTTCGTTTTGTGTTTTGTGGCTATATACAAGAGGCCTAAAATGTCAAAAAACATGGCAACGGCAGTCTTACGGCTGTATTCCGGATGCCTTTCAAGTATATGCCTCATTATGGATATCGTTGATCAGCTTCTTTTGATCTCATATCACCATCATAGCCCAAACTGCACCCCCTTGGTCCACGATTTTTATGTTTCTCTTAACAACTAGCAATCATATGGGGCTGGCTCTTGATACCTGTCATGGGTAAAAAGCTCAAGTCATATAAATACACGTGTTTCTCAAAAATCCCGATTATCACAACTCATAACCAATAATGTACAAGTTTCTAAAAATACCAAGACAACAAAAGGCAATGAAGGCTGAAAAGTACTCCCAGAAATGGACATGCTTGATGGAAGGGATAAGGAATATTCAATGGCACCTAGAACCATATTAAACTACATAAACAGGAAAGAAAGTAGTAAATATGAAATAATACTAAATTTCAAACAAGTGCAAAAGTCTTCAGCATTTTCATCGCTTTAAGTAGTGGCAAGGAGGGGGTAAAATACAATAGAGGAAAACAACTTAAGATCAAATGAGGAACCATATAAAAACAGTGGAAAGAAAACATGAAAAGATAATATACCAAGTTAACAGAAAGGTCCAATAGCTATTCTGATCAGAAACTCGGTTACCAGGTAAATGATGGCGATTGAACTGCTATGAACTTCTCTCCAAATTGCCAAGGAAAACGTTCTTCAAATTCAGGGCAGGGGAATTCTGTCACACATTTTCTATCCACTCTTAACATCATAACGCAGAATGATCTCTAACACAAATGAAAAACCAGGAATCAACATTCAATGGATCCCTATTGATGCCTCACCAAGATCTAAAAGAACGTATTAATGTGCCATCAGTCATAATCCTCCAAGTTATAAAGAGAAAATCCTCTTAGATATTTCCAAAATCCAAACTTTACACGTGACAGCTTTCCTTGTCACATACTAGATTAACCACCAGATTTCTCTAAAAACCATTCTATCCCATAAAGAATTTAAATATCGAAACAAGCTTGTTCATTCAAATCAAAATGCTACCAAGAATAATATAACGAACACCATTGAACATACAAGAATGACATTTTCTATGTAAGTACCATATTGTTCCCGAGTGAAAAAAATCAAGGTTATTAACGTTTAGTTTTACCAAGTTATATTATTTAAACAATTTTGCACCCCTTGAATTCTAATAGATTTATAAAATGGGATGAGATTCAAAATCAAAGACTTATCACACTGCCCACTTGAATCTGCTATGCCAAAGAACAGGGTGCAGCATAATTAACAAAGAACAGACGTTACTCATGAAATTTAATGCACTCACAATATATCAAGTCCATTTGTCCAGTTCAATATATACTGAAATATGAATTTGTTGGAGTTGGTTTATTTAAGTGGAGAAGGTCGTCTTCTGTAGTAAATTTGGGTTTCAAGAAAGTCTTTATTTTCTGAACATTTCTATTTTCAAGAAAACATCTAACTGTCACCACTACCCCAGAAAGTTCCTTGCAGCTTATGGATCAGCTCCATTAGCTGGGTATTGAGCCACCCCATGTTTTCCGATTGATGAAACATATCCCCTCCTACATTTGTCACCTCACATCAAATCTTGTTCTAGTTCTCTCCAAAGATGTACTAAATCTTTCATCTGCAACCATTATTCTGTCCCCATATTTTGCAAAGCATAACATGTGATATCACAATTTGACATTATGATGACCAGTCTAATTGTGGTTGCACATATAGTACACCACAATAGTCCAGACAAAGGTAATCGGATAACGACCATCTCCAACAAAATTATCACCAAACAACTTAAAACTGGATCTCAACCTGATTCTGTAAGCTTGTAGCAGCAGTCCAGCGCTGAGGATGTAGTGTCATTGAACTATCACTGATGAAAGCTATTGTTCTCGATTCTTCTTGTGAGTTAACCACGATGGAAGCTGGTAATTCTCTCATCACCCATAATACGAATGCCGAAGGTACTGATGAACCTGTCCCAATGATTGAACACCATATTAATTAGACAGCAGTAGAGATTAATTACTGTCATTGTAAATGCAAAGCAAAAAGCAACAGGACGAGTGCTATGCATTTGGGAAATCCATTTTCTTTATTGATTATTTCATCTTATTCCTTTTACCTTTCTTTCTGGAAAATATTATCCTATTAGTTCATTTCCTTTCTGTAATAAGAATCTACTTGTTTTAAAGTTGAAAACAATCAATAAAATATCACTTTGATGACTCGTAGTATGAACAAGACCACCGCTTCTAACAGGCTAGACCAGGTGATTGTACTGCTGGAAACATCAACTCATCCTGCTTCTGTGTTTCAAAGTCTTGGGTTCCTAGATTAAACTTTGTAGCCTGTGCATCCCAATTTTTTGGGAAGCCTAAAAACAGGAAGTTTGTATCAATATTGCTGAACAGCTCTCACATATAGCGGATAATCTAGTAATATCACATATCGGTATATCCACTTTGTCGAATTTGCATATCTTTATCCTAATATGTCATTCAAAAATCAGTTCAAGGGCAGTTCCCCTCCAGTCCTGCTTGAAAGTATTGGCCCAGAACTTTTAAAGCATTTCATTGCCAGGAACAAAATGATCCTTAACAGGCAAACAACCTGAAGGAATTCTAAGGAGTTACAAGAAAAANTCCATCCGATGGTCTCAAATAGATTCATCCAATGGCCACCAACATCCCTTTCAAAACCATTCACATTGCACCGTGCCTTCAGTCACGGGTTACCCATAGTCAATATAAAACTTCCAAGGCACTGAAATGACAAAGACATCCAACCCAAAACCAATTGGATGGAGAGACCCCTCGAATATATAAATCAACCTTGGGTGATCCTAATCNAATACACGTGTTTCTCAAAAATCCCGATTATCACAACTCATAACCAATAATGTACAAGTTTCTAAAAATACCAAGACAACAAAAGGCAATGAAGGCTGAAAAGTACTCCCAGAAATGGACATGCTTGATGGAAGGGANGATACATGTGTTTCTCAAAAATCCCGATTATCACAACTCATAACCAATTATGTACAAGTTTCTAAAAATACCAAGACAATAAAAGGCAATGAAGGCTGAAAAGTACTCCCAGAAATGGACATGCTTGATGGAAGGGATAAGGAATATTCAATGGCACCTAGAACCATATTAAACTACATAAACAGGAAAGAAAGTAGTAAATATGAAATAATACTAAATTTCAAACAAGTGCAAAAGTCTTCAGCATTTTCATCGCTTTAAGTAGTGGCAAGGAGGGGGTAAAATACAATAGAGGAAAACAACTTAAGATCAAATGAGGAACCATATAAAAACAGTGGAAAGAAAACATGAAAAGATAATATACCAAGTTAACAGAAAGGTCCAATAGCTATTCTGATCAGAAACTCGGTTACCAGGTAAATGATGGCGATTGAACTGCTATGAACTTCTCTCCAAATTGCCAAGGAAAACGTTCTTCAAATTCAGGGCAGGGGAATTCTGTCACACATTTTCTATCCACTCTTAACATCATAACGCAGAATGATCTCTAACACAAATGAAAAACCAGGAATCAACATTCAATGGATCCCTATTGATGCCTCACCAAGATCTAAAAGAACGTATTAATGTGCCATCAGTCATAATCCTCCAAGTTATAAAGAGAAAATCCTCTTAGATATTTCCAAAATCCAAACTTTACACGTGACAGCTTTCCTTGTCACATACTAGATTAACCACCAGATTTCTCTAAAAACCATTCTATCCCACTAAAGAATTTAAATATCGAAACAAGCTTGTTCATTCAAATCAAAATGCTACCAAGAATAATATAACGAACACCATTGAACATACAAGAATGACATTTTCTATGTAATTACCATATTGTTCCCGAGTGAAAAAAATCAAGGTTATTAACGTTTAGTTTTACCAAGTTATATTATTTAAACAATTTTGCACCCCTTGAATTCTAATAGATTTATAAAATGGGATGAGATTCAAAATCAAAGACTTATCACACTGCCCACTTGAATCTGCTATGCCAAAGAACAGGGTGCAGCATAATTAACAAAGAACAGACGTTACTCATGAAATTTAATGCACTCACAATATATCAAGTCCATTTGTCCAGTTCAATATATACTGAAATATGAATTTGTTGGAGTTGGTTTATTTAAGTGGAGAAGGTCGTCTTCTGTAGTAAATTTGGGTTTCAAGAAAGTCTTTATTTTCTGAACATTTCTATTTTCAAGAAAACATCTAACTGTCACCACTACCCCAGAAAGTTCCTTGCAGCTTATGGATCAGCTCCATTAGCTGGGTATTGAGCCACCCCATGTTTTCCGATTGATGAAACATATCCCCTCCTACATTTGTCACCTCACATCAAATCTTGTTCTAGTTCTCTCCAAAGATGTACTAAATCTTTCATCTGCAACCATTATTCTGTCCCCATATTTTGCAAAGCATAACATGTGATATCACAATTTGACATTATGATGACCAGTCTAATTGTGGTTGCACATATAGTACACCACAATAGTCCAGACAAAGGTAATCGGATAACGACCATCTCCAACAAAATTATCACCAAACAACTTAAAACTGGATCTCAACCTGATTCNAGATAACGACCATCTCCAAAAAAATTATCACCAAACAACTTAAATAATTGACTGGATCTCAACCTGATTCTGTAAGCTTGTAGCAGCAGTCCAGCGCTGAGGATGTANGGATAACGACCATCTCCAACAAAATTATCACCAAACAACTTAAAACTGGATCTCAACCTGATTCTGTAAGCTTGTAGCAGCAGTCCAGCGCTGAGGATGTAGTGTCATTGAACTATCACTGATGAAAGCTATTGTTCTCGATTCTTCTTGTGAGTTAACCACGATGGAAGCTGGTAATTCTCTCATCACCCATAATACGAATGCCGAAGGTACTGATGAACCTGTCCCAATGATTGAACACCATATTAATTAGACAGCAGTAGAGATTAATTACTGTCATTGTAAATGCAAAGCAAAAAGCAACAGGACGAGTGCTATGCATTTGGGAAATCCATTTTCTTTATTGATTATTTCATCTTATTCCTTTTACCTTTCTTTCTGGAAAATATTATCCTATTAGTTCATTTCCTTTCTGTAATAAGAATCTACTTGTTTTAAAGTTGAAAACAATCAATAAAATATCACTTTGATGACTCGTAGTATGAACAAGACCACCGCTTCTAACAGGCTAGACCAGGTGATTGTACTGCTGGAAACATCAACTCATCCTGCTTCTGTGTTTCAAAGTCTTGGGTTCCTTGATTAAACTTTGTAGCCTGTGCATCCCAATTTTTTGGGAAGCCTAAAAACAGAAAGTTTGTATCAATATTGCTGAACAGCTCTCACATATAGCGGATAATCTAGTAATATNTGATTAAACTTTGTAGCCTGTGCATCCCAATTTTTTGGGAAGCCTAAAAACAGGAAGTTTGTATCAATATTGCTGAACAGCTCTCACATATAGCGGATAATCTAGTAATATCACATATCGGTATATCCACTTTGTCGAATTTGCATATCTTTATCCTAATATGTCATTCAAAAATCAGTTCAAGGGCAGTTCCCCTCCAGTCCTGCTTGAAAGTATTGGCCCAGAACTTTTAAAGCATTTCATTGCCAGGAACAAAATGATCCTTAACAGGCAAACAACCTGAAGGAATTCTAAGGAGTTACAAGAAAAATAATCAAGCAGCAATTTACAAATTGCACGGTTGCTATGTCACAAGGGCTGCCAATAAATAATAAAAAATCTTAAAGGCAGTGGGAAATGTTAAGGCTGCTCAATTATTTGACAAAATCCACAAACAAAATGTCTATTGAACTAAGGCTCGTGCAAGGGAAATAGTATTCCAGTATTTTATATCTAAGTTTACCAAATTGGACACTGCACTGCAAAACTTGATAAGAGAAGCTATAGATTGGTAGCAACTTAGCTACACGTGTGGTAAAATATATATCTTCTATCAATTTTGAATTCTTCCAAGCTATAAGGCTTGAATGGTGGGAAAATCATACTCCCTCCCACAGATAATTGTTATTTATTTTGTTATTTTGCATTGAATATCATAATAAAAGATTATCAAGGATAAAAATACTACTAATATTTAGTCTAACATTTTCAGACAAAAATGTTTTCAGCTTGAAAGGAAGAAGTTGGAGCATGCACCTATAAAATAATATACAATCAGCAGAAGAGAGGTACGAACATCATTAATTTCCTGTTGAGGCCAGTGATAAAGCACCTGCAATAGCGGCCAACATCAGTTTTAGAAAAAAAAAATGTGATAAAAGTTTGAAAATCAAGCACAAACCAATTATCAGTGCAGGAGACTAATACATACGGGTATTTTTGTGAAAAGAGCAACAAAAGCACTTGAAGTAAAACATAGGACCGAAACAATGGCCAAACCAGCAACCTGCACAAAATGCAGCACATCAATGAAAGAAAAGAAACTGATTACACTGAAAAACATCTATATATACATACACACGCACACAGAGAGAGGTAAAAAAGAGCTGCTCCCAAACTCTACCGAAAATCAATGGCCCAACACAGCACAGTTAGAGCATGTATTTGACCTATCTTATTCATATACAACTCAACATATTTAGAACATATCTATAATATAAAACTGGACAGGCTTTAAATAAGCCCATCCGACGGTCTCAAATAGATTCATCCAACAGCCACCAACATCCCTTTTAAAACCATTCACATTGCACCGTGCCTTCAGTCACGGGTAACCCATAGTCAATATAAAACTTCCAAGGCACTGAAATGACAAAGACATCCAACCCAAGACCAATTGGATGGAGAGACCCCTCGAATATATAAATCAACCTTGGGTGATCCTAATCTTTCAATGTAGGATACACGCTCACTTAATACCCTTCCGGCCTCGCACATGGTTGACAAAACAACAAAAAATACCGAAACTTCTAATTGATATGAAAGTTGGCTCACTATCGCCCAAAGCCCAGCTGTGATACAATATTAAAGGCATCCGACCTAAAACCAATTGATAATGGTGGAGAAGCCACCCAACCATATAAACCAACCTTAGGTGACCCACGGACTCTAACCTTTCAACATGGAATGCAGGCTCTCTTCACATAATGAACCAAAGGTCATGTACATTTTACTTGAACACGAGACAAAAGTAGGTAAAATGCCATGGAATAAAGTTGTTAATTATTGAAAGAGATCTATTAATCCAAAATCCAACAATAATATTCTGAGTACCTTCCACATTTCAGAAGCAGCCCTCTCAGATCTTACTTTGCCCATTTTCAAGAATAATACAAGTCCTGAAAACGTAATTCAGTTGATAAGCAAGCAAGAAAAATGATTCCGCAGAGAAAAAGAAAGCATCAGATATTATGTAAACTAATTGCATGACGCACTAAAAGTAACAACTCAAGACATGCAAAATCATAAAAGTAATGCAGTGCCTTCAGAACTATTTTTGAGTCTATCAACAATGTGCCACGAACGGACCAACCCCACCAAAGCAAAGGGGACATTTTAACTAAAAGGTTTGTTACATGTCCTTTCAACAGAATCGACTTCAACAGATAAATGGGTTGAAAAAGAATAAACAAACTACACAGCTCCTTCATGTAGACTGGCAACATAAATGCGAGATTCTGTGGCAAGTGATGAACACAGTTTCTTAATTCAGTAAAGACATCCCAATGACATTGCATTCAATAAAAAGCAGGATGCTCACCCATTACGAATGTAAGAAATCCCCCTTCATTGATCCACAGGACAGCATACGAACCACCAGTTATTTAAAAAAGTCTCTATGCAATGACTTTTAAAAACAAGCATCTAATAGGATAGGTGCTCACCATAAGATGCTAATGCTCCTCCAAGTAAAAGGACTGCTATGGCGAAAAGATCTACATACACCTGCATGATAATGAAGGTTAATGTACTTTACTTCTCACCAATTGCAACCAAATGGAGAGAACATGACAATTGTCAGGAACATGCATGACCTACTAAGTTTTTAAGAAGGGTAGATACTAGCTGTACCAGTCTACCACAATAATGTCTGTCCAGATACAGAATCAAGTTAGAAACATTCTTAGCTAGTTACTGCTTAAAAAAGTATGCTTCTGTAGATGAAAACCAACTTGAATTACATATTAGAGATGACCCTCTGGGCACAAGTAAATGCACCACAACAACAAAGCCATTCTGGAAAGTCTGACCCTTCTGGATATCTTAAAAACCCAATCCCCCCGCCCCCCCAAAAACAGGTCCTCTCCCCAACACACACACAAAGAACAACATAGAAAAAAAAACAGAAAAAGGAAGAAAAAGAAAAGTGAAAGGAGAAAAATAGATATTACAGTAACATTCAGAACATATGTGGGGCAAACAATCTACTCCAAAGAGTGCATAAACAGAAGTTCCAATTATTTTCCCCAGCAATTGAACCACATCTATAACAGGGTAACTCTGAATGTCAGCCAAGACAATTCAGAAGCAATAGCAGTAAGCTTATTCACAAAATAAATGACTCAAGTCAAAAAAGTGAGCAACAATTCATACCCGAGCCACCACTGATGAGTCGATAGAGTTCTTTCCCATACCAATCCAAATTAGCACAGCAGATGCCATCATCAACATAAAGACTAGTACAGTAACCTGGAATTATCAAAGTAACTAATTGAAGATCATCAATTTGTGCAATGATACTACAGTAGTGTTGCCGCAGAAAACAAAATGAAAATACAAAGAAATATAGAGGAGTACACAACATAAAACCTATTTTTGATTCCCTTACCAAAATCACTACTCTTTGGCGGCTCCCAATACGGAAGCATCGGAAAGAGCAACATTTTCTGTGACTATCAGTGTTTGATTGCGGTCTATTTGTCTTATCTAACAAAGCCTCCTGAGAACTACATCCTTCATCCTCATCTTCTTCATCATTTGCCTGATGGCAAAGGTCAACCCTATAAACCATTACCGGAGGAAGCATGGATTATAGCACTCATAAGACAGTTTTTAAGTGTTAATGTCAATTTATCAACTGAAAAAGAAAGTGGTGAGATGAAACCTGCAGAAGATTGCAGCAAATTAAGGAAATGTCACACTTAAAGACCTGTATATCAGATTATGAGAAAAAGAAAAAGCGTACTGGAATGTATCCATTGACTTCAGACCTAAAAGACATTATATATTGACACCTGACAAGAACATTGGCCAAGATTGTGCTTCTACTTGACAATCCCCACAAGATTTGATATTTATGAACAATAATTAGGATTTGTGTCCCATAGCTATGACCTTATACATTGTGGAAAAATACGGAAATTAAAATGATATGAGCACATACGGTAGTGATTCAGCAAATTTTCAGGGTTACATACAACCATGTGATGGCTAAAAATATTTACTAGCACTTTATAAACAAAATGAAAAAAGAAGGGACAAAGAAGCATTTGATGCAAATATGTAACTTGCAATACCAGTCAAAAATCTCGACATGTCTGCAGACATTCTCACCTCTACTTGGAGTACTATAAAAATTAATAATTGTTTTAAAAACATCCAAACTTGAGCTACCCATTTTCTAGGAAGAGTGGGGCCAGTTGAGGGTAAAGGAGAGAGACAAACAATGATGTGAATAGGATGCCTAGGTGCAAGGCCAGGTTAAAATGCACCTGTAGGGTCCCAATAGACCAGAGACAACGCGATTTCGCTGAGTCGTGTGCCTGGGGCCAGATCCATTCAATTGAATGCTACTACCCATACATGTAGTCCTAGATTTGTGACTATGCCCATAATAAAAAAATTGTCAATGTTAAAAATATTTCCCTGTTATTTATAACACATGCCTCGGTTTGTGCCTCGTCTCATGTCGCGGAGCAGAAGACTTTAGCACTTTGGTGTTCCTTGTGCCTTAATAACACTCGAATTAATAAAAGATGATAAGGAATTGAAAAAGTTACTCAGAGACAAAGAAGTGTACACCTTTTAAATATAGGTACATAAACATAAAAATCAAGAAAGATATGTAAGGAAAATCTCACGTGGATTAACTAAACAACAAAGGTGAAACATACCAGAATGACAGAAGTAAAAGAAATGCTGCAAGAAACAGAATTTTGGGGCAAGCTGCAAAACAAATTGTGCATGTAAGTCTGTCCGCCAGATCACTGGAGAACTTCTAATGACTAGAAGGAAGAGAGAGAGAGAGTACTGCATACCCATGACAATAAAGCCACAAGAGTGTGACCAGCATATCCAACCCTTACAAGCAGCAAAAAGAGTCAACACAAAATAAAGAAAGTAGCCTGCCAGTAAAAACATAAATTAAATTCCATAGCCTAATTTTAATAAAAGAGAGTACCATTGACAAATATATATTATTGTTACAGAATAGCAAAACAAATGGTCGCTAAAGTTTAAACAGAAGAATAGTATAAAAATGATGGAAGGAGAAAAGAAAATAAACGTAGCAAAGAAACCATAAAAAGGGGCATCCATGTGGAGAAACAAATCTAACAGAGAAGTGCTACTTGCTGTAATCACATTCAATGGGACATATAACTATATTTTTCCTATAGTAAGCATATAACTATTTTTAATTTGTGGTTATTGCAAGCCTTTGACAACAGGAGTGCTAATGGAAAAAATTTAAAACCAAATAACTCCTCTGAGGTCTCCAAAATCATGAAACACTTAAAAAATTTCAAAGCCTTTTTGAGAGTGCTTGTATGCCACATCGAATGATTAGCTACACCTAAGTTTGGTTTATATACTTCGTCGGTCACTTTACCAATTGTCAATTGGTTTTGGGTTGGATGCTTCAACATGGTATCAAAGCCGATGACTAACGACCTCAAGTGAACTCCCAAAGTAGTAACAATGTGGTAAAGAATGACTTGGATGTGATGCTTGTAAAGAGTGATAGATCATGCATCCCACAGCAAAAGAGAAAGTAAGTGAAATAGCCCTAATATATTATGAATGGGCTCCCTACTTACAGGTTAAGCTTTTAGGTGGAATGGGAGTGGACTAATATTTGGTTAGTGGGCCTTGTCTCTCACCCATTTGAATTTGCCACCCATGTCTGTTTTGCTCTAGTTTGGATTTACAAGTGAGTCAAGTCTAAAAAATTTTGTATACCCAAAGTTGTTTTCTATACAAGAGAGGTCATTCCACCAATTTCCAATTGGTTTTGGATTGTATGCTTCAACAGTCTCCATGTTTATGGATCAACCATTTATCTTCTAATAGTAGCTAAATAATGCAAATGGCCACTTACAATCTCCACACTTGAGAAGCATCTGCACACCTTATAATCTAGTCCATGGACACTGAATTAATGGGACACTAAAAGTCCATCTTGTCTTCGCACTTCAAGCTCATTCAATGCCGGTAATAGAGAATTAAAATGACGTCATTCTTTACCCATCATTGTTAATAAAACATTATGACCTATTGTTCGAGAGCAAAATGGTTAAGTCTGATAGAAAAAGAACAGCTTCAAGCAATGCAAAATTATCATCAGCTGCATGCAAGAAAAGCAGGCCAACGTCAAGTGCTAGGGAAATTTGGACCTCGGGTACATAGAACTTGGCCACCTAAAGATATCTACATTGATCAAATTCTCAAAATTGTGGGATTGTCTTAACATTTCAGATCTGCGAATGAACTAAATCTGAAAAACAATAAGATCAGTTTCCAAATTGTCAAGCAAACTGCTCAAAGAGGTGCATAACAATGCTTGATAACCAACCCACTTTCACCAATTATGGAAGAGAAAACAAGTCCGAAATGAAGCAAGAAGTTGTACAATCACTAACAAGAAGCTTCAAAACAGAGAGGATGGATCTCCATAGCTGAGGTCATACTCTTTACCAGCAACAACCTTTTCTAATCCTGAATCTCCTAATACTCAATAGACCATATGTTCCGACCAAAAAAAATAGACCATGGGTCAGAATAAAATGGAATGTAATCACAGCTAACAATCACAAACTGACAAGAGAAATGTATAGTACTAGGAAGCACGGATACTTGCTAGAGGGATGTCGTGGCAGTGTCGACCACATGTCCAACATGGAGATGTGTCTGACCTGGCAAGAAGTCTCTTGAACACTGAATTCAGTCAAACACGACAAGAATTTTTTTTAATCTTGCAACTTTTAACTATTAAGAGGGGTGAAGAATTTCTTTATTTGGTTTTTGTGTTTTTAGTTATGTAACTTCTAGACTATGAAAGTAATGATGTTTGGTAAAAATGGTGGATGTTTATTTTGATCTATTTCAATTTTAATCAGAAAATTAACATTTAGTAGGTTTTATTATTAATAATGGTATAAAATATGCTTTTTTTTAATATATTACAATTCTATTATTATGTAAAAAATATATAATATTATTTTATTGAGTTGTATCCTAGCCGTACCATTGCCCTATATTTTCAAACTTTGCNTAATATATTACAATTCTATTATAATGTAAAAAATAAATAATATTATTTTATTGAGTTGTATCCTAGCCGTACCATTGTCCTATATTTTCAAACTTTGCCCCATGCTTCCTAGGTATAGTATGAGGCTATCCCCAAGTGTTTCATCAGAATGATTAATGATACGTCAAAAATAAAATTGTGGCGTCTATGAATGCTATCCTAAGTGAANAATATATTACAATTCTATTATTATGTAAAAAATATATAATATTATTTTATTGAGTTGTATCCTAGCCGTACCATTGCCCTATATTTTCAAACTTTGCCCCATGCTTCCTAGGTATAGTATGAGGCTATCCCCAAGTGTTTCATCAGAATGATTAATGATACGTCAAAAATAAAATTGTGGCGTCTATGAATGCTATCCTAAGTGAATGAGTATTTGGCTTTTAAATTGTCCAACATTTGTTATCAGCGAAACTAAGAATAATAGTGCAGCAATCTGTATAAAGTAGTACTTGACTGTTTCCTTTGTTTCTGTGCGCTTTTTTTTCTTATTTATTGGTTATCACCACTACTTAATTCTTTCATATGTTCTAAGANCAAAGTAGTACTTGACTGTTTCCTTTGTTTCTGTGCACTTTTTTTTTCTTATTTATTGGTTATCACCACTACTTAATTCTTTCATATGTTCTAAGAGAATGGATCACTAGTCATATTGACCCTAATACATCAAGAAT
Source organism: Ilex paraguariensis (assembly GCA_963454935.2). Classification (NCBI taxonomy): domain Eukaryota; kingdom Viridiplantae; phylum Streptophyta; class Magnoliopsida; order Aquifoliales; family Aquifoliaceae; genus Ilex; species Ilex paraguariensis. Next base: position 177,037 of record CAUOFW020008146.1, read on the forward strand.
CTTGCAATGCAACTTCCAACAGATTATGCGCCAGAAAAGCTCATATAGCCGATTGAGAACTTTAAGCAATCACTTGACACAAAGATCATACAAAAGTGACAAATACTAAACAGCTAAGCACCAGTTGTGAGATAAAATGACTTCACGTCCATGAACGGAAACCATCAAAACAAAATATTTGGTTATCTTGAATGAGATCATCAGGACTAAAGAAAAAACAAGGGCAGTAGATGTATCACCACATGAATAATCACTAGAAAAACTGCAATGTCTTACCCAAATTCGAGGACCCAATCATTAAATGAAACACCTGCAATTCAATGTGAGAAGATCAACCACTATCTGCCCATGCTAAAATAAGAATGTACCAACAGAAATATATCACAAGTTAAATACTGAAAAATAACAATGCAATCAATAGCATGTATCATGAAACAATTATTCCAATTTAGTGTAAACACAAAAATTATATATATAGGAACTGCAATTAGAGCACAAAACAAAAGGCATTAAAATACAAAGATTAGTAGAAAGAAATACACATGTGATGACTGTAAAAGAAGTTTTCCTGCAAAAAGCTCTTACTTGTAAATTTTTAAGTACCTTCAAAATAAATATAGCCATTACTTGCAGAGAAATAATAACAACTTTTCCAGAAAAATGCAAACCAAACAAAAATTATGCATGCATTAAAAACATAATGTATAATTCCCAACTATCATACAAATATACGATTCATAAATACAGGAATCATGATGCCTCATAAGGTTCAAGACTTCAACAATAACTAGAATAACTAGAACCACCACCCCTCATGGTTCAAAGTATTGACCGATACCAATACGACTCGACACCTTCCATTTGCCATGTAAACCAAGAGCCTCACTTCNCCACCACCCCTCATGGTTCAAAGTATTGATCGATACCAATACGACTCGACACCTTCCATTTGCCATGTAAACCAAGAGCCTCACTTCACTAGTGTTGACTCAATGCTGTCTCGAATGACTCAGCAATGACATCTCAAACGACTCAATCGTTTTGCAAATCCATCATGCTCAACTTCTTCTATCTAGTATTTCGTGCTTATCGTCCAATACGGTGATACCCTCTTGTGATGCCGGCGGATGTGTCTCAAGTGCACCCAGAATCAATGGCCAATGATGTGACCTTTAACCACGATACCGGTTCCAAACTCACAGACACACGTGTATGTTCTTTTCTTTTTGGTTTTGGTGTNCAATGATGTGACTTTTAACCACGCTACCGGTTCCAAACTCACAGACACACGTGTATGTTCTTTTCTTTTTGGTTTTGGTGTGTGGAGAGAGAGAAACCATGATAAGAAAGTACAAAAACCGAGATCTACCAAACTCTAGAGTCTTCTAATAAAATATTTAAATGCTGAAAATGGGAAGATATTCACATATTTATTCTTGATATTAATTCATGCCATGAAAATAACAATTGAACTAAGAGACTGATCATTCTCCTATCATCATCCAAGCTGCTAATAAAAATAATGAACAACCAGTGTTGCAAGTACAGCAGTATTACTCAACCAGCTTGCATACATTAAAAAAATAAAGGAAAAAGTGGTTTTAATTGAACTTGACTCAGTTAAAAAACAAAAATTGACTACTAATTATAAAATTTTACTTACTTTTTGTCGAGTCCAGCCAGTGTGTAAATTCCTTGAATGAATCCTCAACAACTGGTACAAAAAAGAACTAGAAGTTATGCAAGCTAACCAATAGTTATTATATTCTCTCCAAGTATCTGTTTTTCTTTTGTATGTGTGCACGTGCATGATTTGGAAAAGAAAAATCAGAATATGTGCACCATCTTAGTAGTATCCCTGGCCTATAGAGTCATCTTATATGAACCTACATATTAAAATGGATTCAAGAAAATACATTAATCAACATAGGTACACAGGCAATACAAACAATTTTAAGCCATTTGGGTAGTCAATACCCGAAAATGACGTATGCATGATTACACGTCTCTTGTGAGCTTCAGATGAATTATGTGCCCCTACGGTAACGTAAATCACAGCCAACGAAGCACCTGGATGCCTAAGATATTATTTGAGACTATTCAAGCATTTCACTTCATGAACTAACAAGAAGTTACGCTTCCTAAGGAAGTTTCGCAACCATGGTAGGAGTTGGTCAAAAACTTTAGTTCCATATTTTTTAACTTTCCAAAACAGTCTTGGATTATAAAGTGATTCAATCAACACCAAACCATCATCAATATAGTGGAATAATGGCCAAAAGCCCTTCCCTTGGTTGGAAAGATTCTAGAATCCCTATTTCTCATTTGACCAATTTTTTCTATTTTCAACACTATGATCTTTATCTTCACCTTGTTGTAATGTTTCTCAATTTGTTTGTTAGCCCCAAGTGTGATCCTGAGTCCTATGAGAGGGAAGGGAGGGTGGAAGAGAACTTGTGTGCCACATTAAATGATTAGATTCACCGTTCACATGCTTAAGGGTATGCTTAAGGGACCTTTGCAATCTTTCTCCAATGGTTTTAGGTTGAATGTTCTAACACTATGATCTCTTACAACAATTGAAAACTTCTCTTCACCATTTCCAATAACATAACGAACCCATTGATCAAAACTAGCAAACAATTCAACGATTGAAAGGCAACAGGGCGTAAGAAAACTGCACAAAACATGTCCTTGTGCAACAATTTTCATCTCTAGACTGGCACTAGAGAAAAAAAAACATTGTGCAGCAATATATTAAACAACGGCAAAGTATAATTCCAACAATTACAAAGGTACTAAGAAATCCTTAATTATAAATTAAAGCATCAACACTTAACCACAATAGATAGAAGGAATAATGGTCATAAAGCGGAATCTTTTTTACCACTTCCAAAACCATCAGAATGCCCCTTTAATAAGGAAAGAGGAGACGGAGGTGTTATGGGATGGAGTGATGTTTATGGAATCTCTTTGGACTGTGTTTTCTAAGGAGTATCGTGATAATCCTTCATCGGTTATTCAACACAATTGAAAGCCATTTATAGTTACTTGTCTTCTTTGCTTATTTTATTTTTCTATCTTTTTGCTCTTTTGGGAGGATTTTGTATACACCATTTATGTAAATTGTCATCTTTCTATGAAATCAAAGTTTTGTTTCCTACAGAAAAGAAAAAAGAATCACTACCTCCATTCCATTTCCTTGTCGAATAGATTTTGAAATCAACTACTTATTTTTCCTGTAGCTGGTTTTTTTTTCTTTAACACTTCATTTGAACTTCACCTTGACAATCACAAACAATTGCAAAAAAAAAAAATCCTAATCACTTACAATCACAACAGGCAACCAACTTGCCTGTTTCCTTATGCAGCAATTGCATTAACATGAAAGTATGAAGTATAAACAATAAAATGGCACAATGCCACTGTTACTCTTTATCTGCAAAAACTATTTTGAAATTCATTACTTATTTTGACTACGCCATGAGTTAGTTGTTCAGAGTTTCAACACTTGGTGTGATTTGAACTCCACTGTGTTCTGATTGTATCTTAAAATAGATCTCTAACAACTTCAGTAAAAACCATGAATTACATTCACACCAAGTCACCTACAACTCGTAATCAAATTGACAGTAATAATACAAATGTAAGTAGGTGACAACCATCTCCTATGATCCCCGAGGAAATTCAACAGCTAAGGTACACATTGGCACAATCAAGCATAGGCAAACAATAAGTAAAAATATTCCAAACTTTCCCAAACAGCCTTGCACAGGCAATGATTCAATCAATGCTGAATTCATAAACCGTAAAATGAAANCTAATAAGGAAAGAGGAGACGGAGGTGTTATGGGATGGAGTGATGTTTATGGAATCTCTTTGGACTGTGTTTTCTAAGGAGTATAATGATAATCCTTCATCGGTTATTCAACACAATTGAAAGCCATTTATAGTTACTTGTCTTCTTTGCTTACTTTATTTTTCTATCTTTTTGCTCTTTTGGGAGGATTTTGTATACACCATTTATGTAAATTGTCATCTTTCTATGAAATCAAAGTTTTGTTTCCTACAGAAAAGAAAAAAGAATCACTACCTCCATTCCATTTCCTTGTCGAATAGATTTTGAAATCAACTACTTATTTTTCCTGTAGCTGGTTTTTTTTCTTTAACACTTCATTTGAACTTCACCTTGACAATCACAAACAATTGCAAAAAAAAAAAATCCTAATCACTTACAATCACAACAGGCAACCAACTTGCCTGTTTCCTTATGCAGCAATTGCATTAACATGAAAGTATGAAGTATAAACAATAAAATGGCACAATGCCACTGTTACTCTTTATCTGCAAAAACTATTTTGAAATTCATTACTTATTTTGACTACGCCATGAGTTAGTTGTTCAGAGTTTCAACACTTGGTGTGATTTGAACTCCACTGTGTTCTGATTGTATCTTAAAATAGATCTCTAACAACTTCAGTAAAAACCATGAATTACATTCACACCAAGTCACCTACAACTCGTAATCAAATTGACAGTAATAATACAAATGTAAGTAGGTGACAACCATCTCCTATGATCCCCGAGGAAATTCAACAGCTAAGGTACACATTGGCACAATCAAGCATAGGCAAACAATAAGTAAAAATATTCCAAACTTTCCCAAACAGCCTTGCACAGGCAATGATTCAATCAATGCTGAATTCATAAACCGTAAAATGAAAAATTGCCATCCTTCCCTTTCATTTGAAGAATAAATTCTAATTCCGTTCTCGTTTCACCAAATTGTAACTCTTTCAAATTTCAAAAGATCATAGAAAAAAATTCTCATTATATTGACAGGTCGCTTCAACTTTTTCCAGAACAATAATAGGCGCTCACAATCACCACTGAGTCACTGACAACCAACTTGGTAATAATATTACCAAAGATGGTAGGTAGGAAAAGTTGAACAAAATAAGGATGTCATCCCACAGTTCGATTACTGAACTAGCACTATGCAAAACGTGCCACCATCATTTCTGTTTTGTGCACTGGGAAACAAGAATCTCCTTCACCTACCCTCTCCTCCCCAAAGCATTTCTAACGAGTATTATATGAATAGGCCAAAATACGTCATAACCATTTAAAGATAGAATAACTCTATTCGAAAAGTTGAAAATTCATAGTTTCCAAATGACCCCAGGTCTCTACAGCAATCGCACCTTTGTGAAATTATAATCAGTGAAATTATAATCAGTGAAATAGCATCATGAATAGATGCCTTTTGATATTCTTACAACTCAACTACATTGCTATCAAATAATATCTAAATAAACAAGAAATTAAGCTAGAAGGCAACAAAAGAAAATTAAGGGGAAATCCTGTGCACTCATTCATAAAAAAACGAATTTATACCCAACAAAATGATGTAATGCATCAATGCGTTTCCTCTGCTGCAAGTTCAATCCACTTACCAGTCTATCACAAGTTATATCACTCAAACCACACCCAACTTTCCCCATTTGATAACACGCACACACACACACCCATTTCTTTTCTTCACATGGTGTAATGCCTCAATGCTCATTAATCCGTTCTAGTTTCAAGTGCATTCCCAATGCACTGAAGCCAAATGAGCACCCAAAAAATCCAAAAAAACTAAAAAAGAATCAAATTCTTCATTCATCTCACCGCCCCCAATTACAGAACCGAAAATAAATGTTAGTCTATCAAGACTCTAGCTCTGAATCACAAGAAAATACACAAAATCCTGAAAAACCCTCAAAACGAAATCAACTTTCCCACTGAAAAGACGCGAATTTACACACATAAATGCATATGCGGGTGACTTTTGTACCTGTGTATTTATGTATTTTCGTATATAGAACAAGAGAAAAAGCAATAAGAGAGCAGACCTGAGCGAAAGCAAGAACAGCTATAAGGCCATCAATACAAGCCAGAACTACATTCACAGCCACTAATGCCTTCGGATAGCAACTCCCATCTCTCAATTCCAACATCTTCTCTATCTCTCTTTCCCTCTCTTCAAAGCATGCGACCTTGGATTTAACAGACCAAACTAACACCTCTCTCTCTCTCTCGCTACAATTTCTGACTCTTCTTATATATGTACATATATATATATACACACACGTATATATACTCTTTCCCAAGGAAATGAGAGAGAAACAAGGTGNTCTCTCTCTCTCTACAATTTCTGACTCTTCTTATATATGTACATATATATATACACACACGTATATATACTCTTTCCCAAGGAAATGAGAGAGAAACAAGGTGGGCTCGTTCGAAACTATGAAGTGTACGGCTTGGAAAACGATATATCTCGAATATATCTTTCAATGGCAGATCCGCTGGTGGATTCTCCTAATAGAGAGAAAGAGAGAAAGTTGTGTGTTTTGAGAGAGAGAGAGAGAGTGTTTTAAAAAAGGGGTACGCTCGTTTTGGCTGATACCGCACACGCGGGTGCCATTCCAGGCTTGTTGAGAAAAAATTAGTATGTAGGAATTGACCTAAAAAGGCCTCCGAACTTCGAAGGTCTACTTAGAATAAGAGTAATGATACCCTGAAGCAGAGGTTTAGGTACAACACAAGGCCAAAAATGTATGAGTAATCATGACCGTTGAAAGTACTGAAATCTAGGAGGCTTGATGGATGTTGATGGACCGTATAGGCGACGAGTCCAGACAAAGTAGTAAACCAAACTGAAGTTTGCTTCTTTTTCTTCTCATTGCCTTTTTCTTTTTATTACTTTTTTAATTTACTCAGACCACCCACTAAAGTTAAAAATTGACTCACTTAAGGGTGTCAATTGACGTCATTAGATATTTCTTAAATCACCTATTTTTATCAATTAGTGAAAATATCAAANTGTCAATTGACGTCATTATATATTTCTTAAATCACCTATTTTTATAAATTAGTGAAAATATCAAATGATTAATAAATAAATTAAAATAAATATATGACATGCTATGTATATATATCGGTTACACACAATTTATAACGATACAAACTTGATATGACAATAATTAATAAACAAATCATTAATATTCGATAAAAACTCGTCTCCCCTTATACAATTCACATAGCTACATTTAACGACGAGAGATACACATGGTTGACACAGAAGTCATCAAAATATAGTAATTTCATTTGAATTCAAGATACATGATTGAATTAAAAATAAATAAAAATTACACATAATAAATTATCAAAATAATTGATATATTGTAAGACGGTCCTATAAATTATTCAAAATATAAATTTTTAGATTAGGTCAGGTTGGCATCACTAATTACAACTAGAAAAATACTACAAAAAAATGCCTCTAAGCTTGATGAATCCATGAATTAACGCTCCCATAAGCCACAAGGCTCGTACATAGATGATTTGGGCGTGAAAGTGTTTTATGTTAATTCTAAGATAATTCAAGTGGTAATAGAGATGAGTTATAAATTTAGGGGTTTTGAATTTGAATTTTGACAACTCTTTAGAATTAGGCTATGATGGATTTATCTCTTATGAATACCTTAATTCCGGCATAGATGACCTGCCTTTAACAAAACTAAGAAAGATATTAGTTAAGGTACACGTGAATGGGCCGGACACCCCAGGCTATTGAAAAAAAAAATGTTTTATGTTGCTACCACATCAATATTCATAAATCGCTCGTGAATATTCTAATTCTAGTGTAAGTGGTTTGCTTTGATCGAACCGGAAAAAAAATTAGTTGAGATCGACATAAATTGACCGAGACACCCCTAACTTTTTTTAAAAAAAAAAAAATATGTTTTATTTTGCTACCACATGAATACTCATATTTATGCTTTTAAGGCAAAAAATGTACCCATGGGAACTATGCTATTTGGATGGGAAACATTGGTGTTAGACTGTCTCCTAGCAACAAAACTTTCAATTGTGGGTCTTTTAAGTTCATAAGCAATACAAAAATTCTAATTTTTTTCCTTTCTCAAACCAAAACAAAAACAAATGTTTGGATTTTTAGGTTGGGCTATTTGTATTTTGTGCTTCGTAGAAGGGGGTGCAATGAGTATTTAGGAAAAGAAAGTGAGAGGAAATTAATTTGATTCTATTTTTTACATAATGGTCCATGATATTGAAAAGTAATTTTTGAATTTTAGGGAATAACTTAAATGATAATGGGGACAAGTTATACATTCTAATATTTTGAGTTTAATTCTTGACAATCCATTGAACCTTAACTTTGACCAGACTAGTGGACATATACGTAAATTAATTTGTACATCTCTATCCGTTGAAAAAAAAAAATAATTTTTGACATTACACCTGAACTTGTTATCTAATAAAAAAATAAAACACGAGTAAAGTTTTTTATTATAATATTTTATTTATCTTATTATTACAAACACAATTAATCGATCAATTTCAATATGT
>CAUOFW020008146.1:186103-238603 GCA_963454935.2 Ilex paraguariensis
ATTAATAAATAAATTAAAATAAATATATGACATGCTATGTATATATATCGGTTACACACAATTTATAACGATACAAACTTGATATGACAATAATTAATAAACAAATCATTAATATTCGATAAAAACTCGTCTCCCCTTATACAATTCACATAGCTACATTTAACGACGAGAGATACACATGGTTGACACATAGAAGTCATCAAAATATAGTAATTTCATTTGAATTCAAGATACATGATTGAATTAAAAATAAATAAAAATTACACATAATAAATTATCAAAATAATTGATATATTGTAAGACGGTCCTATAAATTATTCAAAATATAAATTTTTAGATTAGGTCAGGTTGGCATCACTAATTACAACTAGAAAAATACTACAAAAAAATGCCTCTAAGCTTGATGAATCCATGAATTAACGCTCCCATAAGCCACAAGGCTCGTACATAGATGATTTGGGCGTGAAAGTGTTTTATGTTAATTCTAAGATAATTCAAGTGGTAATAGAGATGAGTTATAAATTTAGGGGTTTTAAATTTGAATTTTGACAACTCTTTAGAATTAGGCTATGATGGATTTATCTCTTATGAATACCTTAATTCCGGCATAGATGACCTGCCTTTAACAAAACTAAGAAAGATATTAGTTAAGGTACACGTGAATGGGCCGGACACCCCAGGCTATTGAAAAAAAAAATGTTTTATGTTGCTACCACATCAATATTCATAAATCGCTCGTGAATATTCTAATTCTAGTGTAAGTGGTTTGCTTTGATCGAACCGGAAAAAAAATTAGTTGAGATCGACATAAATTGACCGAGACACCCCTAACTTTTTTTAAAAAAAAAAAAATATGTTTTATTTTGCTACCACATGAATACTCATATTTATGCTTTTAAGGCAAAAAATGTACCCATGGGAACTATGCTATTTGGATGGGAAACATTGGTGTTAGACTGTCTCCTAGCAACAAAACTTTCAATTGTGGGTCTTTTAAGTTCATAAGCAATACAAAAATTCTAATTTTTTTCCTTTCTCAAACCAAAACAAAAACAAATGTTTGGATTTTTAGGTTGGGCTATTTGTATTTTGTGCTTCGTAGAAGGGGGTGCAATGAGTATTTAGGAAAAGAAAGTGAGAGGAAATTAATTTGATTCTATTTTTTACATAATGGTCCATGATATTGAAAAGTAATTTTTGAATTTTAGGGAATAACTTAAATGATAATGGGGACAAGTTATACATTCTAATATTTTGAGTTTAATTCTTGACAATCCATTGAACCTTAACTTTGACCAGACTAGTGGACATATACGTAAATTGATTTGTACATCCCTATCCGTTGAACAAAAAAAAAGTAATTTTTGACATTATACCTGAACTTGTTATCTGATAAAAAAATAAAACACGAGTAAAGTTTTTTATTATAATATTTTATTTATCTTATTATTACAAACACAATTAATCGATCAATTTCAATATGTTATGTCAATTATTTTCTTTGATATCGTACCCTTTATAATGGTTGTTGACACGTTGTATTAGGGAAATAAATCAAAAATCAAAAGGCAAGCATTGTTATTTCAAAAACTATGATGCAACATCTGCAATTTCAGTAAAATATTTTAGGTTGTGAGTGTAATTGTCCCTTCCAGAAATCAGAAGCAGATACCAATTGGAATTTGAACATATCTCTCTGACCTGTCTGTGTACATATAGATGGTTGCGATGGAGATTGAGATCAAGATTTATGTCTGAAAATACAAGTCAGAGAGAGAATGAGATCAAGATCAGTATTTGGAAAGTGATCAGGTTTGATTTTAGGTTGAGATTGAAGATAACCGGCCGCCAGTGGTGGTGGTGGTAGAGTTTCGGATCTACCTCTTATCACAGACATGCTAAGTCAGATAAAAGCTGAATATAATGAAGTGGAAATTAGGATCGAAGATAAGCAAAGAGTAGAGGCAAAANGTTTGATTTTAGGTTGAGATTGAAGATAACCGGCCGCCGGTGGTGGTGGTGGTAGAGTTTCGGATCTCCCTCTTATCACAGACATGCTAAGTCAGATAAAAGCTGAATATAATGAAGTGGAAATTAGGATCGAAGATAAGCAAAGAGTAGAGGCAAAAGGAGAAGCGATGGGAAAACAGGCAAAAAGAGCAAGCGGCAGCGATGGCGATGGCGATGGCGATGGTGGCGTTTCAGAGCTCCCTCATGACTTAATCGTCGAAGTGCTCAGAAGGCTTCCGACCAAGTCTTTAATGTCAGTGCGTGTCAAAGCTCTGGTGCTCAACTATCCGACACCCTAACTTTTTGAAGGCTCGATCCCGGTTTCGCTTCCGCGGTTTCAGGATTGAGATTCCATCTAATACTTTTTTGCTCGATTACCCGCCACTGGGGATTACTCGCAATTTCCTCCCTTAGCTAACTCCATCCTAAAAAATTGGATAGGAATACTAAAATTTTTTTGTTGTTCTATCATACCATACCTTACTATATATATATATATATATATATTAGAACAACTATAATTTTTGACGTGTTTCATATGATTTAAACCTAAAATAGTCGTTAATGTAATTATACAACAATTATGATTAATTAATATTTATGCCTCGGACTTTCTTGTGTTTCATTATAATTGTTTTACATTTTAGTGTTATTAGTTTATTATATTGTTAAATTGGTGCAAATTACTTAATTAAATTGTTAAAATGATTTAAAAATTAATAACTACAAAAACGTGTTCACCCGATTTCTTACTCGACTTCCTACTCTATTAATTTGGACAGAAGTCAGATAAAAATACTACACTTGATCGAATAGGATAGAGCAAGAAAAAATTCTTTCGTAAAGTATCAGAGTATCGGGTAAGAAGATAAAAAAACCATGTTTCCTACCCATAGGTAGGGTGAACACCCCTACCCGCCATGAAAACCCTTGACACGGAGTNATACCATACCTTACTATATATATATATATATATATATATATATATATATATATATATATATATTAGAACAATTATAATTTTTAATGTGTTTCATATGATTTAAACTTAAAATAATCGTTAATGTAATTATACAACAATTATGATTAATTAATATTTATGCCTCGGACTTTCTTATGTTTCGTTGTAATTGTTATTATAATTGTTTTACATTTTAGTGTTATTAGTTTATTATATTGTTAAATTGGTGCAGATTATTTAATTAAATTGTTAAAATGATCTAAAAATTAATAACTACAAAAAAGTGTTCACCAAATTTCTTACTCGACTTTCTACTCGATTAATTTGGACAGAAGTTAGGTAGAAATACTACACTTGATCGAATAGGATAGACAAAAAAAAAATTCTTTCGTAAAGTATCAGAGTATCAGATAGGAAGATAGAAGACCATGTTTTCTACCCATAGGTAGGGTGAACACCCCTACCCGCCATGAAAACCCTTGACACGGAGTATTTTCTACAATTTAGAGGCCATTCTTTTTGGCTATGGTTGATTGTGAGTTTCTGTGAAGGAAAGGCACGATCATAGTTTAATGTCAAGGTATTAGCTATCGATTGAGACATCATTTACTCATCAGTCACATTATTGTTTAAAGACCGATGCACATGAAAGAAGTTAAATATAATAAGAGATATATGAACTATTGTTGCAGGATATTCGACCAACTTGAACAAATTGAGTTTGATTCTGGGGCATCTCAGATGGTTTGACCGTGCATGAGATTCGTGGTTTATATGAAAAAGATATCAAGCCGAAAGTTGTTGGTCTGATCTTAATAGTTATTTGAGTAATTTGGCCTTTAATGCCATGTGTGGTTTTAGTTGTTAGTAGTCCAACGTAAATAGACATGTTATANCTTAACCGTAGATGAGATTCGTGGTTTATATGAAAAAGATATCAAACCGAAAGTTGTTGGTCTGATCTTAATAGTTATTTGAGTAATTTGGCCTTTAATGCCATGTGTGGTTTTAGTTGTTAGTAGTCCAACGTAAATAGAAATGTTATATAGGGTGAATTCCTTCCCTTTATCCTGAAAGTTTTGTAATTGTTGTTTATGGTGAGATACTTCAGACATTGATATTCTAGAACATATAGGGTGCCTATTATTTCTAAGTTAATCATCCTCANAATGTTATTTAGGGTGAATTCCTTCCCTTTATCCTGAAAGTTTTGTAATTGTTGTTTATGGTGAGATACTTCGGACATTGATATTCTAGAACATATAGGGTGCCTATTATTTCTAAGTTAATCATCCTCAAAATCCAATGATAAGATCAAAGTACATACGCCTATTCTAATATCAAGTTGTCAGCTCGTCGCAATAAGGTTTATTGAGGATGCGGATTATGTGGTCAGGTTCGAAACACCCATTTTATATGATAATGTTCACTTCGAGTCAAGTTCACACGCATTTGCTACTAAGTAAACTAGTTAGCCTTCAGGAAATTGTCAAAATAGCAGGCCTGAAAGCAAATTCCTTCCCGAAGGAGCTTTGCTGCAAATTAATAGAACCGGTTTTGCATATGAATCCATTGTCAATCCATTCACGATTGAGGAATCAGTGCGGTGCATTCTTCACAAAATGCTTTGGTTATGAAGAATTCAACAACTTGGAATCAGCTTGCTTCATAAGACAAATGGCTGAAGTCCTTGCAAATCAGGTTCGGGAACGTATCCAACAGGCTGATTTCCTTTGTCCATCTTCTTAAAGGTGATTGATATCCTAGTGATGGTAAATGCATTAAATGGGTAGGCACAATTCATGCAAGGAGTTAGTATATACGACAAATTGCAAGTTGCATAACTAAAACAACAAAAATATAACACTTTCAATTAGTACCTCTCTGTAGGAACTGCTGCCACACAATGGTTAGCCACATCAGCCCCCTTTCTACTATAGACAAGAACAGATCCCGAACAAAAATACACAACTGATTATCACATAAAAAACTAAATTTCTTACAAACAATTATCAAACACTACAATTTTCATGTTATGCAATCACTAAAAACACATGCAGTAGCAAAAAATAGAAAGACGAGGAAATGCATGGGTTCATATGCACACCGCACTTACCCCACTTGCTAGGAAATTGCAATAGCACCAGCCAACTCATCACTGCCAACTCCCACCAAATTTGTTCCAAAAACTACATTGCACTTGCTAAGAAACGACACAGTACAAAAATGGCCGAACAAAATCCTGATGTTCAATATGAGGTGGTATGTAGTCCCCTTTGTTATGAATGTTGATGGTACAGCTGTCAGGTACACTGGTAGGAGGAAGAACATTCCATGTAACCAACATCTTGATCATAGTCTTAAAAAGGTCTGGTATAGGATCAACAATTTCATTCTGCAGTATGCCTGGAGGATTACCATTTTTGTCCTGCTGCGAGAAAATTCAACCAGGTTATGAAGCTATTCCACTACAAGCCATGATATGGAAATTTACAGCTTAAAAATCAAAAGTATACAGACAGCATGGTTAGAAGAATTCACTGTCTCATAATTGAAACATCAACCAAATTGGATTATCTCATGTCCATTACCCTGCATGCACTCCTGGGATTCAGTATACATGTGCACTGCAGGAACAACGTAAACACTTAAATGCTATAGCATCTAAGACAATGCTTCCAAAATGAAACATGATCAAAAAAAATAAATGAGCCTTTCCACAAGAGAAGTGAAGTTAGTTTTCAAATTCTTAACATGTTAGTTCTAGTGAGTAGAAGTTGAGTTCAATCTTAGACCACTAAAATATAATCTTTAGTAGTCTAAGAAGTTCGCATAAAATAAGCCCTCCTTGGCAGATACATTATCCCAACAAACTTCTCATCCATAAGTAAATCAAATAGACATGTATATGATTAATGTCTTACTTCAGTGCCTAAGNTGCATAAAATAAGCCCTCCATAAGTAAATCAAATAGACATGTATATGATTAATGTCTTACTTCAGTGCCTAAGCAGGATACATTAGATATTATTTGGGCTCAGGGACAACTGAATGTTCATCAAAAGTCTGAGATAGCATCAACTTGTTGAGTTTAAACTTCAAAATCAAAGAGCGGGACTTCAGAGTAGAAGTCCAGCTAAACTATTAATATAAAACAAGTTTTTCCTTTTTCTGGATAATTAAGCAAGTTGTGCAAAACTGTCTTACAGAAAAAGCATATACCTCTTTCCTTCAAACAGGTAAAATCAATAGAATTGTCCAACATCTGGACTCTGTAATGGTGTAAATATACCTAAATTCATAGCCAATAAAGAAAGGCACAAGAAAATCCAAAAAACCAGTTTCAAGTCATGGAAGTAACATCGACTCAAGGAAAAATTGGCTAGAGCTTTCATCTGTACTGGGGATCAAAAAACTTGCAATCAAACAGTTCCATGATCCAAGTAAATAACAGCTATTATCTTCTACATATTTCTGGGACACTAAATGGATATAGGGATCTGATTGGTGAAATTGCAGGACACATAGCAGATCACTTTTATACACCAAATCAGACGGACACTTGATAGGCTACCAAAGGTTTTATATTTTTGCTATTTTAAATCTTCACAAGGTACGAGGAAGAAATAATGTCAACTCTTGTAGCTACTCTTTCTCTTTGATTTTTGATTAAGACCTGTCTTTTTTGCAAGAATTCATGAAATTCAGGATCTTAGGTTTCAACTCCTTTAATTAAACAAAACCTATATTCTTATAAACATAAATTTGTGAACAGTAATTCTAGAAATTCTGAATCCCTCAGGGACGGAACGAATTAACAGGGAAAAGTATCATCCAGAATTTCATTGCCTCCAGGCAGGAAGTAGTGTGGTTGAAAAGATCATGATACACCTGGGATAATTACCTAAATTTGCAAACTATTTTTGGGTTTTGTTGGCAGATGCAACAGGTAACCGTAGCAAGGTTGATTTGGTTCATACAATCTTCCAACTTGATTACTTTTCTCTTATTTTTCATTCTTCCTTCAGTGCTCTCAGAGTTTTTGACAAGTATTATTTCACGCAGTGAGTTATAGAGGTTACAGAAAGGATATAGGAGCAGAGCTAGTGAAGCCTTTTGTTAGGATTTTAGAGAATGACCAGAGATTTGATCGAATTTCGAAGTCCTCTAACTTTGGTAATTTAAGACTTATTGTTGGACAAAGAACAACCGAAGCTTAAAACAATCAAGAATTTCCTTAGTTACTCAAGTTATGTGA
This sequence comes from Ilex paraguariensis, assembly GCA_963454935.2. NCBI lineage: Eukaryota > Viridiplantae > Streptophyta > Magnoliopsida > Aquifoliales > Aquifoliaceae > Ilex > Ilex paraguariensis. Next base: position 193,333 of record CAUOFW020008146.1, read on the forward strand.
GAAAGGACAGGTTCTTAATTCAAACTCCAGGACTCTCTCTCTCTCTCTCTCCCTGTGAGTGTGTATGTGCAAGTGCGCGTGTGTGGAGTTTCTATGCCCAACACAGCACTAGTAGAAAACTTTTTCAGCCATCCTATGAGACCATATCTTAGGTGCAAGATATTATATGGAGATTTCAGACTTTCTCAAGGCGGAAGAGCGGCAAGAAGGTGATATCAAATATAGAAGATGAGATCTCTAAGGTACAGACAACAGATCATCAGAATATCATGTAGCTGCCAACTCATTGATATCCCCTCTCTAGATCCCCCCTTAAAGGCAACCTAACTGTGCTAACAAAAGTCTAACAAACAATTTTAATCCTGATCTTGGGATCCCAAATTTCAGAAGAGTCCAACAAGCCAGACCTAAAAATGTATGGAACTCATGGCCCAAAATATAATCATAGTGCACCTTGATTACTTCCGGGATCTAAATATCAAATCAAGAAACNAAAGCTTAAAACAATCAAGAATTTCCTTAGTTACTCAAGTTAAGTGAGAAAGGACAGGTTCTTAATTCAAACTCCAGGACTCTCTCTCTCTCTCTCCCTGTGAGTGTGTATGTGCAAGTGCGCGTGTGTGGAGTTTCTATGCCCAACACAGCACTAGTAGAAAACTTTTTCAGCCATCCTATGAGACCATATCTTAGGTGCAAGATATTATATGGAGATTTCAGACTTTCTCAAGGCGGAAGAGCGGCAAGAAGGTGATATCAAATATAGAAGATGAGATCTCTAAGGTACAGACAACAGATCATCAGAATATCATGTAGCTGCCAACTCATTGATATCCCCTCTCTAGATCCCCCCTTAAAGGCAACCTAACTGTGCTAACAAAAGTCTAACAAACAATTTTAATCCTGATCTTGGGATCCCAAATTTCAGAAGAGTCCAACAAGCCAGACCTAAAAATGTATGGAACTCATGGCCCAAAATATAATCATAGTGCACCTTGATTACTTCCGGGATCTAAATATCAAATCAAGAAACACCCAAAAATTTATAAACATTCTTATTCAGTTCAGGTAGCACCAACACTTGTATGACTGCTAAATGGTCGTGAATACTTGAACAGTACCACTGTGGATTTTTTTTCCGTAAGTAAAATAAGGACCAAAAAGGCCATCAAATGAGGCAAACCTGTATACATGTGAAGTCCAAAAGAAGGAAGAAAGAGATCCAAAGGACCCAAAAAACTGTCCTAAACCTCTACAAATGAACCATATTTTCAGGGCATGATTACTTAACAACAAAAAAATTAAGCACTCAAACAACAAGCACTTCATCTAGTTACTAGCCAGTGCGACTCCCTTCCTCTATTCCTCTGCTTCCACTGCTCCATATCAGACATAGGGGAACGANAAAAATTAAGCACTCAAACAACAAGCACTTCATCTAGTTACTAGCCAGTGTGACTCCCTTCCTCTATTCCTCTGCTTCCACTGCTCCATATCAGACATAGGGGAACGACAACCCTGGCATCTCGATTTCTTCTATATCTCTAGATACATATTTCATAGTTTCTAGGCTTACCATTTGTAGTGCCCGAACATGTGTCCATACCATAGAAGGACAAGTGACAGAAATTATTAGTTGACATGGTAGTGAGGCCTAATAGGATCCACCAGGATTGGTACGGATAACAGTGCCGTGACAGCATTCTATCGCTGTGGTGGGCATCAGCCCCGTGACAAGCACCCAATGCCGTAGAAAGGGCAGGACACATCTTCATCACATTGAAAGTGACAAAATGGACCCTTGATCAAGGATGAACAAGAGTGGCACTATGGAGGTCTGGGGGCAACCTTGGTGTGACTTGCCTCCCCCCTGCAGAAACAGACGCAAGGTTAATTGGTATCCACAACCTACTGGACACTATTGCTCAACTAGCCCATTGGACTAAGAGGAGGGGTCCCCACTTGGCCTAGTGACAGGGCAACACGATTCAAAGTATCGACCAAGACCGATACGACTCGGCCAAGTCTCGGCTACTACCGATATGATACTGATACATGATACGAAAAAATCCCAATTCTCGTTCGAAACAATTCTAACTCAGCCCAACTCAATGGAATTGCCGATTCGCATCCGATTCTAATTGAGCCACACAGCATCGTTCAAGCACAGCCAAGAGCCACCACAGGCTAAGAACATGCCAGAAAAAAGGAAAAAGAGAGGATAGAACAAGACCCACAAAGCAACTCACGATCACAGGAAGAAGAAGGAAAGAAGGCTTCTCTTCTTCTCTGCTCTCTGATCTGTCTTTTCTCTCTTCTTCTTTTTTTTTTTTCCAGCCCTTATTCCCTATATCCCCCAAGTATCTGAGTCGTATCCGACTTCAAAAAATCTAAGTTCACTGTTCAGGACTCTTGTAGAAGTGTCGAACACGTGTCTGGCCGTATCCCACGGGTATACCAGTCAGACACGTGTTTGACATCACCACGTCGAACTCCGGCGATGTGTCCGTGCTTCCTAGCTAGCAACACATTCCTGTAAAGCATCACAGTAAGCATAAAGCCCCATCTTCCTCTCCCTCATCTTTTTCTTCTTTGCAGCATATTCCTATTGCAAGAACCATAACATTGTCGAACCTGTAGGTCCCTACAACAATGATTAACCGAAGCTGCATCTTAGACTAGAGCTTTCAACAACCAGCCAGATTGAGTCTCTCTCTCTCTTTGTTTCCCCCAACCCTTTTTGGCATGTGCTCTCTCGCTCTCGTCTGGGGAAGGAACAACAGAGTCAAGTCCCTGTCTCTGACCTAGACTGACAACTTACTCCCCCCTTTCCTCTCTTTCTCAAACCCAAATATAATAACACTGTCATTTTTTTCTCATTCTTCTAATTTATATTTTTTCTATTATTTACCACATAATCTAATTAAAACTAAAAAAATATATTTTTTTCTATTATTTACCACATAATTTAATTAGAACTTAATTGTTAAAAAAATACTTTATCAAGTACACTTATATTTTCAGTAACACCCTTATTGTTCTTTTTAACAATGATTAATGTGTCAAACAATGTATCTTTGGAGATATGATGCATGAATAATAGCCTTTACATTTGTTATACTTTTTCACAATTTTTTTAAATTTTTTCTATATAGTGTTTTGAGTATATTGGCCGATACCGCCCCGCTATGACGCGACCGATGTGTTTCATTGGCCTCCAAGTTAATGATAGACACAGCGACCTTGAATCATATAGGGTAGTATGACCCTCCTTAAGGGAGAACTATGCAATGAGGGTGGATAACCCTGATTGTCAACCTCAGCCTAGGACAAGGTCTCAAAGGTATAGTTTGCTCGAGAAAGCCTCCCAGTGCATGACTCACTACTCACTNTTCTTTTTGTTTCCCCCAACCCTTTTTGGCATGTGCTCTCTCGCTCTCGGCTGGGGAAGGAACAACAGAGTCAAGTCCCTGTCTCTGACCTAGACTGACAACTTACTCCCCCCTTTCCTCTCTTTCTCAAACCCAAATATAATAACACAGTCATTTTTTTCTCATTCTTCTAATTTATATTTTTTCTATTATTTACCACATAATCTAATTAAAACTAAAAAAATATATTTTTTTCTATTATTTACCACATAATTTAATTAGAACTTAATTGTTAAAAAAATACTTTATCAAGTACACTTATATTTTCAGTAACACCCTTATTGTTCTTTTTAACAATGATTAATGTGTCAAACAATGTATCTTTGGAGATATGATGCATGAATAATGGCCTTTACATTTGTTATACTTTTTCACAATTTTTTTAAATTTTTTCTATATAGTGTTTTGAGTATATTGGCCGACACCGCCCCGCTATGACGTGACCGATGTGTTTCATTGGCCTCCAAGTTAATGATAGACACAGCGACCTTGAATCATATAGGGTAGTATGACCCTCCTTAAGGGAGAACTAAGCAATGAGGGTGGATGAGCCTGATTGTCAACCTCAGCCTAGGACAAGGTCTCAAAGGTATAGTTTGCTCGAGAAAGCCTCCGAGTGCATGACTCACTACTCACTGGGATGTGTTTTGACTAGAATCCAGAGGGACTCCTAAGATAACTAGGATTATTAGTTCAGATCAACATATGGGATAATGAGAAATGTGAATTGAAGGATGAAGGACCAAAACTATGTGAGTTTTCTCTATTGTGTACATTGACAAAGGTCTCGAGAAAAGGGTTTAGAGAAGAAAGGGAGGATCCTAGGCAGAAGCATGCCGAGGGCATTGCGTACATGACTTCTCAAGGTCATGATCCCGCAATGACCAATCGTGATCATTAACCTTCAGAGCTAGCGTCCAAGCTATATTTGGGAAAACATCACATCTGCCTAGACACGTGGTATCACCGTTGTCGAAAAAGTTGTGAGTTGACGTAAGTGTCAAAAGGTCGCANGGCCTTTACATTTGTTATACTTTTTCACAATTTTTTTAAATTTTTTCTATATAGTGTTTTGAGTATATTGGCCGACACCGCCCCGCTATGACGTGACCGATGTGTTTCATTGGCCTCCAAGTTAATGATAGACACAGCGACCTTGAATCATATAGGGTAGTATGACCCTCCTTAAGGGAGAACTAAGCAATGAGGGTGGATGAGCCTGATTGTCAACCTCAGCCTAGGACAAGGTCTCAAAGGTATAGTTTGCTCGAGAAAGCCTCCGAGTGCATGACTCACTACTCACTGGGATGTGTTTTGACTAGAATCCAGAGGGACTCCTAAGATAACTAGGATTATTAGTTCAGATCAACATATGGGATAATGAGAAATGTGAATTGAAGGATGAAGGACCAAAACTATGTGAGTTTTCTCTATTGTGTACATTGACAAAGGTCTCGAGAAAAGGGTTTAGAGAAGAAAGGGAGGATCCTAGGCAGAAGCACGCCGAGGGCATTGCGTACATGACTTCTCAAGGTCATGATCCCGCAATGACCAATCGTGATCATTAACCTTCAGAGCTAGCGTCCAAGCTATATTTGGGAAAACATCACATCTGCCTAGACACGTGGTATCACCGTTGTCGAAAAAGTTGTGAGTTGACGTAAGTGTCAAAAGGTCGCAGTGGGAGCACTGTGCTATAAATACATACATTACTTGTCCACTGCAGAAAAGAATTTCTACTTGGCTGGTGAGAGCATTTACTCCATCTACTCTCTACCCAAATGGTTGGTCCTTTCGTTAATAGGTTGCTCGACTTTCTTACATCCCATCCACTTATCCTATTCATCCCCTTTGATTGACCATGACGTAGACACGTGTGTCAGCCTCTTTTAACTCCCCACCTACACCAGTTAATTATGAGTTAAATTTATAGTGTTACGCTGCTCCATCATAAAAGAAAAATGGCAATACTCCAAAGGAGGCAGAAATTTACCAAGAAATCTATCACAACATCAACATGTGGGTCAAAGAAAGCCTTTGCATAAAACACCAGGTCAATTCTACACCACAAAGATTGGGAAAAATATAAATTTTCTCTTTTTTATGTTATTGATAAATAAGGATAGGCCAAATTTCATACCTTAGATAACCCACCGACTAGGAACACAAATGTTTTCAAAACCAGCCTNATTGACAAAGGTCTCGAGAAAAGGGTTTAGAGAAGAAAGGGAGGATCCTAGGCAGAAGCACGCCGAGGGCATTGCGTACATGACTTCTCAAGGTCATGATCCCGCAATGACCAATCGTGATCATTAACCTTCAGAGCTAGCGTCCAAGCTATATTTGGGAAAACATCACATCTGCCTAGACACGTGGTATCACCGTTGTCGAAAAAGTTGTGAGTTGACGTAAGTGTCAAAAGGTCGCAGTGGGAGCACTGTGCTATAAATACATACATTACTTGTCCACTGCAGAAAAGAATTTCTACTTGGCTGGTGAGAGCATTTACTCCATCTACTCTTTACCCAAATGGTTGGTCCTTTCGTTAATAGGTTGCTCGACTTTCTTACATCCCATCCACTTATCCTATTCATCCCCTTTGATTGACCATGACGTAGACACGTGTGTCAGCCTCTTTTAACTCCCCACCTACACCAGTTAATTATGAGTTAAATTTATAGTGTTACGCTGCTCCATCATAAAAGAAAAATGGCAATACTCCAAAGGAGGTAGAAATTTACCAAGAAATCTATCACAACATCAACATGTGGGTCAAAGAAAGCCTTTGCATAAAACACCAGGTCAATTCTACACCACAAAGATTGGGGAAAATATAAATTTTCTCTTTTTTATGTTATTGATAAATAAGGATAGGCCAGATTTCATACCTTAGATAACCCACCGACTAGGAACACAAATGTTTTCAAAACCAGCCTTATGCACATATCATGACTCACAAAGTGACACTTTTGTGTAATTCCATTTGTGAATCCAAAACAAAGCCTTAAGTTTCCATGGAAGATAGTGAAGGACTACTAAGGCATTATTATTATATATTACACAAAAGAATCTTATCTAGCCATAAGTTTTCTAATCGGACAAATCACTTGCAAACTACAACTTTAGAATTTTAGTCTATAAATATTAGAAGTGATTAAAAGTACATGGTAAGCTATGACGCATAGATATGAGACACGAGTATGATACGATACGGATATGGCGATACGACAAAGTTTAAAAAAATAGGATACGGTATGGCCATGATACGTTTATAAAAAGTATATTTCATATTTTTACTAATATCTACCGACTTAATAATTATATAATTTAGTAAATTCTTTAACATAATAAGGAAAATTAGCAAATTTTTTTAGTTTTCAAGGAATCAAAAGTAATATTTACTTAGTTGGCTTGTTTAGAAATATTTTCAGCTAATATTATAATGTACTAAATTCATTTTATGCACTTTTGACATGTAATAGTAGATAATACTTAAAGAATATTTTTGCGTCTTGAAAGTAGTATGAATTTTAGTTGATGTATTATGTGGTATGTGAATTCAAAAGAAAATATTAAAGATTAAATTCAAAAATTATACATATTGTTCTGACACAAGTATCTGTGAATTATTCAAATATTTTATTATTATAGGATAAGTAGGGGGAGTATTCGATACAAATATTTGAATATTCGATACAGTATCGTATCTAATATGGTCTACGATACGAGTACGTCAACTTCAACGAAGTATCCGTGTTTCATAAATGGTAACCATTACAAGAAAGTCTAATTGACTAGTAGAGGACTAAAAATGACTAATCATTAAGTTTTCCTTCCTTTCCCTTCTTTTGAAGTTCGTACACAGGGTCAACTATCACCTTCTGCTCCTTTTAATGGAAAACACCAGTNAGGAGTATTCGATACGAATATTTGAATATTCGATACAGTATCGTATCTAATATGGTCTACGATACGAGTACGTCAACCTCAACGAAGTATCCGTGTTTCATAAATGGTAACCATTACAAGAAAGTCTAATTGACTAGTAGAGGACTAAAAATGACTAATCATTAAGTTTTCCTTCCTTTCCCTTCTTTTGAAGTTCGTACACAGGGTCAACTATCACCTTCTGCTCCTTTTAATGGAAAACACCAGTAAGCAACTCAAGTCCAGCAACAACGTTCATCATATTTCCTTTAACAATCTCTATTCCTCTAAAGTCTTTCTTCTATCACCTTCTGCTACCCTGCATTGAAAACACCATTAAGCAACTCAATTCCAGCAACAACGTTCATCATATTTCCATTAACAATCTCTATTCTTTCAAAGTCTTTCTTCCTCTTGGTTTCCCAAAACCGTATACAATCGCTTTGCTCCCATGACAGTAGCTCCCTTGACCTATCAGCAAACACAAGTGAATCACTCTTTTGACTCATCGAGGGCTAAGAAAAGTCTCCGACCACCCATTCGCGTCATCCTCCCAACTACCCAATGAATTCGTACCTATTTTCTGCAAAAAAAAAAAAAAGAAAAGAAAAGAAAAAGAAAANGACACAAGTGAATCACTCTTTTGACTCATCGAGGGCTCAGAAAAGTCTCCGACCACCCATTCGCGTCATCCTCCCAACTACCCAATGAATTCGTACCTATTTTCTACAAAAAAAAAAAAAAAGAAAAGAAAAGAAGATGAAATTATGTTTGTTGTAACACTCATATCCAACTATGTCTTTCGGACTCCCAAATGGATTTGTGTGATAATATTCTTGATTGCAATTTTATTCATATAATTCATATCCTTTGAGATGACTTAAGTACGCGACGGGGTATTGTAAGTGACAAAGTGGCCTTGTTGCCACGATCTACTGAAATTCAGCCCTCTGTCGCTTCGATTCGTTAAAAAAAAAAAAAAATTCATATCCTTCGGAGTTGAGAGAGTAATATGGTAAAAAAAGTTTGATGATCCCCTAGGCCGAGCAATTAAACCACATGGAATTTTCTTTAAATCCTCAAACTATATCAATAAGCAGCACTGAATTTCAAACAAAACTACTCATCACTGGCCGATAATTGTTTTTGATAGAAGATGTCATACTTCATGGTTTAGACGAATATCATTTTTTTGACTCATGAATTTAAAGCACAAGTTAATCATTAGCAGAATTTAAAGCACAAGTTGGCAGTAAAATATTTGACTCATGAATTCTTTTGTAGAAATGTCATACGACTCATACCTGAGCACTAGGAGAGCATTTGTGGAAGCCACAAGTGCAGATCCAGTGACCATTCTACCATCCTTTTGGAGCTGGCAGAAGTTGAGCTTGGTTTGCATACGAAAGACTAGAAAATTGGTTCCCAGCAAAAGGCCAAACAAAAGTTGGCCGTACTCCATAATTATTCACAGGTTGAACTCCATGCATATTAGCCCCTCTAATGCTATCAAACTGGCAAAGCAAATATTAAGGCATAGAGGAGTGATTTGAATTGGACATAGAGGAGTGATTTGAATTGGACATAGAGGAGTGATTTGAATTACAACAATGCTATTCTTAAGAAGTTGATTTTACCACCTTTGCCTTACCAACTCATATAGACTATTGGATAAGGTGGTACCATTAATATCTAATGGTTGTGGTTGTGCTGTGGCAAGTGTTAAAAAAATTGTAAAGAAATCTGGTTAGAGCAGCATTTTTGTTTCTATTAGTGTGAACTGATTTATTTTTGAGTTTGGAGAAGTCTAGAGTCAATTTTTTTTTTTGTCAAATTACGGCAAGTTTTTATTTATTTAAGTCTATTTTTCACGTAGGAATTACTTGGCTAGAAAGTTTCTTTGGGACAAAGCAAATTCCTTTAATTAAGCCCTATGAAACTATATATCTGCTCTTAAAAGATTGAGATTATATGTTTCTTTATTTCATATTTTATGTTGTTGTTCTCAGCTCTAAGCTCATAGAATTAAGCCTAGCAGCAGGAAGTTAATTATTTTGGTCTCTATTTGCCGGAACCCAAATGTAATGGTCTTAGTCCTTCCTAATTTGAAGAAACCATATCAAAAGATTCCATTTAGATACATGCTTTTATTGTATACATCACCAAACCACTACAGCTTTAGGTTTCTCAGTTTGAAGTTACATCAGTTGGTATTGGAGCATCAAAGAACCATGTTAAGACTTGCTATTATCTTTTTGTCAGTATGGTGACCAATGCTGATCGAGATGACAAAATCCTAAATCATCGTGAACAGTTTGATCATCCAACAAGAAAAGGCACTTTCAACAAATTGAAGAATTGATGGCCGCCTGCCCTCGTTAAAAGGCAGTCTTAGGACAATCAAGGCGAAGGATACATAACCCNATTTTTTTTTTTGTCAAATTACGGCAAGTTTTTATTTATTTAAGTCTATTTTTCACATAGGAATTACTTGGCTAGAAAGTTTCTTTGGTACAAAGCAAATTCCTTTAATTAAGCCCTATGAAACTATATATCTGCTCTTAAAAGATTGAGATTATATGTTTCTTTATTTCATATTTTATGTTGTTGTTCTCAGCTCTAAGCTCATAGAATTAAGCCTAGCAGCAGGAAGTAAATTATTTTGGTCTCTATTTGCCGGAACCCAAATGTAATGGTCTTAGTCCTTCCTAATTTGAAGAAACCATATCAAAAGATTCCATTTAGATACATGCTTTTATTGTATACATCACCAAACCACTACAGCTTTAGGTTTCTCAGTTTGAAGTTACATCAGTTGGTATTGGAGCATCAAAGAACCATGTTAAGACTTGCTATTATCTTTTTGTCAGTATGGTGACCAATGCTGATCGAGATGACAAAATCCTAAATCATCGTGAACAGTTTGATCATCCAACAAGAAAAGGCACTTTCAACAAATTGAAGAATTGATGGCCGCCTGCCCTCGTTAAAAGGCAGTCTTAGGACAATCAAGGCGAAGGATACATAACCCTTCATTTTCATGTTTAGCTGAGGGTAAATAGTCTCAAATACTACTCGAAAGTCATATCACAATACATGAACACTGCTGCACTCATGGAACCACAAGCAAATAATTCAGGAGACCCCTGAAAATAAAATATAGATTTAGAAGATTTGGGCAGCAACTGGTAAGTTTCCAAGAGAAAGGGGGGGGGGGGGGGCTGGATGCTAGGGCTCATATCCCTGAGAACCCTAGGGGCAGCAACATATCCTTTTTCGAAAATCTGGAGGGTCACCATTATGTAACCAAGAAACCAACCTGTTGCACACAAGGGTATTCGATTAGATGTACTTGGTTTTAATGGAAAAATGAACTTATAAATATTCTTGATTGGCTGCTCTCTAGCGTGGACAATTTTTTTGCTTGGCATGAACTAACTGAAAGGAGAAAAGAGGCAACTGAAATGTGGTGGACAAGAATTCAAGAAGCCAACAATAGAAGTTGTGGGAGAGAGGAAGCAGCTACATTAGATGTGATGAAAATTGAAAAGTCTTCTAGAAGGCAGATTCCGTTGCACTAACTAAAACTATTTGTGCAATTTCATCGACTTCAACAAGGTGATGACAGTGTTAAATTGACTAAACCTAGAAGTTTTACAAGTTGTCCTTGAGGTCAAGAGTTTATGAAGCAGAGGAAGTCCTTACAGCAGTTACCAGGCTGATCAATGCATTGCTGTCCACGATGAGATGGCTGGTTTTAGACAAGATTGTAGAGAAAGACATATCAAGTTGCTTGCAGATGCATTTCTCCTAATCCTCACTACATCCCAAAAGATTAACAGTCCCCTTTTGATTTTTAACCATCTTCAATGCTTAGACTGTAATTTTTCAAATTCTAATCAAATCTCTATTTTTGTTTTTTTTATAACACTTCGATCTACATATATACTAAGCTTGCATAATATTATCCTAATTTAGTACACATAGCCCACCATCTATATTCGATCAAGGCTTTCAACCACAAATAATATCTCATTAGTAGTGGAAAATCATAACGCAAATATGAGGCAAACAATACCGAGAGCAGCATGTACTGATAATAAAACCAAATACAAAGCATACGAAAATTAGAAGCACATGCCCAAACACAAACTATTCCGAAGCTAACATTTTTATTTATGAAGTCCAAACGGCCAAACTAATACGGTAAAATTCTACAGAATGCGAACACGACACAGCCTAGTGACCGCCCCATCTTTAACCACAGTGCTCAAAATTGGTGATTTCGTATCAGATTATTGTATCAAAAATTGTCAGCCCTAATTAAACAATGCCATCACAGGAGGATATTTCGTACCTGCGGAAGGCAATCGTCTCGGTCGGCTTCGTCAGATTAACAATTGAAACAATCGTAATGGGCAGAGTTTTGGTTTCATCGCCATCGCGGGACCGTTTGCACTTTGCTGCAGAAGGATTCTAAGCATAGTTGATGTTCTCACATTCGTTGAACTTCCAATCCCCTTCTCTCTCCTCCTCCTCCTCCTTCTCCTTCTCCTGCCATCGTCCTTTCCTCTTCTCTTCAAAGACCTCTCTTAATGTGTGTCTGACAGGAGAAACCTAATGTGTTTACTGAAGAAAAGAAACAGAGCTGATCATCGTCTCGGGTGCCTTCAAAAAACTGTACTTGGCGCGTTTTTAAGTCGGTGTTTAGGGAAAATTACACTTTGACCACCAAATTATGCCCCTTCTCTCACATTATTCCCTCTTACTTGGGAGACAACTCGGGCCAGAAACCCGAGCCCAACCATAATTTTTCAAGGGAAAATTGAAAACAAGTATAGTATGGAACTGTTTTGACTTTTAGGACAGACAGGAGCTTGTTGTGTAATTAAGGACAAGTGAGGTATAACTTTTGGTAACTAGGTCTAATAGTTCCTTTACGCTTTTTTTTTATTTTTTATTTTAATCTTCAATGGATCACATGTATCTTTTTAAAAGTCATCTCCCCTCCTTTAATTTCTAGTCTAACTATTTCTTTCTCTTCTCTCTTCTTTAATTTCTCTCTTTTAAATCTTTTATTCCTCTACCTTTCTCTTCTCTCTCTTTGGTCCTTTTAATTTCACTCTCTTATCTATACCTTTAGTTTCTCTCTGTATTTTTAACTATAATTCTAACGTTCTTATCCGATATATTATTTATTTAGATTCTCCTCTCTCCACTATATTCTATATCACTCTTTATATCTTCTCTCTTTTTTTCACACTGTATTATTGAGAAATTGTATTAATCGTTGTCTTTAAAAAATCATCCATATAAATCTAAAAGATTCATGGTGGTGACGTTCTTTATGCAGTTCATGATGGTAATATTTATTGAATTCATCGGTAATGACCATGTGAGCTCATCTTNTAATTTTTCAAGGGAAAATTGAAAACAAGTATAGTATGGAACTGTTTTGACTTTTAGGACAGACAGGAGCTTGTTGTGTAATTAAGGACAAGTGAGGTATAACTTTTGGTAACTAGGTCTAATAGTTCCTTTACGCTTTTTTTTTATTTTTTATTTTAATCTTCAATGGATCACATGTATCTTTTTAAAAGTCATCTCCCCTCCTTTAATTTCTGGTCTAACTATTTCTTTCTCTTCTCTCTTCTTTAATTTCTCTCTTTTAAATCTTTCATTCCACTACTTTTCTCTTCTCTCTCTTTCGTCCTTTTAATTTCACTCTCTTATCTATACCTTTAGTTTCTCTCTGTATTTGTAACTATAATTCTAACGTTCTTATCCGATATATTATTTATTTAGATTCTCCTCTCTCCACTATATGCTATATCACTCTTTATATCTTCTCTCTTTTTTTTCACACTGTATTATTGAGAAATTGTGTTAATCGTTGTCTTTAAAAAATCATCCATATAAATCTAAAAGATTCATGGTGGTGACGTTCTTTATGCAGTTCATGATGGTAATATTTATTGAATTCATCGGTAATGACCATGTGAGCTCATCTTTTTCTCCAAATTAGGACTCTCTCTCTTTCTCTATATATATCGGTAATCCCTGTGGGTATGTCACAATAATAGTTACATTGATTCCTGATTTGATCTTAATCGCACACTCAAGTATAATTGGCCAAGCTGTAATATAACTCGGTGAAGTCCGAGGTTGAATCCACAGGAAGTTCTTTATTGGAATTTAAAACATAAAAGGTGAAATTGTTACGCGTGTAGTATGCATTACAATAGCTTGTGATGTAAGCTTAAAATTGATAAGTAAATACTTAAACTAAACTTTGATTTTAACAAATAAAAAAGGCTACTCTTTAGTTCGGGGATCCAATATGCATTTTATTGCTTGATTATGAAAATGACATCTTACAACAATTAACTCTCATGTTACTAGGAAGTTAACCATTAGGTTTGACATATAAGTTGAACCATATCACATCAACGATTAAGTTAGACGAAATGTCTATGCACCTTGCAACAACCAATTAACCTTAGTAAACCTGAATGTGAATCATTCAAAATGTTTACTATAGCTAATTAATCGGCAAGTCTATGATTCAATAAAGACGGAGCTCCGGTTTATGCATTGAACCAAAAGCGTTGGCTATGGCTAGACTTAACTTGTTTATAATCAATCTCCCGACTATTACATAAATCTCAACTATGTGCATCATTGTATCATGCGTGAAGTATCTAAGAGCATACAGATGAAATGGTATATAACAATAAGTTTAACTCGGTACTCGTAACCATGAGTATATAGTAATACTATATCAAATAGAAATAAAAATCATTCATCATTTAAGGGAGTTATAAACATTAAAACATAGATAAAATATCGACATTTCCATTACTCAAATAATATTACGCAAGTCTTCACCCTTTATTAAAGAGTATAAAAGGATTATTCACTCTCCATTGCTATAGACAAGCAAGAAGGGTACGTGAATCCCATTACAATATAACTCAAATATAAAACAAAACAAAAAGAATCCTTCTTCGAGGAATAGTTAAAATACCCTCACTCTTATTACCGACTAGAGCAAAAAAGTGAGAGAGGTTCAACCCTCCAACTATAAAGGAAGTAAAAGAAATGCAGATGAAAAGAATTTTTGGCTAAGGGTGTTTAGGGTAAGGTATTTTCTCCTTTTTTTCTTCCCTTCCAAGCTTGGTTCAAATGCCCCTAAACATGCCCATTCATAGGCATTAAGACATAGTTAAGGTGGCAGAAGCCCACAAGGATCAATCAAGGGCTTTGTTGCATCAACGAACCAATTGGAGAAAGGCTTTGTGTTGAGATGGTTTAAGCTACCGTCCGGATGCCACNGGTTTATGCATTGAACCAAAAGCGTTGGCTATGGCTAGACTTAACTTGTTTATAATCAATCTCCCGACTATTACATAAATCTCAACTATGTGCATCATTGTATCATGCGTGAAGTATCTAAGAGCATACAGATGAAATGGTATATAACAATAAGTTTAACTCGGTACTCGTAACCATGAGTATATAGTAATACTATATCAAATAGAAATAAAAATCATTCATCATTTAAGGGAGTTATAAACATTAAAACATAGATAAAATATCGACATTTCCATTACTCAAATAATATTACGCATGTCTTCACCCTTTATTAAAGAGTATAAAAGGATTATTCACTCTCCATTGCTATAGACAAGCAAGAAGGGTACGTGAATCCCATTACAATATAACGCAAATATAAAACAAAACACAAAGAATCCTTCTTCGAGGAATAGATAAAATACCCTCACTCTTATTACCGACTAGAGCAAAAAAGTGAGAGAGGTTCAACCCTCCAACTAGAAAGGAAGTAAAAGAAATGCAGATGAAAAGAATTTTTGGCTAAGGGTGTTTAGGGTAAGGTATTTTCTCCTTTTTTTCTTCCCTTCCAAGCTTGGTTCAAATGCCCCTAAACATGCCCATTCATAGGCATTAAGGCATAGTTAAGGTGGCAGAAGCCCACAAGGATCAATCAAGGGCTTTGTTGCATCAACGAACCAATTGGAGAAAGGCTTTGTGTTGAGATGGTTTAAGCTACCGTCCGGATGCCACCACTACCGTCCGAACGGTGTTGGTTTTCTGGATTTATGCCTTGCAACTTCTTTTGTTGACTTTTTGACTTTGGGCATCATTGCAATGGTGGTTCACCATCCGGATGGTAATCTTCTTGCTGAATTTCCTTTTGCCTCCCTCTTTTGTTCTTCTTTCGCATTTTGACCCTCTAAATTTCCTTATTTTCATATAGAACCCTACAAAACATGTAATTCAAACATTAATCCTAATATAATTCAAATTAAACACTTTAATTCAATTAATGCACAAAATTAACCCTAAATCCTAACTCATTTGCGCACTTTTTAGGGTTATTCAATACCCTGTATTATGAAAATGTTATGTTATTTCTTTCACTTTTTTGTATTCATTCGTCATGTGGGATAGGCGTGTGAGAAATTGTTACTGTCCTNGCAAATATAAAACAAAACACAAAGAATCCTTCTTCGAGGAATAGATAAAATACCCTCACTCTTATTACCGACTAGAGCAAAAAAGTGAGAGAGGTTCAACCCTCCAACTAGAAAGGAAGTAAAAGAAATGCAGATGAAAAGAATTTTTGGCTAAGGGTGTTTAGGGTAAGGTATTTTCTCCTTTTTTTCTTCCCTTCCAAGCTTGGTTCAAATGCCCCTAAACATGCCCATTCATAGGCATTAAGACATAGTTAAGGTGGCAGAAGCCCACAAGGATCAATCAAGGGCTTTGTTGCATCAACGAACCAATTGGAGAAAGGCTTTGTGTTGAGATGGTTTAAGCTACCGTCCGGATGCCACCACTACCGTCCGAACGGTGTTGGTTTTCTGGATTTATGCCTTGCAACTTCTTTTGTTGACTTTTTGACTTTGGGCATCATTGCAATGGTGGTTCACCATCCGGATGGTAATCTTCTTGCTGAATTTCCTTTTGCCTCCCTCTTTTGTTCTTCTTTCGCATTTTGACCCTCTAAATTTCCTTATTTTCATATAGAACCCTACAAAACATGTAATTCAAACTTTAATCCTAATATAATTCAAATTAAACACTTTAATTCAATTAATGCACAAAATTAACCCTAAATCCTAACTCATTTGCGCACTTTTTAGGGTTATTCAATACCCTGTATTATGAAAATGTTATGTTATTTCTTTCACTTTTTTGTATTCATTCGTCATGTGGGATAGGCGTGTGAGAAATTGTTACTGTCCTGGACAGTAACAAGTTATATTGTCACTATCCTGGGACAACAACAATAGAGCATTTTCACTATCCCATGATAATAACAGAGGCACTGTTGCTATTCTGGAGAATAACAGTGGTATTGTCACTATCCTGGAGACTACAACAGTGTAGTATTTTCACTATCCCATGACAATAATAGAGGCACTGTTACTATCCTGGAGAATAACAGTGGCATTGTTATTGTCCTAGAGACAGTAACAATGAGGTCTTTTCACTATCCTAGGAGAGTAATAGAGGCATTGTAACGACCCAAAATTCACCCTATAAGACATTAATATCTACAAACTATTCAACAATGAGAGCAACTAAGAATAGCCATCCAAACAATAAACTAATCATCCATCCATTAAACNTATGCCTTGCAACTTCTTTTGTTGACTTTTTGACTTTGGCCATCATTGCAATGGTGGTTCACCATCCGGATGGTAATCTTCTTGCTGAATTTCCTTTTGCCTCCCTCTTTTGTTCTTCTTTCGCGTTTTGACCCTCTAAATTTCCTTATTTTCATATAGAACCCTACAAAACATGTAATTCAAACTTTAATCCTAATATAATTCAAATTAAACACTTTAATTCAATTAATGCACAAAATTAACCCTAAATCCTAACTCATTTGCGCACTTTTTAGGGTTATTCAATACCCTGTATTATGAAAATGTTATGTTATTTCTTTCACTTTTTTTTATTCATTCGTCATGTGGGATAGGCGTGTGAGAAATTGTTACTGTCCTGGACAGTAACAAGTTATATTGTCACTATCCTGGGACAACAACAATGGAGCATTTTCACTATCCCATGATAATAACAGAGGCATTGTTGCTATCCTGGAGAATAACAGTGGTATTGTCACTATCCTGGAGACTACAATAGTGTAGTATTTTCACTATCCCATGACAATAATAGAGGCACTGTTACTATCCTGGAGAATAACAGTGGCATTGTTATTGTCCTAGCGACAGTAACAATGAGGTCTTTTCACTATCCTAGGAGAGTAATAGAGGCATTGTAACGACCCAAAATTCACCCTATAAGGCATTAATATCTACAAACTATTCAACAATGAGAGCAACTAAGAATAGCCATCCAAACAATAAACTAATCATCCATCCATTAAACACTAAATACTAAAGACAATAAAACATTGTACTTCTCCAAATTTACAATTCAAAACCAAAATATAACTTACAGCAGAATAATTAAAAGTAACTAAAACACTGTTTCATAAAAATCTCTCAAACCAAACAATATAAACTAAAAAGCATCTCTAAACCTCCATATCGGGATCCACATACTGATCCTCTTTAGTCTCGAGGTCAACCTGATCATCGAATTTGACATCCTCCTCTCTGTCAAAATCTATAAATGTGTTGTTATAGGGGTGAGAAAAAGCCCGTAGGAAATCTCTCTCAAATGCAAACAAGGTTTTAAAATAATATAAAAAAAAGTATTTTTAAGACTCATCTCTCCTCTCTCCCGTCTCCTCCTTTAATTTATCGTCTAACTATTTTGCTCTCCTCTCTCTTCTTTAATTTCTTTATCCTATATCTTTCATTCCACTACTNGGAGCATTTTCACTATCCCATGATAATAACAGAGGCATTGTTGCTATCCTGGAGAATAACAGTGGTATTGTCACTATCCTGGAGACTACAATAGTGTAGTATTTTCACTATCCCATGACAATAATAGAGGCACTGTTACTATCCTGGAAAATAACAGTGGCATTGTTATTGTCCTAGCGACAGTAACAATGAGGTCTTTTCACTATCCTAGGAGAGTAATAGAGGCATTGTAACGACCCAAAATTCACCCTATAAGGCATTAATATCTACAAACTATTCAACAATGAGAGCAACTAAGAATAGCCATCCAAACAATAAACTAATCATCCATCCATTAAACACTAAATACTAAAGACACTAAAACATTGTACTTCTCCAAATTTACAATTCAAAACCAAAATATAACTTACAGCAGAATAATTAAAAGTAACTAAAACACTGTTTCATAAAAATCTCTCAAACCAAACAATATAAACTAAAAAGCATCTCTAAACCTCCATATCGGGATCCACATACTGATCCTCTTTAGTCTCGAGGTCAACCTGATCATCGAATTTGACATCCTCCTCTCTGCCAAAATCTGTAAATGTGTTGTTATAGGGGTGAGAAAAAGCCCGTAGGAAATCTCTCTCAAATCCAAACAAGGTTTTAAAATAATATAAAGAAAAGTATTTTTAAGACTCATCTCTCCTCTCTCCCGTCTCCTCCTTTAATTTATCGTCTAACTATTTTGCTCTCCTCTCTCTTCTTTAATTTCTTTATCCTATATCTTTCATTCCACTACTTCTCTATCCTCTCTCTTCCACTCCTTTAATTTCTTTTTCCTATCTATACCTTTAGTTTCTCTCTCTAACTGTAACTATAATTCTAACGTTCTTCTTTGATATATCATTTATTTAGATTCTCCCCTCTCCTCTATATTCTATATCACTTTTTATCTGTTCTCTCTCTTTTTTCCACAATGTATTGTTAAAAAATTGTGTCGATCGTTGCCTTAAAAAAAATCATCCATACTTGTTATAAATCCAAAATATTTATGGTGGTGATGTTCTTTACATAGCTCATGATGATAATATTTGTTGAATTCATTGGTAATGACCATGTGAGCTCGTCTTTCTTTCCAAATTAGAACTCTATCTCTCTATATATAAGCCATATATACTGTAACCGTGGGTGTGTCATAGTAACAGTCACATTGATACACTGTATTATGAAAATTTTATGTTCTTTTTTTCAATTCTTTGTATTCGTTCTTCTTGTGGGATAGCCATGTGAGTAATTGTAATTGTTATTGTCCCAGAGATTGTAACAGTACAATATTTTCGCTATCCCATGACAATAACAAAGGCACTGTTACTATCTTGGAGAATAATAGTGACATTGTTATTCTCGCCGAGACAGTAACAATGAGGTTTTTTTTCACTATCCCAGGATAATAATAGAGGCATTGTAATGATCCAAAATCTATCCTAAAAGGCATTACTATCTACAAATTATTCAACCATGAGAGCAATTAAGAATAACCATCCAAACAATAAACTAATCATCCATCAATTAAACACTAATAACTAAAGACAATAAAACATTATACTTTCCAAATTTACAATTCAAAACCAAAATATAACTTACAGTGGAATAATTAAAAGTAGCTGAAACACTGTTTCATAGAAATCTCTCAAGCCAAGCAATATAAACTAAGAAGAAGCATCTCTAAGCCTTCATATCAAGATCCACATACTGATCATCTCTAGTCTCAAGGTCAACCTGCTCATCTAATCTGACATCATTCTCTCTTTCAAAATCTGTAAATGTGTTGTTACAGGGGTCAGCAAAAGCTCATAGGAAATCTCTCTCAAATCCACACAAGATTTTAAAATAATATAAAGAAAGTAAGTCTCTTTTAAAAAATAGCATATATAACTTTTGAGAGAAAATAATGATAGCTGTAAGGATCTCAATTGTACGAAATATAGTAAATCAGTGTTAGGAATAAGTATGAAAGAAACTAAAACAATCGATTAATAACTTAGTAGCATGATCCCATATTCTCATGCATGTTGGTTGCTTCTCAAGAATCTATACAACGATTCTACCTCGTTCACACACCATAACCACACAATCTCAATGATTCCCTGTAGGGCACATCACAAAGTACTTTAAGAATGATGTATATCGTCTCCCACGACATTGTCGAATCCTTCCCAAAAAAGGAATACCATCCCTCCTCGAATTTACGTGAATAATAATAGTTACTCTCATAAACAACAATCCACTACAAGTGTTAGGCAACTATCTCACCCCATTGAGATAGAAGAACCTCTAATGTTCTACGGCAGCTCTTGAAGGCAATTTACGTCTGTCACACCCAAACCATACAAGAGATGAAACCATATTTTTCTCAACAACCACAATCTTAACTAAGCATAATATCCATAAAAACTCAAGTATCACAATTTCACAATTCTCAATATACTATAGTAATAAAGGAATTAAAATATGCAAGAGATCATATCAAAAAAATCTTCATAATTGTGATATCAAAATTCTAAGGTTTAGTCCAAAAATTACAATTTGTTGGAACAAAAATAAGTATTTGATTGAAACATAATTTAATCAGGAATAGGAATTTAGAAAATAAGGATCCATGTATTTTTTCATATTAAAACATGTAGTTGGTGAAACTTGGGTTTTGCAAACCAAGAACAATAATTTCTTGAATATCAATCATGTATTCTATTCAAAACAACAACGTCCAAATTGGAAAGAAACCAAGAAATCATAATTATTTATCATATAACTATTAAGAAGATTTAAAACATACATATATATACCCTAACTCTCAATCAAAGAACTCAAGAAAAATCTCCTACTTTGATTTCGTAGTTTGTGTGTAAACCTAGCATGTTTGATCCATTCATGAGAAACCCCCTTTCAATCTTGTGTTTTTCTTCTTCTCTCTTGCTCTCTAAGTTTCTATAGGATTAAGAACTGATGAAATAGAGTTAAAGGAGGCATCCTTAGGTATTTATAGGATGAGAAAATAGTTTAGTCGACGCTGACTTGATATTTAAAATCACGACAGTGCGTTTGAACAAGAAGTTTGATGTTTGAACGATTTATAGGGCATTCGAATGGAGTATTGGGTGTTCAAACAAGGTTTGCTGCCAATATATTTAGTTTTTGTTAGATACCAAAGTACTGGAGCTAACTGACATTCAAACAGACTCCAGTTTTTACATGAACTTCCAAGGAAGTTTTGGCCTAGTTAGAGATAGATTTATGAAATTTTCATGAAATACATTGTTGTATCCCTCAAAGTCTAGTGTCTATTGTAAAAATTGAAGATCAATCGGACATTAGGATAGAAAGGTATGGTCCAAATACTAAGGTAGTGTCAAATTTTATTCTACCCAAATTTTTCCAAAAATACATTTCAACTCCAGAATACTTTCAAACTTTCAATATACTCCATATTACATTTCCTAAGGTTTCTCAAGCTTCTAGATTCAATGGAAGTCTTATCTTGATCTAAAAACATTTACAAAATTACTTAACCACCATTATCAAGTTTAAACGCCTGCGAAACTAAATTTGACCCGAAAGATGATTCGCGTGAAATTCAAACTTCATGATCAATCTTTCAACATTGATTTGGAGTTTCTATTATAATTCTAGGAGTACTATTAATTTCATGTTATCTACCTTTAAATTTTATACAGGGTCTTACAAGCATTGTTACTATCTCAGGATAGTAATAGTAACGTTGTCAACGTCCTAGGAAGTACTATATACATACATATATATATATGTGTGTGTGTGTGTGTGTACACAAAATTAAGTAGATTTGATTTTTTTTGAATTTTTAATTGTGTATTTGAAATAGATTAGGGTATTTTTGTCTTTACACAAGTACTTGTCATTAAAATCCCAATAAGATTGCGCCTGGACTTTGTCTCTAAAAAAACATAACAGTGGACCCAATTACAAAACACCCATTTTTCAATATTTTGGCTTAGATTTTTAATGTTTGGGTTGGATTTGGGCAAAAAAATTCTAACCTGAATTGAATTTGAGAAATATTCTGATTAGAACTGCGGATTGACGCGTTCAGAACCCGTCCAAATTTATGAATTTGGGTTCAACCTAAAATTTGAAAAAACAAATTAAAAATTACAAACAAACACACANAGAATGATGTATATCGTCTCCCACGACATTGTCGAATCCTTCCCAAAAAAGGAATACCATCCCTCCTCGAATTTACGTGAATAATAATAGTTACTCTCATAAACAACAATCCACTACAAGTGTTAGGCAACTATCTCACCCCATTGAGATAGAAGAACCTCTAATGTTCTACGGCAGCTCTTGAAGGCAATTTAAGTCTGTCACACCCAAACCATACAAGAGATGAAACCATATTTTTCTCAACAACCACAATCTTAACTAAGCATAATATCCATAAAAACTCAAGTATCACAATTTCACAATTCTCAATATACTATAGTAATAAAGGAATTAAAATATGCAAGAGATCATATCAAAAAAATCTTCATAATTGTGATATCAAAATTCTAAGGTTTAGTCCAAAAATTACAATTTGTTGGAACAAAAATAAGTATTTGATTGAAACATAATTTAATCAGGAATAGGAATTTAGAAAATAAGGATCCATGTATTTTTTCATATTAAAACATGTAGTTGGTGAAACTTGGGTTTTGCAAACCAAGAACAATAATTTCTTGAATATCAATCATGTATTCTATTCAAAACAACAACGTCCAAATTGGAAAGAAACCAAGAAATCATAATTATTTATCATATAACTATTAAGAAGATTTAAAACATACATATATATACCCTAACTCTCAATCAAAGAACTCAAGAAAAATCTCCTACTTTGATTTCGTAGTTTGTGTGTAAACCTAGCATGTTTGATCCATTCATGAGAAACCCCCTTTCAATCTTGTGTTTTTCTTCTTCTCTCTTGCTCTCTAAGTTTCTATAGGATTAAGAACTGATGAAATAGAGTTAAAGGAGGCATCCTTAGGTATTTATAGGATGAGAAAATAGTTTAGTCGACGCTGACTTGATATTTAAAATCACGACAGTGCGTTTGAACAAGAAGTTTGATGTTTGAACGATTTATAGGGCATTCGAATGGAGTATTGGGTGTTCAAACAAGGTTTGCTGCCAATATATTTAGTTTTTGTTAGATACCAAAGTACTGGAGCTAACTGACATTCAAACAGACTCCAGTTTTTACATGAACTTCCAAGGAAGTTTTGGCCTAGTTAGAGATAGATTTATGAAATTTTCATGAAATACATTGTTGTATCCCTCAAAGTCTAGTGTCTATTGTAAAAATTGAAGATCAATCGGACATTAGGATAGAAAGGTATGGTCCAAATACTAAGGTAGTGTCAAATTTTATTATACCCAAATTTTTCCAAAAATACATTTCAACTCCAGAATACTTTCAAACTTTCAATATACTCCATATTACATTTCCTAAGGTTTCTCAAGCTTCTAGATTCAATGGAAGTCTTATCTTGATCTAAAAACATTTACAAAATTACTTAACCACCATTATCAAGTTTAAACGCCTGCGAAACTAAATTTGACCCGAAAGATGATTCGCGTGAAATTCAAACTTCATGATCAATCTTTCAACATTGATTTGGAGTTTCTATTATAATTTTAGGAGTACTATTAATTTCATGTTATCTACCTTTAAATTTATACAGGGTCTTACAAGCATTGTTACTATCCCAGGATAGTAATAGTAACGTTGTCAATGTCCTAGGAAGTACTATATACATACATATATATGTGTGTGTGTGTGTGTGTGTGTGTACACAAAATTAAGTAGATTTGATTTTTTTTGAATTTTTAATTGTGTATTTGAAATAGATTAGGGTATTTTTGTCTTTACACAAGTACTTGTCATTAAAATCCCAATAAGATTGCGCCTGGACTTTGTCTCTAAAAAAAACATAACTGTGGATCCAATTACAAAACACCCATTTTTCAATATTTTGGCTTATATTTTTAATGTTTGGGTTGGATTTGGGCAAAAAAATTCTAACCTGAATTGAATTTGAGAAATATTCTGATTAGAACTGCGGATTGACGCGTTCAGAACCCGTCCAAATTTATGAATTTGGGTTCAACCTAAAATTTGAAAAAACAAATTAAAAATTACAAACAAACACACACACACACACACACATAATGTTAGGGCATTCGCGCCGCACTCCTTATCCATGTTATTGATGTTTGAAGCCTATTACAGATGTGTAATTTATTTCTTATTTTTTTTAATTAGTTTATTCAATTTGAGTTTTGATTAATAAAAAATTCAATTTCAACTCGAGTTTAAACTCAAGATCAACCCGAATTTAAAAATTCAATCATTGTTGGGCTCGCGTTGTAGTTACTCAGGTTGAGCTTGAGTTGGGTTGGGTTCGAGCTGAACGTTTCATATCTTGAGTTGAACTTTGTTAATCCCTCACTTGCCTAGCCACTCGAATTACACCGTTACTCTTACTTAGTCATTTATATTTTTGCTCTTAAAGTATTATATTTTCTTACACTATACTTTTAACTATGATTGTTGGTTTTATAGTGTCCAATAATATAAATTACAGTCATGTAGCATAATTGGAGATTTTCCTTTTAAACCATGATGAACCTTTTGTTTTTAGAGATGTGAAATCATTTCAAGTAATTAAGAGAGTAACATGGAAAAGTCAAAAAAATAAGAGTACAAAGTGAGGTTGAAATCATAACTGAGGGAGTTTTTTTTTTTTTTTTTTGAACCAATAATTGAGGGAGTTAAAGTCGTGTAGATTTCTCTAATTTAATAAGTAGGTTGACACCATTTGGCTATGTATAATACAAATTTGGCTCCATACGAATTTACATGATTTATATATGATATGAACTCAACAGGACACGCGTCAATTGTACTTGAATATAAATAAATTGGGGTGTAAACAATAACACGATATGAACTCAATATTACCCTACCAAATGCCCAGCTAATGTTAGCTAATGCTGATTGATGTATTTAAAGTAGACTTTAATGCAAGGCCTTCTACTAAACGAGGCCTAATTTCATGGATATTGGTGATGCTGTGAGGTCTTGAGAGAGTTAGATATATATATTCTTATTGCATTCTCAACTATAAAGATAAACACATTTTTGGATCTTTTTGAATATTTCCAATGAGGATGTTCTAGAAATTTGGCAACTGTATTAATTTTGCTAAGTTTGGATATGATCTTTCTTTTGGAGTGTTTGTCTTGTTTTGTAGGTAAATAGGGTGAATTAAAGATTAATAGAAAACCATATGAGGAGAAGAAGAGGATCAAAACACAAGAGACGAGGGATATTTTGGAATTCGTGTCTGCACAAAAGAAGAGTTGCGTCTAGATAGGTGTTCTAGAAATGGCCAATAGAGACACGAGGATTCTAAAGTCTATAGAGGGAAGCACTGTCAGTTGTGTCCAGACGGCAATATCTGTGTATTCGGACGCGTGTTCGTAAACTGCCCAAGTCTTTGTGCTTTGCCCTGTGATCTAGTTTGTTGCTCCATTACCTATAAATAGGGAGATAGTTTTACAATGGAGGCACCTTTTTGCCTTCTAGTTTTCTGCTTTACTTCTTTATTGTATTTCAATTATGTCTAGCTAAAAGCCCAACTACTTTTTTATTGTATTTCAATTATGTCTAGCTAAAAGCCCAACTAAGGCTAGGAGAGAAGCTTTCAATAAAATACAATATTATTTTTAATCCAATGTTTTAATTGATTTATATAATTTATTGATTTGGTGTGCCACATACATCAAATGCTTGAGATTTCCTATGAGTCAAATAACTGGTTATTTCATGCTTAAGTTAATTAATTGAATTTTTATAAGATAGTTGATTTATTATTTGCCATAAATCAAGGTTTACCTGCTGGAAAGCTTGATTTATTATAGACTCTAGCATGAAGAATACTTGTAACCTGCATGTGAATTCATAGATTTATTCGGATAGTTTATTAGTTATAACTTTTGAAGTTTTATATTATCACTGCTAAATATTCCGGCTGGGATCACTCCTCAACTGATTTTCAACTAAGTTTAAAAATTGGATCATAAATAATTGTCATGTGCATTTGAAAGGGTATCCCCGATACTTTATTGTTTCAATTATTGTTTTAAACAATCAATCCCTGTTTTGTTAAAACAAACTTCCAGTCAAACAACTTCCAAACAATCTTCTTTTATTTTTCTTGTGTTACATGTTTTCACAATTCCCTGTAGTTCGACCTTAGATTTCCGAGTATATATTACTTCGTGACAACCTGTACTTGAGTGATCCATATTTAAAGTTGTAGCAATAGACATCCGGGTACTTGAAGCTTTGTAATATGCCATTATTGAGCTTGTTATAAGCAAATTACAACACTACCCCAAAAGATTTAGTGGAAAAAATGATGCGATTTACTTTAATTTTCACCTTAAACTTCTATTTTTCAGTTCTTTTGTTTGTTTAAACCATGTAATTAGACAGTAAAGACCGATTACCTTCAAATTTTTAAAAATAAATTAAGATAATTGAAAGGTCGTAATGTATTATAAAGCNCCCGTTTGCTGCGAAAATAGATGGAAATCCACAACTCGAATATAGAAACTTTTAGGAAAAGACAGAATCTCAATCTGAGCCTTGGTTTAGAGTTTGACGCAAAAGTAGAAACGTAGGAGTTTTGTCCAACCCTTTCTCATTTCGCTTGACCTAAAAACAGATGAAGACCTAAAATTCAAATATAAAAACTTGTTGAAAAAGACGGCATCTTGAATCGAGCTCCTATTGGAGAGTTCTAAGATTTCAAAACCTTGAGCTTGCACCTATGGCTCCCGATCAACCCATTTTTGCTCGGTTTGTTGTGAAAATAGACGGAGACTCACAATTCGGTTATAAAAACTTGGAAAAAGAGACATCTTGATCTAAGCCCCGGTTGGGGGGTTTGACCAAAAACTAAAAATGAAAATTTAAGAAAATTTCAAACCTTGAACTTGGACCTAAGGATGCTGATGGTCCTGTTTTTAGTCCATTTATCATAAAAATAAACGAAGATCCACAACTCGAATATGAAAACTTGAAGGAAAATAGGGTGTTTAGATCCAAGCACCGTTTGGGGAGTTTGTTAGAAAACTACAAACATAAAAATTTGACAATCTCAAAACCTTAAACCTAGACCTCAGGTTCTCAATCAATCAGTTTTTGCTCCATTTGTCGTGAAAATGGACGGTGACCCACAACTCGGATATAGAAACTAATAAACAAATATTAAATCTCAATTTGAGTGCCGATTGGGGAGTTTGACAAAAAATTGAAAGCGTCAAAATTTATGAATTTCACAACGTTGAACTTGCACCTATGGGTTCTGATCAATCNCAACTTCAGGGTAGTTAATCAATAGTGTCTTCCCATTCAAGTTGCAGTGTTGGGTTTATATTTTCATTTTAATGTTAAGCGAGCATGATGGAATTCGAATGATGGCGTCCGCTTCTTATTCGTAATATTTGAATGACATTATCTTTTGTACATGTGAGGCTAAAGTCCAATTATTGCCAGTAGATGTGAAAATTTTGCAAGATGGCTGTAGTTTGTTTTTTTTTCCTTTTCCTTTTTCTTTTTTGGACCAATTTTACATGAGAAGGGAGAAACGAGGATCGAACCCTGAACTACAGTGGGGCATTGGCCACTAGACCAACCGCAGGTCCTCAATGACCATTGTTTCTGAACTGGTCTTTTGTTATAGTCCTTTAAACTGCAAACAATATTTATTGTTGTAATCTCGGGAAAGGGCCTCTTAGATTTTGTAAATCTGAAGCAGATGCACTTTAATTTCCAAATAACTCTTCACTTTAAGTGCAATTGAATGTCCTTCAAATTGCGATTTATTTGACAAGCTAAATGAGATTGAAAAATCATTTTTGGGGAACACGTAAGAGAGATGTACTCTATGCTTGGGACACAAAACAAAACATACCACGTATTAATCATTGTTGCATCAAAATTTACTCAATCTATAATCAACTCATCTATAACCATATATAATTCGATTCATGTCATGTACAAATTTTATGAAATCCTAAACAATTAGGCTTGTATCAGATATATTAGGGTTCATGATGACATTTATAAACCAGTTTGCTTAAGTGGGCTCCAAATATGTCCTGTTAAAGCTAAAAGCATATCTAATGACTTCTAATTTCGTGTGAGATTAACAAATTATGTTTTAAAGAAAATTAAGATAAAGGGCATGCACCTACTATAACTGTTTTTGGATGATCATTCCTTTTAATTTGGATGAAATGCCCCAATTTTAGAGTTCGATGAAAAACTAGAAATTTAAAACTTAAGAATTTTACATAATTGAACTTGTACTAGAGAGTCCCAATTAGCTCGTTTTCATTCCGTTTGCTGCGAAAATAGATGGAAATCCACAACTCGAATATAGAAACTTTTAGGAAAAGACAGAATCTCAATCTGAACCTTGATTTAGAGTTTGACGCAAAAGTAGAAACGTAGGAGTTTTGTCCAACCCTTTCTCATTTCGCTTGACCTAAAAACAGATGAAGACCTAAAATTCAAATATAAAAACTTGTTGAAAAAGACGGCATCTTGAATCGAGCTCCTATTGGAGAGTTCTAAGATTTCAAAACCTTGAGCTTGCACCTATGGCTCCCGATCAACCCATTTTTGCTCGGTTTGTTGTGAAAATAGACGGAGACTCACAATTCGGTTATAAAAACTTGGAAAAAGAGACATCTTGATCTAAGCCCCGGTTGGGGGGTTTGACCAAAAACTAAAAATGAAAATTTAAGAAAATTTCAAACCTTGAACTTGGACCTAAGGATGCTGATGGTCCTGTTTTTAGTCCATTTATCATAAAAATAAACGAAGATCCACAACTCGAATATGAAAACTTGAAGGAAAATAGGGTGTTTAGATCCAAGCACCGTTTGGGGAGTTTGTTAGAAAACTACAAACATAAAAATTTGACAATCTCAAAACCTTAAACCTAGACCTCAGGTTCTCAATCAATCAGTTTTTGCTCCATTTGTCGTGAAAATGGACGGTGACCCACAACTCGGATATAGAAACTAATAAACAAATATTAAATCTCAATTTGAGTGCCGATTGGGGAGTTTGACAAAAAATTGAAAGCGTCAAAATTTATGAATTTCACAACGTTGAACTTGCACCTATGGGTTCTGATCAATCAATTTTTGCTTTGATTTTTAATGAAAACCGACTGAGACCCACAACTCAAATATAGAAACTTGTTAGAAAGGAAGGTGCCTCAATCCGAATCCCATTTTTGGAGTTTGAAAAGAAACTAGGAATGTAAAAACTTATGATTATTTTTTCCTTTTTTTTAGATATATGCTGCAAGAACAGGTCTGGGAAAGACTCACTAGCTGCTGATATTGATATTGGGGTAAGCATTTATATGCTAGTCAATTTTCTGGCAGAGTAATAGATGCATATTAATGTTTAATACAATGTAATGAAAAAGGAATATGTGCTACACATATAGATTTTTTTTTTTTCAAAAACTATATTTTCAGGTTGGTACCGAAGTAGACTTGCTCAGTTCCCAATTCCCTAAGAGAAATAGTGGCTAAGGGGATTATTGTTGGATGGACCCATCGGACAAAGTAGACTGATAGATATTGAGACTATATGTCTAAAAAGTCTATTTGGAGAAAGTGATAAAATTTGAGGCGTGTTTGGCTAAATTGCTAAGGGTGGGGGTTATTTTCACCCTACAAATCTCCATTCCAACTCCATTTATTTCTCATTATCAAACTAATAAGTTTATCCCTTCTATACTCACCCCATTAGTAATTAAGTTGACTCATTTTATGTACACCCCTTTAATGAAAGAAGTTATCGTAAGAAAAAAATAATGAAAGAAAATAATTAGTTTGAATGTATAAATATATTTATGAAACAAGAAAAAAAAGAATCAAGCAAAACTGAAACCAGAAAAAAAAAAAAAAAAAAAAAAAAAAAAAAAAAAAAAAAAAAAAAAAAAAAAAAAAAAAAAAA
Organism: Ilex paraguariensis; assembly: GCA_963454935.2. NCBI lineage: Eukaryota > Viridiplantae > Streptophyta > Magnoliopsida > Aquifoliales > Aquifoliaceae > Ilex > Ilex paraguariensis. The sequence continues at coordinate 223,671 of CAUOFW020008146.1, forward strand.
AAAAAAAAAAAAAAAAAAANGTGGCTAAGGGGATTATTGTTGGATGGACCCATCGGACAAAGCAGAGTGATAGATATTGAGACTATATGTCTAAAACGTCTATGTGGAGAAAGTGATAAAATTTGAGGCGTGTTTGGCTAAATTGCTAAGGGTGGGGCTATTTTCACCCTACAAATCTCCATTCCAACTCCATTTATTTCTCATTATCAAACTAATAAGCTTATCCCTTCTATACCCACCCCATTAGTAATTAAGTTCACTCATTCTATGTACACCCCTTTAATGAAAGAAATTATCGTAAGAAAAAAATAATGAAAGAAAACAATTAGTTTGAATGTATAAATATATTTATGAAACAAGAAAAAAAAAGAATCAAGCAAAACTGAAACTAGAAAAAAAAAACTAAGCATGCTGAAATAAGAAAAAAGAAAATAACAAAACAAGAAAAAAAAAAGTAAAGAAAGAAAGAAACTGAAACAAGAAAAAAGAAAAGAACAAAATAAGAAAAAAACATAAAGAAAGAAACAAATCGAAGCAAGATGGGAAAAAAAACCAAGAAAAGATTAAAGGAATAAACAAAAATACAAGACGCAAAACCGAATATGAAAAAAAATAAGCATCAAACACATACACAAAATTGAACAAGAAAAAAAAAATAACAAACATAACTGCAAAATCTTAACAAGATAAAAAAGAATAAATAATTTGAAAACATACATTTATACATACATATAAATTTTAAATAAAAAATTATTAAACTTGACAGGTATATCAAAACATGCCAAAAATAATAAAAATTCATATAACAAATATGAAATCAAACATATAATCAAATTGAGAAGTAATATTAACATGTATCTCATTGAAAAAATTCATATTAAAAAAATATTTTTGTGAGTTGATGAGATAAAATAAGAGAATGAAACCCTACTTATGACAAAATATAAAGTGAGTTTACTTATTAATAGAGGTGTACGTAGCATGAAGTTGACTTAGTTACTAATAGGGTGAATATAGAAGGGGTGAATTTAGTAGTTTGATACTTAAAAAATTAAATGATATGAGAATGAAAATTTGTGGGGCGGGAATAGCCCCACCCAATTGCTAAAAGGCAGCCCCACTGTTAGGCAGACAATTGTTCTTCTAGGACATCTTAATTTCGTCATTGTTACTTTTGTAGTTTTCTGTAATTTATTTCATAAATAACATCATAGAAACAAATTTTTTTGGCAAGTGTTGGGAAAGAGTAGATGTTGCTCGTGCCATCCTTCGTTTATGTTTTTGAACTAAGACTACATAAATACTATTTAACAACTTCGTAGATGTTGGACTTGTGATAACTAAATTTGGATGTTTATTGTAATTGTAATATGTTTATGTTTAATATTTAATTTTTGGATTAGAATAATTTGTGTGTGGTAGTTGAAGTCTACAAGAGATCCAGGAGATACATATGAATATACAGGGGATTGTTATGAAGGTATAGGACAAGTCTAATAATAATTAAATTTTGTATTGTAAAAACATAAAAAAAAAAATAATAGAGTATTTGCATTGGCACTGTTGCTGAAGCAAAAAAGATTATTTGTGTTGACATTCTTACAAAGGAAAAAAAAAAGTATTTGTATTAGCAAAAATTGCTACAACAGAACAAGATTATATGCGCCGACATTTTGTTGATGCAAAAAAAAAAAAAAAAGTAAATGCCAACTCAAAAAATAATTATTTGTGTTGGCAAAAATGCCCAAGCAAACCCCTTTTTATTTATTCATTTAGGAGTAGACTATGGTACAACCATAGGTTTTTCGGTACCATGCCAAAAAATCAATGTTAGCCGTTAATAGATTTGATCAAGTTGTCCTTTTATTTTTATATTTTTCAATGTGAAAATCAGTCACCTCCTAAATAAGTATTGGTTAAAAAATTATATATTTTATAGTACAATAGTACAATCAAATAGTAGAACATAATTAATTATATATCTTATAGTATAATAGTGCAATCAAATAGTACAACATAATTAATTTTGTTAGATAGTACAAGTCATGTTACTACAATTCAACATTTATACCACAATGTTAGTTAGAGTTGCAACAATTAGAGTCATATTTACAACATCCATGGGTAACAATTCTACAATTAGGATAAAATTACCAATACTTTGGGTACATTTAAAGGCCACGTGACAAAGTTTGTGGATTAATTTATGACAAAAATGTGTTAAAATTACAACAATTATTGTGGACAAATTTACAACAATTTTGGTAAAATTATAATAATTAAGGGTACATTTACTACAGTTTAAAATTAAGTCAAAAAAATATTGGACAAAATTACAAGAGTGTAGGTCAAACATGCTACTGTATTGGTTAAAATTACGATATATATGATTATTATTATAAACTTAACTTAAAGGTGAAATGTACATCAATAGTTGTATCCTTATCCTAAATGGTGGTAAATTCGCTATAAATATTAATAACATCACTCAAAATCATCGTAATATTACCATAAAAATTGTAATATTATCCCTAATAATAGTAACATTACCCCAAACGATAGTAAAATTACCCGAATAGTGGTAAATTTACCCAAGTTGTGGTAATAACATCCCAAACAATGGTATTTTCGATCTAATTAAAATTCAATTCATCAAATTAACATTTAAATTCATAAAATCAACATTCATATTCATTAAATTAACATTTAATTAATCAAATTAACATTAAATTAAATTTGAATTCATCCAACTAACATTAAAATTCATTAAATTAATATTCTATTCCATCAAATTAACATTCAGTTTTATCAAATTAATATCCAAATCCATCCAATTAACATTCAATTTGTCAAATTAACATACAAAATCACTCAATGAACATTTAATTTATCAAATTAACACCAAAGTACCATTCAATTTCATTCAATTAATATTTAATTTAGAAATTTTTTTTGTCACACTCCTTCTAGTTTACCATATCTTCAAGCACACCTTTTCTATTATTCAAAACATCACTGACACCTCTTCTAGTTTATATTTCAACATCACTGACACCCCTTACCGTTAAACCACCATTTATAACAAAAAATATTCATCTAAAATACCAAAATTGTTCCTACATAAACCATAAATAATCTTTCTAGATGATTAAAATTTATTTTTTTACATATTAAAATTTAAGTCATTTCGATTAAAATTTATATTTTTTTTAGTTATTAAAATTCTTGTCAATTAAAATTCTATTTAAGTTGATTAAATTTTATTTTTTATGTATTAAAATTCGAGTCGATTAAAATTTATATTTTTTTTATGTATCAAAATTTGAGGCCGATTAAAATTTAACGCGAGTTGTTTAAAAATAAATTTTTTAATCGGCTAAATTTTAATACTTAAAAAAATATAATTTTTAATCGACTTAAATTTTAATACATAAAAATTACATTTTAATTAACTCGAATTGAATTTTAATCGGTCCAAATTTTAATACGTAAAAATAATTAGAAAATTGTAAAACATGGGAAAATTTAAACTTTTTTCGATAAAGGGTAAAATAGTAATTTGTCACTATTATGTGGGTTTAAAATGCATATTCTTAAAGAGTTTGAATGGAGTAACAGACTTCACCGTTGAATTCGTATGGCGAAATTAAGTTACCACGTCAAATTTCGTGAAATTCTGAGATAAATGGATTTTGCACGTTTTTCAAGACAATTGAGTGACAAATAAACTTTTAAACGTCCTCAAAAATGAAAATTATAAAATTCCTTATAATTGAATAAAAGTTTAAATAAAATTAATTTGAACTGAAATTGAAATTTAATTAAGTCGTTTCGGGTTAAAAATAAACCCAGAAGTGATAAATGTGCGGGGGCAATGTGAAGCGCGCAATTAAATAGTACAAATAGGGTGAAATATCTGAAAAATCAGATATTTCTTCACCCTTGTTCAGCACACCACACGTTGGAAGAGAGAGAAGAGAGAAAAATTGTTTTTCAAGACTTTTTCTTCTGATCGAAGAAGTTCTGTCAGTTAAAATCGTTTGGACCAAGAACTAAACTTCATCTACGTGACAAGGGTTACGTGTACATACCAAGAACGAGGGATTTCACCGAAGATCTAAAAGGGGAGATTTGAAAAATCAAGATTTTTGGGTTGTTTTGGTGTTTTTGAAGTCTCTACACATCAAGCTACGCTCCAAAATGTAGGATTTTTTTTATTTTGGTTTATTTCTTACCTAGGTTGTCCTATGGAATGGGTAAGGGTACATAATGATCTAGGTCACTTGACTAGGGCTATTGAAATGAGAAAATGGGTGCGGAATTGGCCTAGACTAATTCCTAATTGGGTTTGGCATAAGGAATTCATTTGTGAAATTCCTTGAATCTTGATTTTGATATGTGGATGTATTTATGTAAACTCTTAAAAATTGGGTTTATGTGGGCATGCTATGTGTTTATAATGTGACTTGTGATTTAAGTGTATTATTGACATGGATTATGTGGTAGTATACTTAGAAATTAATTGGATACAAATGTTGATATATTAACATTGTGATAGATAATGGTAATTATATGCATTAATATAAATTGTCATGACACATGATGAGATGTGTGGTTTAATTTGTTCATATGACATTCATTACATATAAGACATAATATGTGTTTAAATTGGCTTATTGACATTCATTACGTTGAGCACGATGTTGGCATTGCAATGATTCATTACATTGCATGTGTATGAAAACATCACATTCAAGGGCTTAGGCATAAGCGTAGGTGTATGTTGTGCACGATTGGATCAACCACCATACTTGGTGTTTTGATGGGTGGGCTCAGGAAAGTGGGGTTGAATATCCTACTGAGTCGCACGGTTGCATACATGAAAAACTTGTGTCGGGTATAGCAAAAAGGGATAGATCCCCCCTTGGGTGCAAGGCCCGACTATTGGTTTATATACTTCTGACGGTGCAAGTCCAACAAAGTGTATTGGTGTGTGGAGCCGGCGGTGCAACACCAAAAGTCCACTTCCCAAATAAAAACAGATGATTTTTAGTTATACAAATGATTCATTTGATGAGAAACATCCAGAAATGAATTGGTTTTTACGAATACATGAGTTTTGTCTCAAATTGATCTTTGGATGTACTTCATTAAGAATAAATGTTTTACACTTGCATTGCATAGTGTGGTGAGAGCCGGTGAAGGCTTGGGTTGATGTGCGTGAGTGAGTCTCATCTCAATTCATGGCATGACATGATAAATTCCAACGTGAATTGCATATTTTTGCATTGGAATGAATATTAGTTGAGTGTTGTTGCATGTATACATTCATATGCACTTAGGTGGGGAGTAGCCCTTGTAGGAAATATTCTATTGGGCGTTGGCTCACCCTATACGAGAAACATTTCAGGTGCAGAGTTAATACCGGCGGAGGAAAGAAAAGCCGGATTGTGGCTCTTGGAAACAATTTTTTTGTAAACTTTGGTTAGATACCGTTTTGACATGTAAATTTTGTAAATGCATGTAATAAAACTCATATGCATGGTGTATAATGTAAAAAACTTTATTATACATGGTTGAGATGGATTTGAAAAGGTTTGAAATGAATTGGAAATGAAAAACTGATGAAACATAAAATTCTAGGTAACACCTATTGATAGATAATAGGTAGTACTTGTCCAGCAGACAAAATCTACCGTTAGCTAACAGGTAGTATCTGTCCAGTAGGGAAAACCTATCGATAACTAACAGGTAGTATCTGTCAAGTAGGAAAAAGCTACCAGTAGCTTACAAGTAGAACTTCTACCGGTAGGTATAGCAAACACCTACCCGTAGCTCTTCCAACAATTTGAAAATTTAAAATTGTTTTGCCAACCTTTTGAGCTTTGTTTTTCTTTAGTTCCAATGATATAGATGGATATTAAATGAGGTATATTGAGGCACATTGGACCTCCGTTGAATTAAATGATTAAAGGAACATGAGTTATACGTGTGAGTTATAATCCCAGTTAAGGGGATACGATTGACATGATGTCGGGTCGTGCGACAAGCACGGGTATTTTCGCGGGTTGACGGGTGGTCAACGGTTGAAAAAAGACCCCCGGTTTTAGGGGTGTCACAAAAATAGAGGGGGTCTCATTTAAAATATGTTTATCTAGAAATGGTGTGGATAAAATTTTTCCTAAAATATATCATGTGCAATTTAGTAAAATTACAATCTAGCTAATAATTTTTATTTGATAGAGAGTGTTATTGAAGATTCAAAAAATAGAGGGAGTGTCATTGAAGATATGATAGATTAGAAAGGGTGTGGATGAAATTTTTCCTTACATCCAAATTCGTCTAATTAACTTTAAATTCATCCAATTTATATTCAAACTCCTCTAATTAACAATCAACTCATTAAATTAACATCCAAACTGACTCAATAAATATTCAATTGCTAATGTTATTGGGACATATTTAACCCACAATCATTAATAGTCGATTTTATTTAATTAACGTTCAATTTATTAAATGCTAATTTGATTCGAGTTGGTTAAATTTTATTTTTTTTACATATTAAAATTCGAGCCTATTACTAATCAGAATTCGAGTTGATTTGAACTCAATCGGTAAATATGAGCTACTAGCACCTACCACAAATTAAATTTTGATTTCGAGTCGATTGAAATTTGTATTTTTTTACTTATTAAAATTCGTACCAATTAAAATTCGATTCAAATTAGTTAAAATTTATTTTTTACGTATTAAAATTTGAATCGATTAAAATTTATATTTTTTTATGTATCAAAATTCAGGCATATTAAGATTCAAGTTGATTAAAATTTTATTCGACTCGAATTGAATGTTAATCGACTCAAATTTTAACAAGTAAAAAAAATAAAATTTTTAATCGACTCAAATTTAAATATGTAAAAAATAAATTTTAATTAGCTCAAATCAAATCGAATTAAATTTTAATTAGCGAAAGGTGTTTTATTTGTTTATTTATTTTTTGGGAGAGCTAAGGAAAGGGGGAAGGAGATTTGAATCATTCACCTTAAGAAGATAAAACATTTACAAGGTAAGGAAAATTATTGGACCAAAGGGTCGTTGATAATCAACGCTAGGTGTTAGCAGATCATGTTGAGCTCAAATCGATTCAAATTTTAATATGTAAAAATAAAATTAATAGGCTCCAATTTTAATATGTAAAATAAAAATTTAATAAATCAAATTTTAATTGAAGGTAAATATGGGGTTAATTTGATGAAATTTCATCAATTACTTTGTTGTTAATTTATTGGATTTTATCCCAATTGGATGAAATTGAATGTTAAATTTATGATTTTTTTATGTTAAATAGTGTTAATTTAATGAAACTATAAATAAATTAAATTGAAGGTGAATTTAGTTTTAGTTTGATAAAATTTAATTGTAATTTGATGAAATCAAATGTTAATTTTAATATGGTGTTTATTTAGACGTAATTAAATTTTAAATTTAAGAATTTCAATGTTAATTTGGTAAAATTTACGGTCAATGTCATGTTAATTTGATAAAATTGAATTTTAATAAATAAAATTAAAGGTGAATATGGTTTTAATTTGATAAAATAAAATGTTAATTAGATGAATTCAAATGTTACAACCTTTTGGTGTTACTAGCAGTATTTAGAATACGATGAAATTATTATTATTATTATTTATCTCTAAAATATTTGTGATCTATCGCAATGTTATAATAGTCTCTCTCAAAAGTAGTTTTCTCACCCAAATTTGATAATGTGCAACCAATCTTATTGAAAAATGATAAATTTGGGATCGACCATAAACGTCTATGATTGATCACAAGTTCAATAAAGTGAGTTTTAGCAAAATTACGATTATTGACCCCAATTAAGAGCATATTTATCACATTTGAGGGCCAGTTTACAACAATTGTGGATAAATTTATAAATTTAGAGGTTAATTTATGAATGTTCTGATTAATGTTACGAGTTTATGACTAATTTGGTTAATATTATGACAATTCTATATAACATTACGAGGATTAATGATACATTTATGACAACTCAAGGAGGTGATTTACCATTCATCAAGCTACTTTCATTTTGCTTAAGTATTACAATAACATTGGGCAACGGAACAAACTTAAAACTTAAAAGTAAATGTATGACATTGTGCACTAATGTCGTATTTATAACAAATGTGATTAAATGTGTCAAATAATACTTTTTTTTTTGCTTTAAAGTGTTGCCAAGTATTGATTGACTAATTGAAAGAAAAAAAATAAATTGCATCAATACTTTTACCATAGTATTGGTTAGATTTAATATCATTAAGAATAATATTACCATTGTTGTGGTGAGATTTACCACGATTAAGGATAAATTTGCCAATGTTGTGGGTAAGCGTACCAAATTTATGGACGTATTTACAATTTTAGAGGATCATTTATGAATATTTTGATAATATTTATGACATCTATGGGTAAGTTTACGATAATCAATGATAAATTTACTACAGTTTTTGGTTAAAGTTAGAATGATTGTAGATAAATTTACTAGTACATATGTCAAGTTTACTTTCATTTTGGTTAATATTATGATAGTTGTGGATAATAATACAAATTTAAAGGTAAATATACGACATTAATGAGGTGTACTAGTGTCGTATTTTACGACAAATGTGATTAAAAGTGTCAATCATACTTTTACTACTATAATGGTTAAAGTTTGTCCACTGCTTCAGTAATTTTGCCCATTACTTCTATAAATTTTTCACTTATTTTATAATTTTGTCCATTACTGTTGCAAATTTTGCATTGTTGTTGTTATTTTGTCAACTACTGTGGAAAGTTTGTCTACTACTGTTGTAAATTTTTCACTAATGTTATAATTTTGCCTTCTACTGTAGTAATTTTGCCTATTACTATTGTAAATTTTTCACTGTTGTTATAAATTTTTCATAAATGTTGTAATTTTGTCCAATATTGTTGTAAATTTTTCACTAATATTGTAAATTTTTCCATTGGTCTTGTAATTTTGACCTCAATTGGTATATGTAGACAATGTAAAAAAGCAAGTAATTTTGTTCACTACTATTGTAAATTAATTTTACCATTAATTTGGTTAATTTTACAATAATTGTGGATAGTTTTACACTAGTGACGTATTTATAACAAATATGATTAAAAGTGTCAATCAATACTTTTACTACCATATTGATTATATTTAATATTGTTAAATATAGTATTACCACCGTTATGGTAAGATTTATCATAAACAATGAGTAATTTATTACAATTGAGGGGGCATTTACCACCTTTGAGAGTGAGTTTACTACAATTGTTGATAAATTTACATATTTAGAGGAGAATTTACAACTGCTTTGGTTAATATTACGATAATTATGGGTAACATTACGAGGATTAAGGGTAAATTTATGACAAAAGTAGGTTAAATTAACACCATGGTAGATGATTGTGGATAAGGTTATTACTATATAGACAAATTTTACTTTTATTTTGGTTAATATTATAAGAATCGTAGATAATAATAAAAACTTAAAGGTAAATTTACGACACCGATAAGATGCACTAGTGACGTATTTATGATAAATGTGTCAATCGTACTTTTACTAGCATATTAGTTAAAGTTTGTCTAATATTATTGTTAATTTCTCATTGATGTATTTTGGCCTATTATTGTTATAAATTTTTTACTGGTATTGTAATTTAGTCCACTAACGTAGTAAATTTCCAACTGTTTGTAATTTGGTCCACTAATGTAGTAAATTTTCAACTGAAATTGTAATTTGGCCCACTATTGTTGTAAATTTCTCACTAATGTTATAATTTTGTCCACTACTGTTGTAAAATTTTTACTATTATTGTAATTTTTCTACTAATATTTTAAAATTTTCACTATTTTTGTAAATGTTTCATTAATATTATAATTTTGTCCTTAATTGATTCGTAGAGACAATGTAAAAAAATCAACAGGTGAAACTGGTTGCTTTACTTTTGCTGTTACACTTGCCAAATTTAGTGCCCTCTGTACCCAGCAGCTTTTCTGTATGGTAACGAAAAGCTAAATAGTTATACCATAGATAGCTCCGTTTTTTTTAACGTCAAAAACAGTGTTGGTGCAAAAGTGACTAATATATGAAGGATCCGACTACGGTACAGATATTGAGTTTTTCGGTAACATATAAAATCAATATGGACCTTTGATGGGTCTGCCAATCACTAAGGACCATTGATCAAGTTGTATTTTTATTTTTTACATTTTTCAGTGTGGTAACTGATTATCCCCTAAACTAAAAAAATATATATTCTTACAATAGTGCAGTCAGAGTACAAGGCATGACTTGTACTATCGCACAAATTTAGTTAGAGTTATAACAATTAAATTCATATTTACAATATTTTATTTACTACAATCTATATTACTTTTAAAAGTGGCTAGGCAAGGAAATTTTTTTGTTTTGTCTTATTTTAGCCTTGCATAATTTTATAATATTTACTTTATCCCCATTTAAGAATTTACATATAATTATTGAAGGAATAAATTCACCTTTTGAGTTTATTTTCTTCTTAAATAAATTTATAAACTATATATATGTACTACTCATAAAAGACTACTAAACCCAAAAATATTTTGTTGCCATCATTACTCTCAAACAATTATATAAAGTCAAATTATTATTAGATTAATTACGCTAATTAAGTACATAATATCATATTTAACTCATTGCCCATCCAACTTCTAATCAATTGTTGAGGGATACATTTACTGCACTTATGACTGTTTGGATGTTACGTATGTACAAATTCACTCCTTAACCACTTATTAGTAATATAAATGCAATTTTTATCCTTTTTAGACCTTACAAATTCTTCAAGCAAATTTCTAATTACAGTCTAATACATTGTATTTATGAAAGACCATCCCTTCTCTCCTTCACCATTTGTCTATTGTACCCCAAAAGACGATGCATCAGATTTCTTTTACCTATTGATTCTTCCTCTACTTGATAATACTTCGAATCTATTGCATTGTTAGTACACCTAACCCTTTCAGTTTCACCAAATTCTCTTGTAAATCCTTTATGTCAAAATTATCATTCAAATTTAATGATAATCAGTCTTTTTCACTAACTCACTATGAAAATCTCAATATTTTCAAGTTGTGAAGCCAATGCTTGTTGAAGAACTGTTAAAGCCATTAAATTGCTATGGAAGAGAATGTACCATTTTCAACTCTAAATATTTTCTAGATAGTGTTTTTCTATTTGGTGTTCTCAACACCCATGAATAATTTTTGGTTTTTTTGAGTTTGATTAATTCCAGAATATAAAAAAAAAAAGATTTTGTTGAGTTAATGATAAAGGCAGTTTGGCCATGATTTCCATGGGAGAGTATGCATGCTTTTTTAATTGATTTATTCCATACTCAATAACCAGAAAATTGGTTCTTGTATGAAGCTTTTTTTTTTTTTTTTATCGTTAAGAGAAATGTAGTGAGACTTTCACAAAGATATGTGCGGGATAGTGTACTTCTTGATTTCATGCCTCCTAGTAGCCTAATGTGTGTGGGATTATTGGATGATGTGGAGCGAGAGCAAGTTAGTGTTGATTTTATCCTAAGTTAGTGGTGGAATGCTTGAACTTTTGGGGCTATTACAGATTATCATGATAACACTTTGTTTCCATCTATGGTAGGCTTTGAAAAATTGCACTACTGTAACCGATTAATTTATACTATTTCTCTGGTTTGATTATATGTTTGACATGTTTATCAATAGTTTTTTTATTATTTGCGTTTTCTTGTGATTTTAGTTCAAGATTGTTGCTNATAACCGATTAATTTATACTACTGCTCTGGTTTGATTATATGTTCGACATGTTTATCAATAGCTATTTTATTATTTGCGTTTTCTTGTGATTTTAGTTCAAGATTGTTGCTTAGAATTTTACAAAAAATTATTTTGAATAATTACGAAAAAATTNGTAACCGATTAATTTATACTATTTCTCTGGTTTGATTATATGTTTGACATGTTTATCAATAGTTTTTTTATTATTTGCGTTTTCTTGTGATTTTAGTTCAAGATTGTTGCTTAGAATTTTACAAAAAATTATTTTGAATAATTACGAAAAAAATTTGCCACTCTCCATTGGTGATCAAAGTTCATCCAATGTACTTACTTTTTTATGTAGAATTTATTCCTTCTTCTGCTTTTTTTTTTTTGTAATAAAATAATAATAATGCAATCTACCAGTCGCTTTAGAATTAATAATAATGCAATCTACCAGAGAAAATAGAAGGTGTTTGTATGGGTAGTGGTGTGTAGTGAGGTTCTTGAAAATTCTGTGCTGAAGGAAACTTCATGGTAGTATCAGTCCTTGGACCTCCATGGGAGATGGAATCTACAACCAGAGGAAATATTANCTTTTTTTTTTTTGTAATAAAATAATAATAATGCAATCTACCAGTCGCTTTAGAATTAATAATAATGCAATCTACCAGAGAAAATATAAGGTGTTTGTATGGGTGGTGGTGTGTAGTGAGGTTCTTGAAAATTCTGTGTTGAAGGAAACTTCATGATAGTATCAGTCCTTGGACCTCCATGGGAGATGGAATCTACAACCAGAGGAAATATTAAGGAGCCTAAACCATGAAACCATATTGAGAAAGAAGTAATGGCAGCTTTGGAGGATCCCGATGTCAATATGATAGGGATATGTGGCTTGTTGGGAGTAGGGAAGACAAAACTTGCGCTAGAAGTTGGTGGGCAAAAGAAAAGAAGCTGTTTTATGAGGTCATCATCGTAGTTGTCTCTCAGACACCGAACCTGAAAAAGATTCAATGTGAAGTTGCAGAACCATTAGGTATGGAACTTAAAGGAGAGAATTGGTCTTTCAGAGCAAACCAGCTAAGACAAAGATTAAAGAAAGAAAAAAAGGAGTCCTCATTATTTTAGACGACGTTTGGAAAAAGCCCAATTTGAAGGAATTAGAAATATCCTCCTTTGGAGAAGACCACAACAGGGGATCCAANAATGGGCAAAAGAAAATAAGCTGTTATATGAGGTCATCATCGTAGTTGTCTCTCAAACACCGGACCTGAAAAAGATTCAATGTGAAGTTGCAGAACCATTAGGTATGGAACTTAAAGGAGAGAATTGGTCTTTCAGAGCAAACCAACTAAGACAAAGATTAAAGAAAGAAAAAAAGGAGTCCTCATTATTTTAGACGACGTTTGGAAAAAGCTCAATTTGAAGGAATTAGAAATATCCTCCTTTGGAGAAGACCACAACAGGGGATCCAAAATCTTGTTGACTTCGCGGAACCGGCGCATTGTTGAAAGAGGAGGATTATTTGATTATTTATGTTGGAAGGATTTTTGGAAGAGGGACAAACTAAGACAAGAGAGGGGAAGTACTTTGTATTACACTTAAACACAAACTTTTTGGGCATAGTACAAAATGACTTAGAACCCATCCATATTTATACTACTCATGGAAGGNGAGGAGGATTATTTGATTACTTATGTTGGAAGGATTTTTGGAAGAGGGACAAACTAAGACAAGAGAGGGGAAGTACTTTGTATTACACTTAAACATAAACTTTTTGGGCATAGTACAAAATGACTTAGAACCCATCCATATTTATACTACTCATGGAAGGTTCTAGAGTTCTTTACAAGATAATATTTAAGTAGGTTATAGATTTTTATATATGTGATAAATATCTAGAATATTTCTCAAGGCTTTTCTACACATCTTCTAGAATCTAAGTATTCTAGAACTCTTCTAGAAGTTACATACATGTCCTTCCAAAATATCTTATATTTTGGACTTTTTGTATTGGGCTTCATCTATTGAACCAAATTAAGTTTATACTTCAACATCCCCCGTTAAACTCCAAGAAAAACTCTTAGCTTGAAAAAGACGTCATGCTTGAGCAGCTTGGTTAAGATATCGACAATTTGATCTTNGCTTTTTGTATTGGGCTTCATCTATTGAACCAAATTAAGTTTATACTTCAACATCCCCCCTTAAACTCCAATAAAAACTCTTAGCTTGAAAAAGACGTCATGCTTGAGCAGCTTGGTTAAGATATCGACAATTTGATCTTGTGACCTTGTGAATGTCATTCAGACCTCCTTGTTAGTCATGCACTCTCTTATGAAATGATACCTTGTATCTATGTGCTTGCTACGATCATGGACGACTGGATGCTTTGCTAGTGCTATTGCCGATTGATTGTCCACAAATATCTTTGTTGCTTCTTCTTGTGCAAAATTAAGCTCCTTAGCCACATCGCATGACATACACATGACACAACAGCTACATATTTAGNTGCTAGTGCTATTGCCGATTGATTGTCCACAAATATCTTTGTTGCTTCTTCTTGTGCAAAATTAAGCTCCTTAGCCACATCGCATGACATACACATGACGCAACAGCTACATATTTAGTCTCACAAGTGGAAAGGGTAACAATCGGTTGCTTCTTCGAAATCCAAGTGAATGTTGTGTCATCAATGTAGAATAGAAAANACAACAGCTACATATTTAGCCTCACAAGTGGAAAGGGTAACGATCGGTTGCTTCTTCGAAATCCAAGTGAATGTTGTGTCATCAATGTAGAATAGAAAACTGGTTGTGCTCTTTCAATCATCTAAGTCTCCGGCCCAATCACTATCACTATATTCAACAAGTTAGAAATTGTTAGATGATGAANAACTGGTTGTGCTCTTTCAATCATCTAAGTCTCCGGCCCAATCACTATCACTATATTCAACAAGTTAGAAATTGTTAGATGATGAATAAAATAGGCCAAAATCAAGTGTACCTTTTTATGTAATGGAGGATCCTCTTGACCTTTTTTAAGTGTGTTGTGGTTGGCTCTTCCATGAACCGGCTCACTAGTCCAACTCTAA
>CAUOFW020008146.1:243603-281509 GCA_963454935.2 Ilex paraguariensis
ATCACAATGCAAAGATATAGCAGATATATGCTTATTCAATAAAGGTATATCTAGTAATAAGCTTTTAATCCACTCAGCCTCTGTACAGGTGGCATCCAAGGCTATAAGCTCTGCCTCCATTGTACTTCTAGAAATTATAGTTTGCTTTTTAGATCCCCAAGATTTGGCTACCCCACCTAACAAGAAAATATAACCAGTAGTGAATTTTATATCTAAACTATCGGTGATCCAATTTGCATCACTAAAACCCTCAACGACAGTTGAAAATCCTTTATAATGTAAAGAGTAATATAGAGTTCCTCTAAGATATTTAAATACCCTCTCTAAGGCAATCCAATGCTCTTTACTAGGATTTTGTGTATATCGACTTAGTCTACCCATAGCATAAGAGATATCTGGTCTAGACTTATTAGCTAAATATAATAAAGATCCTATCATTTGTGAGTACTTCAATTGTGATATAGGGTCTCCTTTATTTTTCTTTAAATGTATATGAGGGTCATATGGCGTCGATACTGGTTGACTGTCATAAAACTTAAATTTCTTCAACATTTTCTCTGTGGTGTTAGATTGACTAAGAGATATTCCACTTCCTATTTTCTCTATTTTCATGCCCAAGATTACCTTGGCCTCTCCCAAGNCTGTCATAAAACTTAAATTTCTTCAACATTTTCTCTGTGGTGTTAGATTGACTAAGAGATATTCCACTTCCTATTTTCTCTATTTTCATGCCCAAGATTACCTTGGCCTCTCCCAAGTCTTTCATATCAAACTTCTTAGATAAGTAAGATTTAACTTCTTTAATTATTTCTAAATCAATCCCAAAATTTAGAATATCAACCACATAAAGACATAAGATCACACAACTTCCAATATTTTCCTTATAATGTAAACATTTTTCACTTTCATTTATTCGAAAACCATATTCTAAGATTACCTTATCAAACTTCTCATGCCACTATTTAGGTGCTTGTTTCAAACCATATAAAGATTTTACCAACTTGCATATCTTATGTTCTTGTCCCTTAACTATAAAGCCCTCGGGTTGCTCCATATATACTTCTTCATCTAAGTCTCCATTTAGAAAAGCGGTTTTGACATCCAGTTGATGTATCACTAAATTATGGATAGAAGCTAAGACAATTAAAATTTTGATGGTAGTGATACTAAACACTGGTGAGTATGTTTCAAAATAGTCTATTCCTTTCTTCTGTGTAAATCCTTTGGCTACCAGTCTAGCTTTGTATTTATCTTTACTCCCATTAAGTTTTAATTTTTTCTTGAACACCCATTTACATCCTATTGCNATCTATACTCCCATCAAGTTTTAATTTCTTCTTGAACACCCATTTACATCCTATCACCTTGATTCCAGGAGGCAACTCTACGATCTCCCAAGTGTTATTTTGTAAGATTGACCAAGTGTTATTTTGTAAGATTGATTCAATCTCACTATTAATAGCCTCCTTTCGAAAATGAGCTTCTAAAGAGGACATAGCTTCTTTGTAAGATTTAGGCTCACTTTCCACTAGAAAAGTGAAAAAACCATCTCCAAAATTCTTTTCTATTCTTCGCCTTTTACTTCTTCTTAACTCTACCAGTACCTCTCTGTCTTTCTTTAAAAGATCACTATTGCTAATAGAAGATTCATCATTGGTCAAAGGTGTTTGTTTCACTTCGGTTGGTATCTTGCTTCTAAAAGGAAATATATCTTCAAAAAATGTAGTATATCTTGACTCAATGATTGTATTATTAGATATTCCATTTATTTCAGAATTAATAACTAGGAATCTATTGGCACTAGTATTTTGACCATATCCTATAAAGGTAGTGTCTATAGTTTTAGATCCAATTTTCCTTCTTTTTGGTTCAGGTATGGCTACCTTAGCTAAACACCCCCACACTTTCATGATGCCAAAATTTGGAACTCTTTTCTTTCAGACTTCATATGGTGTTTTCTCATTTTTTTTTTACAGTTATTCTATTCAATATAAAGCACGCGCTTAGTATAGCTTCCTCCCTCAAGTTCTCAGGTAAGCCAGAACTAATTAACATTGAATTCACCATATCCATCAAGGTTCTATTTTTTCTCTCTGCTACTCCATTAGATTGGGGTGAATAAGGTGAATTTACTTCATGTATTATCTCATATTCTTCACAAAAGGTGCTAAGATCATTTAAAGTATACTCACCACCTCTATCGGACATAAGTTTTTTCACTTTCCTTTCCAATTGATTTTCTACCTCAGTTTTATAGATCTTAAATTTATTAAATACCTCATATTTGGTCATAATAAGATAGACATAGCAATATCTATAACAATCATCTATAAAAATCACAAAATATTTATTTTCAACTCTAGTTGATGGTCTACTAGAATCACACACATCGCTATGTATAAGTTCTAGGAGTTGAGTGTTTCTTTCTACACTCTTGTGAGGTTCTCTAGTTTGTTTGGCTTGTACACACACTTCACACTTATTATTAAAATCCAATTTAGATTTAGGAATAAAATTGAGATCCATCATTCTTTTAATTTTCTTTAAACTTATATGTCCTAATCTTCCATACCATATATTACAAGATTCAACATTAAAATCATTGGAAGAAACCTCACTAACTTTCAACTGAACATTTAATTTGAACAAACCATCACAAACATATCATTTTTCGATAAATAAATTATTCTTGGTTATTACACCCTTATTTGACTCCAAAACAACTTTATATCCTTATTGAACTAAAGATGATCCACTAACTAAATTTCTTCTAACTTCTTAAACAAGCCGCACATCCTTCAAAATCAAAGTCTTCCTAGATGTCATCTTTAATTCCTCGTCACCAATTCCAAGCACTTGTGCGACTGAATCATTCCCCAGAGTTACACTTCCTCCACTTGATTTCTAATAAGTTTTAAAAAATCCACCATCAAAACAAACATGTATATTAGCTCCAGAATCTAACCACCAATCTTTGTTTTCATAGGTAAAATTAATCAAAGAGGTTTTATACCTAAAAGAAGGCTCAACAAAACTGTCTCCATCCATCAATATATTAAATTGAGCTCTTTGACCTCTTTAATTTGGATTTTTTCTTGGTGTAGTCTTCTTGAAATAGCAATCCTTAGCCAAATGGTTGGTCCTTCCACATACATAGCATGATCTTTTCTCTTTCTCTAAGCCCTTCGGTTTATTACTATTTTCTTTTGGTTGTTTTGATTATTATTATTAGGGTCATTATTAAAGCGTTTATTAAATCGATTATTTTTAAAATTCCTACCCCTAGGCCGAAAATTATTTTTATAATTGTTGTTATTCCTATAATTATTATGAATAAATTATCCTTGTTTATGCCGAAGAGTCCTAGCAAAATTATCCCATGAAGGTGGCAATTTATCAATTAAGTTCGAAACTTTAAAGTTTTTGTTAAAAATAGTCCCATCTTTTTCTACTTGTCTTAAGAGCTCTTGATATTCATGAATTTGGTCTCCCACAGATTTATTATCCACCATTTTGTAGCTATTAAAGTTGGAGATGGCAAACCTTTTAATCCTAGCATCTTCAATTCCATATTCAACCTCTAATGTGTTCCAAAGTTCTTTAGCAGTTTTTGTAGTGCTTTGGTACACGTCATAAAGATGATCAGCTAAGACGCTAAGTATCCTATTGAAGCAGTGATACTCTTTTTGTTCTTGAGTCAACCATGAGGAAGTATCTTCACTAGATTGATTTTCCCCTAAAGCAGATACTAGGCCTAACACAGTAAACCAATAACGCATTTGTTTTTGCCACCTATAAAAATTTTGACCATTGAACTTTTCGGGTTTCACACTATTGGCTTCATCTAAATATCCCATTTTCAAAATTTTGGTTATAGGGCAAAGAAAAATACTAGATTATCCTGTAAGAAAAATTTTAAATTCAAATGTCACTTTGAGTTTTTTTTTTGTCTGTTATATGCTACTAACAAATCTTCTAATTAAATATAAACTTAACTCTCAAGCACTAATGTCTAATCTTTAAAACAATTCACTGGTATGAAACTTGAATAAACGAAATATTTTCTAAAATATTTGTTTAAAAAAAAATTATAATCTCAAATACAAGTTATTGTTTATGTATTAAATTAAACTAGAACACAATTTCCAAAAAAAAAAAAAAACCTAGTTTGCTTTAGAATGTAATAACATAGAAATAAAAAACCAAAGTGATCACAAACTTAGCAATATTCAATGAATAAGCCTAACACATGTAATTTAATTATTAAACTAAATAATGGATAAATTTGTGAAACAATAACAACTTGATAAACTAGTTTTGGCAAGAGCAAATTATATATTGTGGATGCATATAATATAATAATTGACACATATATCAAACTAAAAGCTAATAATTAAACAAATGCAATTGAATACTATATAAAACAATGAAAGATAAATTAGAAAGATCTAGCCTTTGAGGGTCTGAGAGACACATCAAAACGTTGTCTTAAATCGACTAAGCCTCCCTTCCAGAAGGTATTAGCAGACTACAGCGACTCCAAGATTCAACCTAGATGCAAAAGCAAGAACTCATAAGGGTTCACGTACATTGAAGAGTGGGGATGAATATGACTCTAATCGAGTTGCCCGAAAAATTGGTACAATAAAAAATAATCAAGTGTAACAGTAAACAATAAAAAAAACTGAAGAGAAACAACGACTCGCAAGATTAGAGGGCGAACGAGAGATGGAGATGGCAAAGAAAGTTGTTGTCATGTTTTTCATATATATCTAAATACTTATTGACTTTGTATTTATATAGGCAGAAGCTTTTTCCCAATCGGTGGAATTAAACAGGCAGTTGAAATAATGTTGTTGGGACATAACACAAGAGTTTGGCCTATCAATTGGGTTGCAACTATTTAAAAAAAACAAACTTAAATTCAAGTTTCAAAGTTCAACTGTCATATCTCATGAAGAATTCCTCCACATGTACATGGTATAAAATAATCCAAAACATTAAATATCTCTTAGGAAAAAGATGAAATATGGAACCATTTTTGAAAGAAAAAGGAAAAACTTAATTTATTCCAACAATTATTCTAGTGGTCCTCATCCCAATTCTTTTAACTCTCCCAAGCGAGAGTCCCACAACCGCTCCCCCAATTCCACCTTTATTTCAGACTACCAAATCTGTGGTAAGCTGGGTCACAATGCACTTGATTGTAAACATTGTTACAGTCACACATACTCCTTGACTAATCCAGGTAATCTTAATTGGTATCTTGATAGTGGCGTCACTTCTCACATCACAGGCAATCCAGGTATCTTTATTACTCATCAACCTTTGTCAATTTGATTAGAAAGTGTATGTGGGCAATGGTGCTATCTTATGGAATTCTCACAAAGGCTCCACCTTTATTTCATTTAATGAACGTAGCCTACAATTAAATAATGGTTTTTTGGCCTTAAGCATTCAAAAAAATTTACTGCCTGTCAGCCTACTCTTAGATGACAATTCTTTTACTTTAGAATTCTCACATTCTAGTTTCTCTATCAAGGGGATTGCAAGACATGAAAAATTCTGATGACAGGTCATAGGTTGGGTGGTCTCTATACTTTCCCCACTACTGAAATCTCTTTTGTGGCTATTTATCCTCTCCCACTGCAAAAATAATAGCTGACATTTGGCATCAATGCCTTGGGCATCCTCTCTTCGGGCGCTCAAGACATTATGGTAGCAATCATTGATTTCATTTATTCTTGCAGTCTTTCCAATAATCACCCTTGTGGTAGTTGTCAGATGTGTAACGCCCCAAAATCCCCCTTGGACGACATTACTATTTAAAAATCATTCACATCATGAGAGCAACTAAATGAACTTCATAACTAAAGAGAATTTCATTCATCATCTACAATATATACAACATCATCCAAAAGAATATGTCCAACTATGACAATTATATCCCAAAAATTAACTATTATCTTGCAGCGGAATAATAAAAATATTATACTTGACATTGTCTCAAAATGAATTTTCTAATCTAAAACATAAGAGAATATAGCTCTAAACGTCCACCTCGGGATCCACATTTCCATCTATTGGAGCTTCCCAATGTATCGGCTCATTAACTCACTCCTCCTCTAGACTATAATCTGAAAAAGATATTGTTTGTAAGAGGTGAGCAATAAGCTCTGTAGAAAAATCCTCCCAAACTTGAACAAGGTTTCAAAAATATATAAAATGATCAGTCTCATTTTACAAATATCATATATAGCTTTTGAAGGAAAACAGTGACACTTTATTCGATCTCAAGTTACCGCAATAACAATAAGTTAAATGAAAGGAATAAACATGTCAGAATTGAAGAAATCAATTAATCATTCAAAAGCATCATCCCATATTGTCACGTATTATTCCAATAGAACAATTTAAGAAAATATGTAAGAGATCATTAAAAATGTCATTTTATTGTTTAATACAAAGCACTAGAGTTTTTAAATCAAGAACAAAGAAAAAATTAATTTCTCTTGAAAAACTAGGTTTTGATGTCAAAACAAGGGTTTTTGTGGCTTTCAACCCATAACTTCACTCAAAACATGAGAAGGTTTGCAAGAACATCAAGAAACAAGGTTATCATAACATATATCTAAGATTTTGAAGCAAAACATACATAGATATAAACCCTAGCCTTAATGGATAAGAGTGGAAAGAAAAGCCCTACCTTCTTCTTTAGTTTTGTGTGAAGAACTTAAAGATTTGATCTTTCCCAAACTTGAATCAACAATTTGATCTCTTGTTTTCCCTTTCTTTCTTTCTCTCTAAGCCTCTCTATGGTTAGAAATGTTGAAATGGGGATAAAGGAAGTGTCCTTATATATTTATAGGAGGCCAAATGGTCCCCTGTGCGTAAATCTAAAACTCAAAGTCTGTTACTCACGTTCGAACGTCATTTGCTCCCAGTACTTTTGTTTTTCCATCAGAAAAAAAGTATTGGAATGCACTGTCGTTCAAACGGACTTTCAAGTTCGAATGTAGGATGTTCAAACATACTTTCATATTCGAACGGACTTTCACGTTCGAATGTAGGACGTTCGAACGTATTTTCACGTTCGAACGGACTTCCTGTTTCTACTGAAACTTCTAATGAAGTTTTGGCCTATTTAAAGGTCAATTTGAAAAATTTTCATGAAATACACTTTTATAGATCTAAAATTCTACTATCTACTGTAAACTATTTAGCTCAAACAGACATCAAGGTAAAAAGTTATGGTTCAAATACAAGATAGTGTCCAAAATCTTTTTTACCCAAATTTTATCTAAAATGTGTTTAAACTCCAGACTACTTCCTAACTTCCAATCCATACCCTATTACCTCACCTAACATTTGTATTTCTACTCTTACAATCCACATAGTTCATGCATACATCATCACATATATTAGCATTTTAAAAATATAATTACGTTACTATATAACGATAAGAATGTGAGGGTTACAAGATGGCAAAGGATGTCATTTACCCTTTAGTTTGAATGATCCTAGGTGTAATAAAACTTTTATTAAAATTCATACTGATGTTTAGGGCCTATCTCCAATTATACCTTTCTCTGGTTTTTGTCTAAGTTATATCCTCTGAAGAACTAGTCCGATGTACTTTCTTGCTTTATAAAATTTGAAAAAGTGATTGCCAATATTTTTGACACTTGTGTGGAAGTCTTTATGAGCGATGGCGATGGTGAATTTACTTCTAGTTACTTTGAAAAAATTTTGGAAAACAAAGGTATTGTTCAAAAATTATGATGTCCTTGAACTCATCAACAAAAAGGAATGGTTGAACGAAAACATAGGGTCAAAGCATTTTCTATGGTGGTATATCTTATTAATAGGTTCTCTTCCCCTATTTTGATTAATAATAGCCCATTTTACTTGTTCTTCAACAATAATGTGGAATATTCATTGATTCAGCCTTTGGCTGCTTATATGTTATACGATTTTACAAGACTACCAAAAATAGAAATTTAGTCCCAAAAGTTTGTCATGTATTTTCTTAGGAATTAGTGAATCTCACAAGGGCTTTCATTATCTGGAACCTTCATCAGGTGTATTTATATATTCCGTCACATCATTTTTGATAAAACCATTTTTCCTTGTCGTTCTCCTGGTTTTGTTAATTTGCCATCTACTTTCGAAGGTAAAGTGGTTCAATATGATCAACTTGAACACTGGCTTTGTCCTAATAGTTTCATTCCTGAGCAAGTGCCCATGGTTTTGAAAATTGGCCGTTACGTAACAATAACGGCATGCTCCGATTCTGTTACGGTTCGATATAACAGGAATAATGAAATTCACAACCTTAACGGCCGTTATGGTTCTGCAACGCCCATAACGCCCGTTTTGACCCGTTACAACCCGAAATATTGATTTGAGTATAAAACTCAAATTTTAGCCCCAAAAATCAATTTCAGCCCCAAATTCAACCAACTTCTCTTATTTATTATGCGTATTTAATAATTGTGTCAATTTTATAATCGTTTGTGTCGAGTTCGTATCAACGGGTTAGAGTTGACACCCTTAATCACAATTAACTAATTTTAGCATAGGCATTAATCATTTTAATGAATATTTTGTGGGTTCATAATTTATAATTATTTTAAATAAAAATTGTGTGTCACTGCGTGTCTTACCATTCACTAATTATTTGGAGTAGATAGAACATACAGGTGGTAGAATAAATAACTATAAATTAATCTTTTAATCCATTTAATATATTGATTTATTATTCCTACATGATGTATACTTTTTTTTTTTGGTGATAGAATTGAAAATGTCTCGACATGGCCTAGAAGAAGGTTCACAAAGCAATCCCAGTGATGATATCGGTCAGAACTTTGCGACAATGGCTACCAATATAGACATGTTGAAATATGTATGTTTTGTAAAAAAAATCATTAAAGGTGATATTACACGAGTGAAAGAGCATTTGGCTGGAAAAAGAGACAATGTAACACTGTGCCCTGATGTGCCTTGAGAAGTCTGGGAACAAATGATGAAACATCTTTAAGAAATTAAAGATAAGAGAAAAGATAAATAAAAGAGGAGGGAAGAACTATAATTCCATCTGAAGGAGACCGGGGTTGGGGACCCTAGGTATCTGGACTTGGGTGATGATTTAGATTTTGATCCAGAGATGGCGTTCGCGAGAAGAGAAAGTGTGACACAATATCAATTTGAAGAAAGTCACAGACGTAGAAGTGTACATGTGCCATAGTATAATGTGGGAGGTAGTTTCGGAGGTGGAGGTAGTTTTAGAGGTAGAGATGGAGGTAGGTTAAGACGATTCCATTCAGTTCGTGAGCAGGATGTTAATGGTAGTGCTCGGCATTGGATTAATTATGATACTCCTGAAGCTAGATTAAGGGAGATGGATCCTGATCTTCTGAGAAATAAAAGTTCTAAATAGCCAAAGGCAAATTCAAATCACCAGAAGATTAGAAGGGAACGATTAGGAGATATTTTTTTTCAAATTCATGCTATATAACCATTTGCCTTTTCATGTAGCAGAATCTCCTTGGACTTAACTAATGCTTGATGTTGTTGCTGAAATAGAAAAAGGAGTTAAAGGTCCTAATTCTTATGGAGTGTCTGAGATATATTTGAATAAAGAAGTCAATGCAATGAAGGAGTAGATTAAGTCTTTTTAGCTCACATGGAAAGAGAGGAGAATTACTATCATGGGTGATGGATGGACTGGTCAAACACAAGATCACATCATCAACTTCTTGATATATTGTAATAAAGGTACAATTTTTCATAAGTCTGTTGAGGCATCTAATGTGGCAAGTAGGACTGCAAATTACTATTTTCATTTGTTAGATATGGTTCTTGAAGAGATTGGACAAGAATATGTTGTCCAGATAGTGACTGGCAATAAAGTAGCTCTTAAGGATGCTGGAAAGAAATTGATGGAGAAAAAATCATGTTTTATTGGACAGCGTGTGTAGCACATTGTATTGATCTTATATTGGAAGACATTTAAAAAATAAATCTGTTGCAAAGGTCCGAGAAGATGCAAAGTCACAAGCTTCATTTATAATTATCCAAGGGTATTCCATTTGATGAAAAGAATATACAAAATGGTAAAGAATTGTTACGCTCTTCAATTACTAGATTTGCCACAAATTTCATTGCAATTGAGAGCATTATTAGGCAGAAAGATAACTTAAAGGCTCTATTTCACTTTTGATGACTATAAGGAGACTAGTTTTGGAAAGATGTAAACTGGTCCTCCTAGTGATGTGAAAATTTTGGTTATGGGTAAAGAATTTTGGAAGAGAGGTAATGAAGTTTTGAATGTTCAAGAGCCATTGGTTAGGGTGTTAAGGTTGTAGATGAAGATCAAAAACCTACAATGTGTTTTATATATGAAGCAATGGATTGAGCAAAGTTGGCTATTAAAAAAGATTCTCAATATTGGGTTGACTATTAGAAGATTATTGATCGTCTGTGGTCTGTTCAGTTACATCTTGATTTGCATGTTGCTGGTAGTCATAATGAACTAAAAATTAATATTTATATATGAGTAGGTTACTTCTTGAATCCACAATTCCAGTATACTACTACCAGCTCTAGGGAGACGTTTTGAGAAACAATGGATGGAACGCAAAAAGTAATACAAAGATTGGAGCCGAACATTGAATGTCAGATTAAGGCAATAAATCAGGTATGTAGTGCTTGTTTACTTACAATTTTATTTATTATTTGAATGACCTGTTATCTAATACACATTGTTTCACAATTATAATGTATGTAGATATTTTTATTTCAGGATAAAGCAGAAACATTCGGATCAAATATTGCGGAAGCAGCAATTAACAAAACAAATCATGGTAAGTTAAGTTGCAATTTATATTATGTAGTCAATGTATATTTATTCATTTGTGAATTCATCAAAATTTATTTCATGCCGCTTAATGGTGGATTCTTTATGGCTCATGTGCTCCTGAGCTTCAAAGTATAGCAGTTAAGGTACTAAGTCAGCCAACTTCGTCTTCTGGTTGTGAGTGTAATTGGAGCACATGGAGTCTTATTCACACCAAGATGAGAAACATGTTGAAATATTTTAAACTCCAAAAGCTTGTTTTCATTCACTATAACATGAACTTGAAAATTAGGCATACTGTGGAAAAAAACTAGTAAGAGATTGAGAATAGATTTAATCCTATCAATTTGGATTACATATTTCATAAAGATGATCCCCTGAATCCATGGTTAGAAGAAAGGGAAGAACCATTGATTCACTTGGATAAGGAAACTCGCTCTTGGACGAATTCTTTTGATGAAGATGATGATAATGAATGCATACCTCTTTCTGAGTCACTTGATAACCAAGACTCTGATTCTAGTCCTGCTTCGACTAAAAGCGATAATGATGGTGGTAGTGGCAATGATGATGATGGCGGTGGTGGTGGTGATGATGATGATGGTGATGGGGGTCATCGGGTTGCTAGTCTAACCCAAATTTATGGTTATAATTGTGAGGTAGTCTTCCAGCTCAGGGTGATACTAGTGGTCATTGTCATGATTCACCATTTCATGGGAATCATGGACTTAGTGCGGTTAGAGTTGATCCATAAGTTTATGGTCAGCAATCATCATGTGGAAATAAATCAAGCAGAAATACGAGAAATTGGTATGAATATGAAGATTCCTCGTCTAGTGTTTTGCAAAGTTTGAGTGATTTCACCCTTAGTGATTCATCATTTGGTAGTGGTAATGAAAACTACGACTCATCAAGCTATCCAACTGGAAATTATAGACCCTACCCTCCACCTTTACATCCCCCAGATAATTCTTTATGGTTTTTGAACCCTAACAATTATTTGAAATTGCATACATATGGAGAGCAGCCACGACAAGATGGAGTTGAATTTGGAACATTTACTTATATGTTGCCCGCAGGATGGAATGATGACAGTGGAAGTAACCAAGATCAATCTCAATCTCAATCTCACTTTTTGGATCCTCTGTGTCCTTCTCTTTGGTGGTGAGATTGTTGAAAGGTAATGCTATTACTTTCTCTTTTTTATTGTATTGTACAATTCTAAAAATCATGTTGGTTCTATCAATAAGTTTCATTTAATAAATTGTTACATTTGTAATTGTGCCTTTCATTTGTTTAATTGTTGCTAATGGAAAGATCACTGATGCATAGAGACTTAAGAAATATTATTAATACTAATGATATTTGATTATCATGTTTAGGATACAATAAAATACACTAAAACACTAAACACCCATATTTGCATGATTTTAAGTTAAAACACGTAAATATTCTATAAGAGGTTGTGAGTTGAAAAAAAAAATTTATGCATTCGGTTCCCGTTACCGTTACGTAACGCCTGTTTCACCCCGCATTTGTTACACCGTTACCATTATTCAGAACCATGGGTGGACCTTGCTCTGAGTGGCTATGGGATGTATGGAAGTCGAGGCGTGATCTGAGGTGGGCTGTTGCTGCATCGGTGGATAAAGAGGAAGAACTATTTCCAACTGTCCACCGGCTGGGAATGAAGTGTCCAATTAGGATGATCAATCCAATATCAAGAATCTTTTAAAATAGCCAACTTTGCTTGATCCATTGCTTCATATATAAAACCCATTGTAGGTTTCTCATCTCCATCTACTAACCTTAACACCCTAACCAATGGCTCTTGAACATTCAGAACTTCATTACCTCTCTTCCAAACATCTTTGCCCATAATCAAAATTTCACATCACTAGGAGGACCGATTTTCATCTTCCCAAAACTAGTCTCCTTATAGTCATCAAAAGTGAACAAAGCCTTTAGGTTATCTTTCTGCCTAATAATGCTCTCAAGTGCAATGAAATTTGTGGCAAATCTGGTAATTGAAGAGCCTAACAATTCTTTACCATTTGTATATTTTTTTCATCAAATGGTATACCATTGGATAATTATAAATGAAGCTTGTGATAGACTTTGCATCATCTAGGACCTTTGCAACAGATTTTTTTTTTTTTTTTGAAATGTCGTCTGGTATAAGATCAATATAATGTTCTGCACACACTGTTCAATACAAATATGGTCTTTTCTCCATCAACTTATTTCCAGCAGCGTTAAGAGTTGCTTCATTATCAATCACTATCTGAACAACATATTCTTGTCCAATCTCTTCAACAACCATATCTAACAAACGAAAATAGTAATTTACAGTCCTACTTGCCACATTAGATACATCAACAAACTTATGAAAAATTGTACCCTTATTACAATATATCAAGAAGTTGATGATGTGATCTCGTGTTTGACCAGTCCATCCATCACACATGATAGTAACTCCCCTCTCTTTCCATGCAGGCCGAAAAGACTTTATCCACTCCTTCATTACATTGACTTCTTTATTCAAATATATCTCAAATACCACATAAAAATTAGGACCTTTAACTCCTTTTCTTACTTCAACAGCAACGTCAAGCATTGGTTGAGTCCAAGGAGACTCTGCTACATGAAAAGGCAAATGGTTATATAACATGAATTTGTAAAACATATCTCCTAACCATTCCCTTCTAATCTTCTGCTGCTTAAAACTTTTATTTCTCAGAAGATTAGGATCCATCTCCCTTAATCTAGATTCAGGAGTATCATAATTAATTCAGTGTCGAGCACTGCCATCAACATCCTGCTCACGAACTGAATGGGATTGTCTTAACCTACCTCTATCTCTACCTCTAAAACTACCCTCACCTCCAAAACTACCTCCCATTTTATTCTGTGACACATGTACACTTCTACGTCTGTGACTTTCTTGAAATTGATATTGTGTCGCACTTTCTCTTCTGGCGAACACCATCTCTAAATCATAATTTGAATCATAACCCAAGTCCACATACCTAGGATACCCAAGCACGATCTCCTTCATATGGAATTTCAGTTCTTCCTTCCTCTTTTGTTTATCTTTTCTCTTATCTTTACTTTCTTGAAGATGTTTCATCATATGTTCCCTGACTTCTCGTGGCATGTCGTGGTATGGTGTTACATTACCTCTTTTTCCTGCCAAATATTCTTTCACTCGTGTAATACCACCTTTAATGGTTTTTTTTAAAAAAACATACATACTGTGTCATGTCTATTAGTAGCCATTGTTGTAATTTTTCAACCGATATCATGACTAGGATTGCTTTGTGAACTTTCTTCGGGGCCATGTCGAGGCATTTTCAATTCTATCACAAAAAAAAAAGTATACGTCATGTAGGAATAATAAATCAGTATATTAAATGGATTAAAATATTAATTTATAGTTATTTATTCTACCACCTGTATGTTTTATCTACTCCAACTAAAATTAGTGAATGATAAGACACAGTGACACACAATCTTTATTTAAAATAATTAATGAATTATGGACCCACAAAACATTCATTCAAATGATTAGTATCTATACTAAAATTAGTTAATTGTGTGTCAACTCTGACCTGTTGATACAAACCCGATACAAACGATTACAAAATTGACACGATTATTAAATACACATAATAAATAATCTAGACTAATGTTTAATACTTAAAAGACAATAAAAAAAATAATTTTGTGGGTCTTGACTCTTGACATGAACACGACACGATTGACACCCTTAATTGTGATACCCATATAAACTCCATTAAAAAAATTAATAAACTCTATTTAAATAATTTAAATAAACACATGTTTTATTTGACCAAAAATATATCTCAAACACACTATTATAAATTTATAATATCTAAAGATCTAAAGAGATAAGACAACACTACATTATTAAAAAGTAAAAAAAAAAAAAAAAAATAAAGGCGGTGGTTGAACTGAAGTGGAGAGACAAGTGGACAAGTTAGTGCAGTTATTGTTATTATAGCCACAAACTCTACATCATTAAAAAGTAAAAAGAAAAAAAAAAGCTTAAGGCAGTGGCTGAATTGAAGTGGAGATACAAGTAGGCAAGTTAGTGAAGTTAGTCATGATATCCACAAAAACCAAAAAAAAAAAAAAAGAAAGAGGAGGTGGGATTTACTAAGAGAAGAGACCGACTCATCTTCTTTGATCGTCTTCGATCTTTCGAAGCAAGCAGCGACCACACAGACCAGAAGAAAGCATAGATCTGATCACTGGTCAAGTTTTTGAGTTCAAATCTTTCAAGCAGGGGCAAAAAATTTTGGAAGATCTAGAAATTTTTTGGAAAGAGCGCAGATCTAATGATTATGATAACAGGTTTGTCTTTAAGTTTTTATTTGAAAGATTTTCTACATCTAAACATGTATTTGACTCTTTGAGTGGAGGATGGAAGATGAGAGAAGTTGGTTGAATTTGGGGCTAAAATGTTTCGGGCTAAAATTTGGGTTTTATACTCAAATCAATTTTTCGGGTTGTAACGGGTCAAAACGGGCGTTACTAGTGTTACAGAACCATAACGGCCATTACGGCTATCAATTTCATTCTTCCCGTTATATCAGACCGTAACAGAATCAAAGCATGTTGTTACTATTACATAATGGTCGTTACGCGCCATAACGGTCAATTTTCAAAAACCATGGGCCCACCATTCACCTCATGCCCTTGATTCTGTTGCCTTATCAGCTGATTCTCCTGTACATTCTTCCTTCTTTGCAGCATTAGGTACATATGATGAACCCACTACTGGCATCACCATGTTACAAAATTCCTCCTTGGCATATTGCCATGGAGGAAAAGTTGGATGCAGTCGATCGTAATCACACTGGCGTTGGTTCCTGTCATCCCGAATTGCACGTCATTCTCACAAAAGTGGGTCTTCAAGATGAAATTTCAACCATCCAACAACATTGAGCATCATAAAGCTTAGCTTGTCACCAAGGGATACTCTCAAGTTCATGGTATTGATTTCAACAAAACTTTCACACCCATCGTCAAAGCAATTACCACCAAATCATATTTAATATCGCAATAACAAGGAGGAGGTTTATGTGTCACATCCTTTTGGATATATTCACTCTACTTGTCTACAGCATGTTTATTGCCCTTAAAAAAGTGTTCCACGACTTATGTCAAGCTCCACATTCTTGGTTTGAATGTTTTAGTCATTATATTTTTAATCACGCATTCCACTCTAATCCAACTGAACATTCTATGTTCACTCTTCATGCTCGTGGTGCTCTTATTGTCATCCTACTCGACTGTCTTCTACGCCATGCCACTGCTAAGCTGTATACCCCCGCATTCTTGTCTTTATATAATAATGTAATGATTTTGAAATGCTTATATATGTAATGAGGGAAGCATGAACTATATATAGGTTGTAAAAGTTGAAGTTAGGAAGTGTTCCAGAGTTAAGACACAATTTTGATAGATTTTGGGTAGAAAGAAATTTTGAGGCTGTTTTAGTATTTGGACCATAAGTTTTTACCCTAATGCCCGTTTGATCTAACATTTTTGCAGTAGATGCTAAACTTCCAGGGCTAAAAAAGTGTATTTCACGAAAATTTTCTAATTCAATCTCTACATAAGACAAAACGTCATTGAAAGTTTCAGCAAAAGTTGGGAGTCTATTCGAACGTGAATGTACGTTCGAACGACAGTTTGTTGCAGTATTTTTGTGTCTGATAGAACTCTGATGAAAAATTAAAAATTCTAGGAGCAACCAACATTCAAACGCCAAAATGATGTTCGAACATGAAGCAGGAAATTGCACTACTGACATTCGAACGTGAGTTACGAATTCTGAGTTTTAGATTCGTGCACAGGGGACCATTTTCCCTCCTATAAATACATAAGGACACCTCCATTAGCCCCATTTCAACATTTCTAACCCTAGAGAGGCTTAGAGAGAAATAAAGAAGGGGAAACACGAGAGATTAAAGTGTTGATTCAAGTTGGAAAGATTAAATCTTCTAGTTCTCACACAAAAGCTAAGGAAGAAAGGTAGGGGTTTCTTCTCACTCTTGTTCATTGACGCTAGGGTTGATATATATATATATATATATGCTTTGACTCTAAATCTTAGATATATGTTATGAAATCCTTGTTTTTTGATGTTCTTGTAAATCTTATCATGTTTGAGGGAAGATATGGTTTGATATCCATGAAAATTCGTGTTTTTGATGTCAAAACCTAGTTTTTTGAGAAATATGGATTTTTCTTCTTGATATTCCTTTGTTCTTCATTTCCAAAACTCTAATGCTTTGTTTGAACACTAAAAATTATATATTTGATGATCTATTGTATATTTTCTTGGATTGTTCCGTTGGAAAAATACCTATGGAATTGGGGATTTTGGATTTACTTGTGATTTGAGAAATTGGTTGGTATTCTATCTCTTGTGTGGATGTTTGCGTGAACATGGGTTGCCGTTGACCGGGTATCGTAGAGTGGATAGATGCATTTTTTACTCTGTGTAGGTTTGAAGGTTTCCTACCACTCATAGTAGGGTTGGTGTCTTGCGAGGACCAAACTACTAATTACTCGCGTGGTATCGAGTCTGAGGGTTAGTATACTATTCTTAGGTTGGATTCGTCACTGCCGATGCATCAGTATACGCCCTTCCTAAAGTTGTGTATACATGCAAGGATTGGATATGTGTGTGTGTGGGCTAGGATATTCTCGATGTGTTTATTCATGTTATATCATACATCATACCTAAGATACATTGTGGGTAATGGTACAAATTGTGGGTTATTGTTTATTGTTGTGAAAATGGTTTATTACAAGAACGTGTAGGAAATGGTTTATGGTTGAAATTGGCTTATTGTTGGGATTGATTTTACTTCTTCATTCTATATATAGATATTGTGTAAACTTGAGATCGGATGAACTGTTACGGTTTTCTTTCAAAAGTTGCATATGATATTTGTGAAACAAGACCGACTTATTTTATAAGTTTTCAAAACCTTGTACGAGTTTGGGAGGATTTTTCTATAGAGCTTATTGCTCACCCCTTACAAATAATATTTATTTTCAGATTTTGCTTTAGAGGAAGAGCTCGGAGTTGATGAGCAGGTAGCTTGGAAAACTCAATTGGATTGAAGCGTGGATCCCGGGGGGATGTCTAGAATTATTTTTTTTATGTTCTAGACTAGGAGATTCATTTTGAGATAATTTTCATGTTAATATTTCCTTATTTTGCAGCGAGATAATATTTTGGCATATTCTTTTAGATGTAATGGTCATGGTTTGGCATATTCTTATGGATGATGTTGTAGATATTATGGATAATGAATGAAATTTTCTTTATTTATGGATCTTATTAGTTGCTCTAGTTATGTGAATGGATTTAAATAGTAATGTTGTCCAAGGGGGATTTTGGGGTGTTATAGGTTTGGTATCAGAGTCTAGGAACTAGGTCTTACATGGGAGTTGTAGGTTATGAATTACTACTAGAGAGGTAGGATTAGGTTGAACAAAATTGTTGATTTAAATTTTATACAAGCCTTATACTTTAGATTAAAGTGATAGTTAGGATGTCTTGTACATCAAGAAATCTAAATTGTGAATTGATGTGCAGGATGGATGGTATATGTGGACGTGGACGAGGACGTGGTGGCCAAGCGAACCCACCACCACCACCTCTAGATGCCATGAATGGAATATACCAATGCCTAAAGGAACTAACTACTCTGGTGCAACACCAGAATGGAAACAACAACCACAACCGAGGGGGTTCATCTATTAGCTCATGTACCGGGCAACGGAGACAAAAATGGAAGAATAGTAGTTCTTCGAGAATTTTTAGGGCAACGCCCACCTACTTTCCAAAGAAGCTCTCACCCCTTGGATGCGGATAAATGGATTCACCGAATGAAGAAAATGTGCGATGGCATAGGAGTAGCTGAGGATTTGCGGTTCGACCTAGCTAAATATTTGCTAGAGGGAGAGGTAGATCATTGGTGGGACTCGGTAAAGAGAAGGAGGAACACTGATGCTCTTACCTAGGAGGAGTTTGATTAGATCTTCTAAGATAAGTATTTTTCTGAATTGGCCAGGGACAAGATGAGTGCATATTTTCTCGCTCTACAATAGGGTAGCATGATGGTGGCGGATTATGAGAGGAAGTTTGATGAGCTATCCTGCTATGCCACAGAGTTCATATCTACCAAGACCAAGAAGGCCAAACACTTTGAGCAGGGCTTAAGGTCTGCCATCAGGAAGAAGCTTGTGGCTCACAAGATCTAGGACTATGGGAATTTAGTTGACAGAGCTGCACTGGTGGAGAGAGACACCGATGACACCCATTGGCAACAAAACTTTATGAGGGGAGGTTCGATCAGGACTGGTGCTAACAGTAGTGGAGTGTAGAGGGCAGCACCATACCGTCACCTAGACCAAGTGGTTGGACAGAGACTTTAGACAGCTTGTGGAGTTGAAGGCTTACAAGAGAGGGAATGAGTGGACCCACGAGCCTGTTTTGCATGTAGACGTTTGGAGTATATTTGGAATCATTGTCCGATCTTTCCACCCCAAAAGAACACTCTGACGGTTGGACAGGTTAATGCACATCAGCCACCATTACCAAAGACACTATATCAAAGACCGTTAGGAGCTATAGCACCTGGCGGTGCTAATTAAGGGAAAGTGTATGCTTTGACCCAACCGGAGGAAGACGTGTCAAATGCAGTTGTGGTAGGTATCATTCTTCTTTATAATTCTTGGGCCCGAATTATATTTGACCCCAGGGCTACTCATTCATTCATACACATTACATATGCACTTAATTTGGGATTGGACTTTGAGAAGTTAAAACATGCCTTGAGTATTGACATGCCTAAGGGAGAACAGTTGGAAACTAGAAGGGTGTGTAGAGGTTGTGTGCTGCGAATTGGGGAGCAAGAATTAATCATAGATTTGGTTGCATTAGACATGAAGGGGTATGACATAATATTTGGGATGAACTTGTTGTCCACTTTTCGTGCGACAATGGATTGTTTTCGTAAGCAGAGTTCATTCCAATTATCGGATGGGGATAGTTTTCAGTTTCATCAATGATCAGAATTCTTTCCACCCATTTTCTACTANACGGCAATGGATTGTTTTCGTAAGCGGAGTTCATTCCAATTATCGGATGGGGATAGTTTTCAGTTTCATCAATGATCAGAATTCTTTTCACCCATTTTCTACTATGGGTAGTAGATTCTTAAAAGCTAAAGCGGGGAGCAATTTGAGTTTCTTAGCCAGGTTAATGGGTGATGATCGTGATAAATTCCAATCGAATGTGGTATTGATAATGTCGAAGTTTCCAGATGTCTTTTCAGATGAACTACCCGAGTTACCCCCACCGAGAGAGATTGAGTTTACGATAAATCTCTATCTGGGAATTGAACTCATATCCATTGCTCCCTATAAGATGGCATATTTGAAGTTAAAAGAGCTAAGGAAGCAGTTAGACCAACTATTGACTATTGGATTTATCCGTTTAAGCATTTCACCTTGGGGAGCCCCAATCCTCTTTGTGAAGAAGCATGACGAAACACTTCAGTTATGCATGTACTACCGAAGGTTGAACTGAGTGACAGTGAAGAATAAATATCCATTTCCACGAATTGATGATTTATTTGATCAGCTGAGCGGTTCTAAGTATTACTTAAAGATTGATCCTCGCACTAGGTACCATCAATTTTGAATCAAGGAGGAGGATATTCCTAAGATAGCTTTTCATACCTAATATGGTCATTTTGAATATACTTTAATGCCATTCGGACTGACTAATGCTCCTGTAGCCTTTATGGATTTGATGAATAGGATATTTCGGTCGTATCTAGATCAGTTTGTCATCGTGTTTATTGATGACATATTAATCTATTCACAGACACAAGGGGTACATGAACACCATCTTTCAGTAGTGCTACAAACATTGAGAGAGCATAAGTTATATGCTAAGATGAGTAAATGTGAGTTCTAGATGAAGAAAGTGAAATTCCTTGGCCATGTTGTGTCAGAACAAGGTGTAGCTGTTGACCCTGCAAAGATTGAAGTTGTGATGAAATGGGAACTACCGAANAAAGTGAAATTCCTTGGCTATGTTGTGTCAGAACAAGGTGTAGCTGTTGACCCTGCAAAGATTGAAGTTGTGATGAAATGGGAACTACCGAAGAATGTGACTGAAATACATAGTTTCCCAGAAATAGAAGGTTATTACCGGAGGTTTATGGAAGGGTTCTTAAAACTAGCGATGCCAATGACTCACCTTACGAAGAAGGGGGAAAGATTCTTGTGGACTCAAGAGTGTAAGCTAGCCTTTCACAACTTGAAGGAAAGGTTGACAGTCACTCCTGTTCTTATTATTCCGAGTAGTGGGGAATGATCTGATGTTTACATAGATGCTTCGTTACGAGGCTTGGGATGTGTACTAATGCAAGAAGGTAAGGTAGTTGCTTATGGCTTG
The DNA here is from genome assembly GCA_963454935.2 of Ilex paraguariensis. NCBI lineage: Eukaryota > Viridiplantae > Streptophyta > Magnoliopsida > Aquifoliales > Aquifoliaceae > Ilex > Ilex paraguariensis. The sequence continues at coordinate 264,981 of CAUOFW020008146.1, forward strand.
AGACAACTAAAGATTTATGAGCGGAACTATCCCACTCACGACTTGGAGCTTGCCGTTGTGGTTTTTGCTCTTAAGTTGTGGAGGTGTTATCTATATGAGAAAGATTTCAAGTGTTTTCTGATCATAAGAGCCTTAAGTATATATTCACGCAGAAAGACTTGAATCTTCGGCAAATAACGTGGATTGAATATCTAGAAGATTACGATTTTGCACTCAACTACCATCCGAGAAAGGCTAATGTAGTAGTAGAAGCACTTAGCAGAAAGTCTCAGGGTGAAATCAATATTCTTGCTTATAATAGGTGGAAGATGATGGATGCTTTGGAGGAATTTAATCTATTAGTGGATAAGTAGGAGGATCGACCATGCTTATTAAATCTTATTACTCAACCAATTCTCCGACAAAAGATTATGGAGTTGCAACAATTTGATACAGAGTTGAGCACTATCCGGGGTAGATTGGAGAGGAATGAGATGATTGAGAACGGCTCAATACATAATGATGAGTTACAGTTTTAGGGAAGACTATGTGTACTCAACAATGACCAAGTAAGGGAAGAAGTGTTGGGTGAGTGTCATCATTCAAAATTCTCCATAGATCTGGGTAATACTAAGATGTATAGAGACATGAAGCGTCAATATTGGTGGAAAAGGATGAAACAAGACGTGGCTAAGTATTGCAAAGTGCGTGGTGTGTCAACTGGTGAATGTGGAGCATGAAAAACTCAGAGGATTACTACAGTTCTTACCTATCTCAGAGTGGAAGTGGGATCACATCACCATGGATTTCATGTCTGATTTTCCATGGATGTCACGGGGGCATAATGTCGTATGGGTCGTTGTAGATAGACTCACCAAGTCCGCTCATTTCTTGAAAATGAAGACCATTGAAACTTTAGAGACCTTGAGCAAGCTTTATATCCCGTGAGATTGTTAGATTACATGGAGCTCCACTCTCTATTGTGTCGGATGGTGATTCTCGTTTTGTGGCGCAATTTTGGCAAAGTCTACAATGAGCTATGGGGACAAAGTTGCACTTTAGCACCGCCTTTCATCCTTAAATGGATGGCCAATCTGAGTGGGTGATATAAATTTTGGAAGACATGTTACAAGCTTTTGTGTTCGACTTCAAGGGAAGTTGGAGTGATCATTTGTGGTTGGTGAAATTTTCATATAACAATAGTTTTCAATCTAGCATTGGCATGGCACCTTATGAGGCATTGTGTGGGAGACCATGTAGGTCCGTGACTTGTTGGTTAGAAGGTGGAAAGAGTAGTCTATTTGGGCCAGAGATTGTTCGGGAGACTACGGAGAAAATTCAACTAATTAGGGAAAGAATACGCACCACACAAAGTAGACAGAAAATCTATACGAATAGAAAAAGAAGACCCTTGGAATTCTAAGAGGGGGACTATGTGTTCCTCAAAGTGTCACCCAAGAAAGGAGTGTTTAGATTTGGCAAGAAGGGAAAATTAGCACCAAGGTAAACTGGACCATTTGAAGTGATCAAAGCGGTGGGCAAACTGGCGTATCAACTTTGGTTACTAGCCCAATTGTCAGGGGTAAATAACGTATTCCATGTGTTAATGTTAAGAAAGTGCCAATCAAATACAATGCATGTCACAGATTTGGAGGAAATTGAAATTCAAAATGGATTCACATATGAAGAACAACAGGTGAAGATTCTCGATACCAAGGAGAAGGTGTTTCACAATAAAGTCATCCAAGTGGTGAAAGTCTTGTGGCAAAATCATGGAGTGGAGAAAGCTACCTAGGAACCAGAGGTGGAGATGCGGGAAAAGTACCCTCATTTGTTCTCTACTTAAGGTAAGTTTCGAGGATGAAACTTCTTTAAGGGGGTGGATTATAAACCCCCGCATTCTTGTCTTTGTATAATAACGTAATGATTTTGAAATGCTCATATATGTAGTGAGGGAAGAATGAACTATATATAGGTTGTAAAAGTAAGTTAGGAAATGTCCCGGAATTGAGACACATTTTTGATAGATTTTGGGTAAAAAGAAATTTTGACATTGCCTTAGTATTTGGGCCATAACTGTTTACCCTTATGTCCGTTTAATCTGAAATGTTTACAGTAGATACTAGACTTCCAGAGCCACAAAAATGTATTTCACGAAAATTGTCCAATTCAATCTCTAAATAGGCCAAAACTTCACTGAAAGTTTCAATAAAAGCTGGGAGTCCGTTCGAACGTGAATGGATGTTCGAATGATAGTTCCTCGCAATACTTTTGTGTCTAATAGAAATCTGATGGAAAAGTAAAAGTATTAGGAGCAACCAANCAAAAGTTGGGAGTCCGTTCGAACGTGAATGGATGTTCGAATGATAGTTCCTCGCAATACTTTTGTGTCTGATAGAAATCTGATGGAAAAGTAAAAGTATTAGGAGCAACCAACATTCAAACACCAAAATGACGTTCGAACGTGAAGCAATAAATTGCACTACTGACATTCAAACGCCAANTAAAAGCTGGGAGTCCGTTCGAACGTGAATGGATGTTCGAATGATAGTTCCTCGCAATACTTTTGTGTCTAATAGAAATCTGATGGAAAAGTAAAAGTATTAGGAGCAACCAACATTCAAACGCCAAAATGACGTTCGAACGTGAAGCAATAAATTGCACTACTGACATTCAAACGCCAAATGACGTTCGAACGTGAGTTACGAATTCTCAGTTTCAGATTCGCGCACACGGGACCATTTTGCCTCCTATAAATACATAAGGACACCTCCATTAGCCCCATTTCAACATTTCTAACCCTAAAGAGGCTAAGAGAGGAAGAAAGAAGGGGAAAAACAAGAGATTCAAGTGATGATTCAAGTTGAAAAGATCAAATCCTCAAGTTCTCACACAAAAGCTAAGGAAGAAAAGTCGGGGTTTCTCTTCTCANACACAGGGGACCATTTTGCCTCCTATAAATACATAAGGACACCTCCATTAGCCCCATTTCAACATTTCTAACCCTAAAGAGGCTAAGAGAGGAAGAAAGAAGGGGAAAAACAAGAGATTCAAGTGATGATTCAAGTTGAAAAGATCAAATCCTCAAGTTCTCACACAAAAGCTAAGGAAGAAAAGTCGGGGTTTCTCTTCTCACTNAGGCTAAGAGAGGAAGAAAGAAGGGGAAAAACAAGAGATTCAAGTGATGATTCAAGTTGAAAAGATCAAATCCTCAAGTTCTCACACAAAAGCTAAGGAAGAAAAGTCGGGGTTTCTCTTCTCACTCTTGTTCATTGTGGCTAGGGTTGATATATATGTGTGTGTGTGTGTNAGTCGGGGTTTCTCTTCTCACTCTTGTTCATTGTGGCTAGGGTTGATATATATGTGTGTGTGTGTGTGTGTGTGTGTGTTTTGACTCTAAATCTTATATATACATTATGGAATCCTTATTTTTCTATGTTCTTACAAATCTTATCATGTTTGAGGGAAGTTATGGTTTCATATCCATGAAAATTCATGTTCTTGATGTCAAAACCTAATTTTTTTGAGAAATATGAATTTTTCTTCTTGATATTCCTTTGTTCTTGATTCCCAAAACTTTAGTGCTTTGTTTGAACACTAAAAATTATATATTTGATGATCTCTTGTATTTTTTTTTTTGGGATTGCTCCGTTGGAAAAATACCTATGGAATTGGGGATTTTTGATTTACTTGTGATTTGAGAAATTGGTTAGTATTGTATCTCTTGTGTGGATGTTTGGATGAACATGGGTTGTCGTTGACTGGGTATGATAAAGTGGGTAGATGAGTTTCTTACTCCGTGTAGGTTTGAAGATTCCCTACCACTCGTAGTGGGGTTGGTGTCTTGCGAGGACCAAACCACTATTCGCTCACGTGGTATCGAGGCTAAGGGTTAGTATACTATTCTTGAGTTGGATTCATCATTGCCGATGCGTCTATATACGCCATTCCAAAAGTTGTGTATTCGTGCGATGTCATACATCATACCTGAGATACATTGTGGGTAATGGTACAAATTGTGGGTCATAGTTTTTTGTTGTGGAAATGGTTTATGGTTGGAAATGACTTATTGTTCGGAATTGATTTTACTTCTTCATTCTATATATTGATATTACGTAAACTTTAGATCGGATGAACTGTCACGGTTTTCTTTCAAAAGTTATATATGATATTTGTGAAATGAGACCGAATTATTTTATATGTTTTCAAAACCTTGTCCAAGTTTGTGAGGATTTTCCTACAGAACTTAGTACTCACTCCTTACAAACAATATTTATTTTCAAATTTCGCTTTAGAGGAAGAGCTCGGAGATGATGAGTAGGTAACTTGGGAAGCTCAATTGGATGGAAGCGTGGATCCTGAGGGGGATGTCTAGAATTGTTCTTTTTATGTTCTAGACTAGGAGATTCATTTTAAGATAATGTTCATGTTAATATTTTCCTTATTCCATTGCAAGATAATAGTTTGGCATATTCTTTTGGGCGTAATTGCCATAGTTTGACATATTATTTTGGATATAAAGGTCATGGTTTGACATATTCTTTTGGATGATGTTGTAGATATTATGGATGATGAATGAAATTATCTTTATTTTATGAATCTTACTAGTTATTCTCATAATGTAAATGGATTTAATTAGTAATGTCGTCTAAGGGAGATTTTGGGACGTTACACAAGCTGAGTCTTGAAGTCTCCATTAAGGAACTTGGCCCTCTCCACTATTTCTTGGGTATTGAAACTTTTTCCTCAACTCACAACCTATTTCTCTCTCAGGCCAAGTATGCTCGTTACTTGCTACATTGCACCTCCATGTTGAACTGCAAACCGATTGTGACTCCTATGAATTTAAACCAAAAGCTTTCTAGCTTTGGCATGTCCATTTATTTTTGAAGAAACTAAGTTCAAATCCTTTTTAGCTAGAGTTTTTGAGATTCCATGTGTAGAATTGACACATTTAGCATCCTTGAATGAAGAAAGATGTGGCAACATTGTTCATCATGATGCATGAGTTATAATGAAAATAATGGGTGTTCATATCTTTTTGAGAGAAGAAATTCAAAAGTGTCATTGTAATTTATGTTTGAGAAGGTGTTTAAAATTCTTCAAAATAACTCAATTCTTTTTTATTCTAATATCAAAAAAAGTTATTTTATAATGTGAACTTGGACACATTACAAAATCAATTTGGACTGTTAATAGCGATGTGTGCATATTTCCTGTTAAATTGAATAATTCTACGTGACCCATATCTTATAAATTCCTTACAACTATCTACAAAACTACCCACCTTGTACTCTTTTTCCCTTCTCAAATTCTTTAGTTTTCAAACCATGAATAATTTGTACACATCAGAAATTACAACCAATGAAAAAATAGGAATATTTTTGGCTGAAAAGTTGACAAAAATTTTGTGGGATGAATCCAAATCTTGTGAACCAAAAATTGTATATACAAATACAAAATTAAATAAGCTAAATGGATTTTTATTTATTACTGATGATTTTGGCACTTTCTTGGTCGTATTTATATGGGTTTTGGTTTTACAGAATGAAAGTTTTGGTCATATGGTAAGAATTGGAAATTTTTTGGATACTAACCTTTATATACCTTTGTGTTTATTAGGAAATATCTATATAATAAAGTAGTTAGAAAATTTTGTCTTGAACTTTTCACGGCTCAGATCATTTTCAGAATTTTGATCCGATGATTCAAATTAATCTATTCTTGGGCTAAGGGTTTGATTTTATGTACAACTCTAACACTCTCTCGCCACAATCTCTACATACCACCGCTATCGCCACCATCACACAACCTCCAAGTATTTTTTTTCATCCCTTTCCTCTTCTCTCTGCTTTCCACTCACAAAAAAACTACATCCCCCTTCACAAAACATAGCAAACACACACCTGTATAACATATGACCCCACTTACACCCTCCCGCAACACTGTCAACCCACGGACGTCGGGTGTCTCCATCTCTCTACAGCCACCGCCACTACTAGTGCCTATTTCAATTTCGGGGTATCTCTAGCAATCGTCTCAACTCTCTTTAACATATCTTATATCTCTTTGTCTCTCGGCAGGCCGTTCTAACCCCACTCGAAAGCTCCCTCCACACTAGTTGTTCGATAAATTGCCAAGTTGATACCACCATCAATCAAGCCATCAACTGTCACCCACAACAACCAACTGTTTGCCCTGCACAGCTTTCAAACACCAAGTTTTCAAAGAAATATCCCTATGGACAAAGTTTCTGATTTTTTTTGTACTCCAAATTGGTGGTTTATCTAAGTTTTTTCCCACTGCCAACATTTTTGTACATGGGTAGATAAGTTTTATTCCTTCCTCTCACAAATTGGTAGGGTTCTCCTGATTGTTAATTTTGAGTTAGTTAATTTTTTTGCTCCTCCTAGTCCCTTTGACCACCATCAATCATGAGTGTCAGTTTCGTGCATATGGCATAAAAAAAATGTCTAGGTGGCTAATATATATATATATATATATATATATATATATATATATATATATCTTTGATGGAGTGTTGTGCGATGTGTTTGTTCAATGTGTTTAATTTTATTATTTTCTTGGCTAGCAGATTCCTATATAGCAGTAGAATATGACCCATAAGCATTTTTGTGAGAAATATTTAGTTTGCATCTTCATGGTGTGTTATGAAATTGCTTCTTTTTCTCTCTCTTCTCTTCTTTGGACAATTTCTCTGTAACTCGTTTCACTGTTCGATGTATACTTGTGTGTCTACTAGATGCATTTGTGAATACTGTATACAATTGAGCATTCTATATTTTGTATCTCTGTGATTTTCTTTGGTGTGCACTGTTGGGCCGTTTGTAGAGTCTAGTTTGTATGTTGATCTGGATGATGACTCGACCCGAAGTAATGTTGCATGATTTTTTAATGAGAAATTTTCTGAGGCTTATTCCATAGAGTGAAGGCTTGGGCCGATAATGTGTGTTTGTAGCCCGATGCGTAGAACATATAAAAGAACGCTACTTTGGTGATTAGGGTTTGATCGATGTGTATAGCCGCTCTCTGTAATCCTCTCTCTCAATAGTGAAAATCCTACAGCTTCGTGGACGTAGGTAAATTATCGAACCACGTAAAATCTTTGTGTCTTGTTCTTTCTTATTTCTTGTTGCTTTATATTTTTTATTTGTTCTTCGGTTGTGTGTGTTTTTCTATGAATTTAAAGTGTATAAAATTACAACAACTGGTATCAGAGCTCTGGGTTAAGAGGTCAAGGGTTTACACAATGGCTGAAGACAAAGTCAAGATCAAAAAATTTAATGGCACGAACTACGCGATCTGGAAGATGTAGATGGATGATATTCTGTATCAGAAGGATCTGTATCAACCTATCGATGGGACAAAGCTAGCAGATATAGAGCAAGCAAAGTGGGATGGTCTAAATCGTAAAGCCCTAGAGACTATGCGACTGTGCCTCGCGCCATCAGTTGCGTCAGACATCGCCAAAGAAAAGACTACATCATATTTGTTCAAAGCCCTAGAAAAGATGTACAAAAAGCCTTCAGCGATGAATAAGGTATATCTTATGAAAAAATTGTTTAACTTAAAGATGTCTGAAAACACTATTGTTGCTGAACATATCAACGAATTTAATACGGTAATGAATTAGTTAGAATCCGTGAGTATTATTTTTTATGATGAAATTAAAGCTCTTGTCCTCTTATCAAGTCTGCCGAAAAGTTGGAATGGACTTGTCGTGGCACTAAGCAATTCTTCTGGGTTTGCAAAGATAAAATTGGAGGATGTTGTGGCGTTGATACTAGGAGAGGAGGCTCGAAGAAGAGCATCGAGTGAGGATGTTGTTTCAGGTTCAGCACTCAATACGAAAGAGAGAGGTAGAGCTATGAATAAAGGAGGCAACAAAAAGGGCAAGGGAAAGTCGTATTCGAGAAATAGAGGCCGAAGTAAATCTTGTAGCGAAGATGAGGGCTACTGGAATTATGGTTAGAAGGAGCACTGTAAGTGGGACTGCAAGGCACCAAGAAAGGAGCAGAATGGGAATAATCAAAGAGGTAAAAATACTACTAATATTGCTGACGAGTCTGATAATGATGTTTTGATTTGTTCGCTAGATTCTCACAGTGAATCTTGGATTGTAGATTCTGGAACTTCATTCCATGCTACTCCACACATGGATGTACTACAAAACTATGTGCATAAAAACTTTGGTAAAATGTATTTGGGCGATGATGAAGCCTATAACATTGTTGGAAAATGGGATGTACAGATTACTCAGATAGATGAGACGGTTCTGAAATTGAAGGATGTTAGACATATGCCTAGTTTAACAAGAAATCTTATTTCAGTGAGTCAGTTGTCAAAGGGTGGAGTGGTCACATCGTTTACATCAGATGCTTAGAAGATGAGTAAGGGGGCTTTGATACTTGATCGCGGTAAAAAGGAAGGAACTTTATATGTATCTTCGGGTACTTATAGTAGCATCACGGTGACAGCATCAGGAATTGATTGCACTACGTGGCATCATAAGCTGGGTCACATGGGCAAAAAAGGGATAAAAGTAATGATGTCGAAGGAAAAATTGTCAGGTTATAAGTCGCTGGATTTACACTTCTATGAGGATTGTATTCTCGAGAAACAAAAGAAGGTCAGCTTCACAAAGGTGGCAAGAACTCTGAAAACAGAGAAGCTAGAGCTTATTCATACCGATGTGTGGGGTCCATCAAAGGTATCTTCTCTTGGTGGTTCATCTTATTTTGTTACTTTCATTGATGACGCTACTAGAAAATTATGGGTTTATTTCCTTAAGCATAAATCTGATGTGTTTGATATTTTCAAGAATTGGAAAGCTTTAGTTGAGAATGAAACATGGATGAAATTGAAGTGCCTAAAATCAGATAATGGTGGTGAGTATTGTAGCAGTGAGTTTAAGGCTTACTGTTCTGTGAATGGGATTCAAAGGGTGAAAACGGTCTCAAAGAAGCCAAGGCATAATGGAGTTGTTGAATGCATGAACAGGACGATCCTAGAGCGTGCAAGGAGCATGAGATTACATGCTGGGTAACCTAAGCAATTCTGGGCTGATGCAGTAAACACTGTTGTGTATTTGATCAATAGGGGGCCTTCAGTTCCGTTGAATTGTGGATTGCCAGAGGAGGCTTGGACATGCAAAGAGGTAAATTTATCTCATTTATGAGTTTTTGGTTACATTGCCTATATGCATATAGAATTGGAGGATAGAGATAAACTCAATGCTAAGTCTCGTAAGTGCATGTTCATAGGTTATGATACTAATAGCTATGGGTATAGACTATATGATTTTGAGAATCGAAAAACACGCTGGAGTATTGATGTGGTATTTAATGAGTCAATTTTGTATAAAAATAGACTAAGTCAACCCAAGGAGGCTGAGGTAAAATCAGACTTTGTAGAGTTTGAGGGGATCCCTAACAGAAATGTCTTAGAGCCTCAGGATACTAATACACAATCTACTTCACTGGCAAATCCACATACTCCTTTTCCTAGAAGGACTACACGTACGGTAAAATCTCCAATACGTTATTCTTCATCTTTGTATTATCTGTTGTTAACTAATAACGGTGAACCATAATTTTTTGAGGAAGCGTTGCAAGTTGAGTCCAAAAAGGAGTGGGAGCTTGTGATGGATGATGAGATGGATTCTCTCTCATTAAATCAGACTTGGGAATTGGTTCAATTGCCCAAGGTGAAGAGAGCTTTGCACAACAAGTGGATATATAGGATTAAGGAAGAATTTGATGGGAGCAAACGGTACAAGGCAAGGTTGGTAGTCAAAGGTTTTCAGCAGAAACAAGGTATGGACTATACTGAAATCTTTTCTCATGTTGTTAAGATTTCTACTATTAGATCCTCCTTAATATTGTGGCTGTTGAGAACCTGCATTTATAGCAGTTGGATGTCAAAACTGCTTTCCTTCATGGGGATTTGGAGGAAGACATTTATATGTATCAGCTAGAGAGTTATGTTGTGAAAGACACGGAGAATCAGGTGTGCAACTTGAGGAAGATTCTGTATGGGTTGAAATAGGCTCCAAGGCAATGGTATAAAAAGTTTGATACCTTTATGGCAGCTAAGGGGTTTAGTAGATGTCATGGGGACCATTGTTGTTATATTAAGAAGCTTGGTATGTCATATCTCATACTTTTATTGTATGTAGATGATACGCTGATTGCAGGTTCAAGCATGGATGAGATTGTTAATCTCAAGGCACAACTGTCAAAGGAGTTTATAATAAAAGATTTGGGCTCTGCGAAGAAAATTCTTGGGATGCGAATAAGTAGGAACAGGACAAACATGAAGTTGAAGTTGTCACAAGAGAAGTATGTTGAAAAGGTGCTGAAAAGGTTCAACATGGAGAATGCTAAGCCAGTTAGCACACCTTTGGCAAGTCACTTCAAGCTTTCGAAGGAAAAGTGTGCAGTAATAGATGAAGAGCAGAACTATATGTCAAAGGTTCCATATGCCTCGGCGGTAGGCAGTTTGATGTATGTTATGGTTAATACAAGGCCAGATATTGCTCATGCAGTGAGAGTTGTCAGTAGGTTCATGGCAAATCTGGGTAAAGAGCATTGGGAAGCAGTCAAGTGGATTCTGCGCTACTTGAGAGGTACTTTAGATTTAGTTTTGAATTTTGGGGGTTCTGATGTTTGTTTGCAAGGGTTTGTAGATTCTGATTTAGCAGGGGACATTGATAGTAGGAAGAGCACTACAAGGTATGTTTTTACATTGAGCGGTGCAGTAGTCAGTTAGGTCTCGAGGCTACAGAAAATAGTGACTATTTCAACAACAAAGGTGGAGTATGTTACAGCCACGGAGGCATTCAAGGAGATGGTATGGCTGAGGAGCTTTATGAAAGAGTTGGGTAACGAGCAAGACAATTCTAAATTGTTCAGCGACAATAAGAGTGCTATACATCTGGCAAAGAATACAGCCTTTCATTCGAGGACTAAGCATATCGACATAAAGTATCACTTTATTCGCTCTTTGTTGGAGGATGGGCAGTTCACTTTAGAGAAGATTCACACAAGGGATAATCTGGCAGACATGTTCACGAAAGTGGTTAATGTGGAGAAGCTGAAGTCTTGTTCAACTTCTGTGGGTCTCTCAGCTTGAGGACAAGAGGAGGAGCTGCAGGGATGAGAGATTGTTTTTGGGAGGATTGCAGTTTGATATTGGTTTTTGAACTAGTCTCCAAGTGGGAGAATTGTTGGGCCATTTGTGGAGTCTAGTTTGTATGTTGATCCGAATGATGACCCGACCTAAACTAATGTTGCATGATTTTTTAATGGGAATTTTCTGAGGCTTGGTCCATGGAGGGAAGGCTTGGGCCAATAGTGTGTGTTTGTAGCCTAGTGCATAGGACATATAAAAAATCGCTACTTTGGTGATTAGGGTTTGATCGATGTGTATAGCCGCTCTCTGTAATCCTCTCTCTCAATAGTGAAAACCCTGCAGCTTCGTGGACGTAGGCAAATTGCCGAACCACATAAAATCTTTGTATCTTGTTCTTTCTTGTTTCTTATTGCTTTATTTTCTTGGTTTGTTCTTCGATTGTGTATGTTTGTCTGTGGGTTTAAAACGTATAAAATCACAACATGCACATGTTTGTAGTAATATGGGGTTTTGCTAATTAGATTTTGACAAGTGATAAGACGATTGGTATAGCTCTTGGTAAGGTATGATCTTTGACCCTTTGTGTTATTTATCCTCATATGCAATAAGATGTTTGTTTTCTATTTGAATTACTTTTAACAATCATAATTTTGTTCACATGCTTATGAATTTTGTGGTTCCTTTGGACCATGTTACTAGATGACAGGTATATAACTTCAATGTCATATGAATTTATTGTTCCAAGTAGAATTGAAGCACCACAAACTTAATAGTTCTTATATGATGTAGATGTTTAAAGCTGAAATGAAGTCCATATTAGATGAGATTGTCTCGGATGGTAATTAGGGGTGAAGAGAGCTGATGACTTTGGGGGAGAGGAAGTTGGTTGTCAATATTGATAAGGAGGTGAAGTTATTTTCTTTCATCCAAAAGTGCAAGTCATACACATTAGGATTCTTGGTTAAGACATCAAACAACAGGGTTAACTCAAAATTCAAGATTTTGGAGGATTTGGTAACAAAGAACACCCATTAATATCTCTTAAAAAGCATCACAGTTGTTATAAATTTTGGTAACAAAGCACTAATGGGAAGCTTCTAGAAGATATAAAAGAATCCCTTTCAGATTATATCTCCTTCAATCACTCGAATGTTGCTAAAAATGGAGGATTTGGTGGGATGATAGCTGATTTGTTAGGAGATTCTAGGGAGAGACTTTCTAATGGAATTCTATCCCTTACGTTTCTCATTAATTAAATGGCAACATTTTGATCAAAATGCACCATATTCTAACCTGATTTTAAATTTATATATTTGGATAATATGAAGATTTGGTGTTTCAAACCTTTACGAGAAACTAAAGGAGCTAGCAAAAGGAAGAGTAGTTACAAAGGAAAACATAACAGAGATCATTGAAGGTTTGGAACTACCTTTAGAGGCCAAGACAAGTCTCTTATAAGTTGAAACCACATATTTGTGTTGGGAAGCAGTTAAACTACTAAAAATGGATGTATGACCATCAATATGATGAATGGAGCTAATGCCTAGGTCCAATTAAAGCAAAATTAGGATAGAAGAGTTGGAATATCTTAGTTTTGTTTTAAACAAGAATTGGGGTTTTGATTCTTGAGTCCAATTGTAGGTATGTAAAATTAATAGAGAATTCATATTTTTTCTAATTAAATTTTTTTTTTGGGTTACATTTTTTGTGTTACACAGACACAAAATGGAATTCATTTTAGCATAACGAGCAATAGAGTGTGAAGGTAAAATCATTTGTATAGATTTGAAATATTTTGTTTTGCATTGTTCATTTAGTCAATGTAATTTTGGGAAAGGTTTCGTGAAAGAAAATCAAAAGGTTCGTATATACTTGCAGCATTCTAACTCTTTGATCATGCAATTTTCATTTTTTTTAAAAGAAGTTTCTTTATCTATAGTCTATTTGCTTCATTAATTGTGTATACCTTGCTTTTATGTGATTCGATTAACAGTTTTAATTACTAATTTCAAAAGTTTTTGATTATACTTTGAGCACTTAGGCAGCCACTATGATATCTATTGAACCTTTTATTTACAGGCTTTTGAACTATCTGACTAATTGCCACTTCGGAAATGGCTTATTTCTTCAACTTGAAAAGCAAATAAATGAATTTTTGATAATACAATTTGTTAAAAAAAATTATAGAAAAATTAAGGAATGTGAATATTAATTTTGTTTTGTTTTATGTCAATGATGAGAAGAGGAAGGATGAGTGGTGGTGAATGTTATAGGTGGGAGGAGTATTTGCAGCTATTAGTTAGAGTTCTTGATTTTTTTGTTGGGTTACGGAGATTGCTATGACCTTGAATATTGATTATTTACTTCTCACAATAATACCTAATTTTTTTGGTAAAGTGGATTTGTGTACATGTTTTCAAAATGGATCATATTTTAAAGTCTTACCATGTTTGGCACTTAAAGTTAAGGTGGGATCGTTTAAATCAGTGGTGAAGATTAATTTGGCTTTCTCATAAAGAATTCACCGTACTCAAAAGGGCAAGATACAACTCAAATTGTTGTGCTTGACCAATGAGTTGAATTTTGGTTTCTTTTGATTGTGTGATAGGTTTGTATTTGAACCTTATTGTAATATCTATATTATTTGGATCAATGAAATGCTTTATCTTCTCAATTTTTTTTGTATTGTACAACGCCTTTGAGTGCACAGGTTGTTGTGCAATTTTTTTGTTTATATAGTGCCTTTAGGTACGTGCAATTACTAGTAAGTCAATATAAATAGTAAGATTCTAACAGTAGCAAGGCCACCTTTCTATACTTTAATGGAAATGGTTCCGAGGTGATTCTCTTTCCATTCCTACGTATATGGGTTGGCACATAATTTCCACAATATCCATTACAATTCATTAATGAGACTTGGCTAAAAAGTGTTCTTTTCTCCATCATTACTTCAGGTAGTCCTCAGTTTTGGCATTTTAGTAACTTTTCAGTGGAACCCTTAATTATGTGCAAGGAATTTTCCTACTGGGAATTGTAAACGGACTAGTCCCCGAAAATGGCCCGTCTATAGGTTAATTTGTTGTTGGACTAAAAATCTTTCTTGCGTGTTCCTCAATCAGTGCATCCTTCTCAATTTTCTCCCGACTACTTGTCGAAATCAATTATTAATTTACATGACCAGTAAATGAATTTTTTTACTAATTTCATTTATTCCAATAGAGTACTTTCTTATTTTCTAATCGTTAGGATAAGTTATAATTGCATTGAATAAAAATTGTAAAAAAAAAAATCTATTTTCAAAATCAGTTCTTCATTATTCTTATTTTGAAAAGAAAGAAGATCTTTTTCAATTGAAACTCGATCTTGATTTTCTAGCAAATTTAGTAATTTAACTTTAGAAATGGGAAATGTGCTATAGTATTTTGCATGCTCTTCTTGTATTCAGTAGCTAAAACGTGCAATGCCATGAGAATTGTGGAAATAATTATCCCTATTCAAAGCCATCTGAATGAAAGGATAATTCAGAATCATACCATTTGGAGGATTAGTTACACAACTAGTCCATTTAGGTAATGCACTTTAGTTGCAAGGAAAAAAAAATAGAAGTATCTCTTAACACATTAAGAAGCGATAATGCTTAAGATCCTAAGTCAAAATGGTTAGGATTAAGCTACTTCTTGTGCAACACTTTTGTCAAACCACCATTTTCTAAATGACATTCCCATAAGAACCAATAGTCTATGAGTTTCTTTATCTTTTTGGAATACTCATTTCTCTAGGCTTACCAAATACACTATTATGAAACCATTATTCAAGCAAAAAGCAGTTGATGCAGATGATTTATTTAGCCTTTATAGGGATATCAAGATCTTGGCCATAAAATGCACAATTTTTATGATGCCAATTTCTAACAAAATGGAATCACAGGGTTTCGGAGTTGGAATAAAAACAGTAACAGGCAGAATTGCTGTGAAATGCAACAAATGTGAAGTCATCAGAACTTCTTTAAATTATAAACCTAATTCGAAGTCTTCACGGCTTCTATGAATTTTTTTTTCAATAAGTTACATATTAAAGAATAAAGTTGAATTTAAAAAAACTTCAAGAATAATATGTAACATCATACTCTTACTGATCTTTGACTTCAAAATGGAATATTTGTTTGGATGCTTGGAGACTTATGTTGATAGTGTTAGAAATATTAACAAAATTTTAAGAGAATAATGCACAAAATTATATATAAAACAAAGACATTCAGAAATTTAATATATTAATGTGTTGATATTTAAAATCAACACCATTTCTTAGTCTTCTCTTTTTAGCCGCATTTCTTTCATCGCTTTGCATGTTTTTTTTTTATAAGAATAATGATATTGAGACCTAATTAATTGATTTAATTTATTATGTCCTTTGAATTAACTGTGGGCTCTATTAAATATTAAAATTTGATATTAATTTAATAGTTTCACTAAAATCACATCTTTAAATCAATAAATTATATCAAATCTTTAAATCAAAAATGCATTTTTGTTTTTTTTAATAAACAGAGATACATCGTTGAATCTTTATGAGACACATGGGCAGTTGGGGGTTAGATTGAAGGCAGGAGGATGTTGGGTCATTCATCCTATTTACAATAATGTCATCATTATAATATTTATTTGCGGGTTTAATGATAATATTAAAAACTATAATCTCATATTGTTTTTATACAATAAGAATGTGAAATATATACAAAATTAAATTTTATAATATTATTAGTGATTTCTCATAAATAAATTTATTGTACATTAACTTATGATATTATATAAAGTAATGTTACAAAATATAAATGAAATTCAAAAAAATATAATCTAAATATATATTATTTCTTGAATGATTGGATTCTATCAATTTTTTTAGTAGCGTTTATTCATCTCATACTCATTTAAGTGATGATATACATTTAAATTTAAATTTTTAAATTTTATTTGGATATGTACTTAATAAATGTGTTTGCGTTGGAATATGTATTTGTTTACAGCTCGGTGCGGAAGAGTGTGTTTTGGATTTTGTGAGATTCGGGAGTTCAAAAATCTAATTATTTTATTAGATTGATTCTCTACTCATATTCCACGCAATAAAGAAACTTTGATCAACGCAACGGACAACGGATCGCTGTGCCGCAGCCGATCATCAACTCGGCATTAAATATAAAAATCAAATGTAAACTTTGGGGGAATTAAATATAATTTACCCAAGAAACTTTGATCAAACGCAACCGATAACAAAGGGCTGCGCCGCAGTCGATCATCAAATCGGCGTATTGTACACACATTCACACGCGCATATATATACACATGGGTGCGAGAGAGAGAGAAAGAGAGAGAGAGAGAGAGAGAGAGAGGGGGGGGGGG
>CAUOFW020008146.1:286201-300277 GCA_963454935.2 Ilex paraguariensis
CCCCTCTTAGGGATAGGGTAGTATGACCTTCCTCAAGAGCGAACTGAGCAATAGGGGAGGATGAACATGTTTGTTAACCTTGACCAGGGGTAGGTTTTCAAAAGTTTAGTCTACTCGAACAAGTCTTCCAGTGTATGGTTGGCTTACTGCTTATTGAGATGTGCTTGAATGGGATCTGGAGAGACTCATAAGGTAACTAGAGTTATTGGTCTAAATCAACATATGAGATAATGAGACATGTGGATTGGTGGTTGAAAAATCAAAACTATGTTGGTTTCCTTTATCGAGCATTTCAAGTAAGGTCTTGAGAAAGGGTCTAGAAATGGAAAGAAAGACCCTGGGTAGGAGCGTGTTGGGGGCATCACGGACGTGTCCCACTCAAGGTCATGGTCCCGCGGTGACCAGTCATGGTCATTGATCTTGGGAGCCTCCTTTCACCTCGGCTGTCACACCCTCCTTGGAGCTGCGTTCAGGCTACATTTGGGAAAATGTCACATCAACCTAGTTAATGTTGGGACACGTGGCTCGCGGTTAGATGCCACTGGTGTCATTGTGGTTTAGGCAGTTGTACACAAGAGTTTTTGGGGGTCGCGGCGGGCAGCCTGACCTACTCGGGCTGTAATACCGAAGGTAAAAAAATGAAATAATAATAATAATAATAAAAGTAAATAAGTTAGATTTGAGACGTTTTAGACTTTTGTTTGGCTTGGGGGTCTGTCCTTATGGGCTTATGGATATGATTTGAAAATCAATGGAGATAATTTAGACTTTTTGCGGTCTAGGGAGAAATATTAGATAATTATAGATGCTTAGTCGAATAGAGTTTTAGAATTGTAAAATTGGTTGTACACTAATTCTTTATTACTAACGGGATTTTAGTGTTATTAAGAATAGTTGATTGCTACACCTTATATGTAACTGAACAACTCTTCATATTTTATTAATATTGTTTGGGCCGGAGGGAATAGAATAGGCGGCAACACACACACACACACACATAGAAGGAAGGAAGAAAGAAGAACAAAAAGAAGAAGAAGGAATTAGGGAGAAGAAAAACAAACAAAGTTGCAGAACCAAGAAAGCAGCAAACCAACTTTTGTAGGTCAAAGGAGATGGGATTTTAAAAATTATGAAAACCTTCCGTTTAGTTTCAAAGAGCTTTACTTCGATCCCTATATTCTTTTAAATTTTATTTTAACCACTGTTTTACTTGGTAAGTTGGATGAATAGAATTTTAGAAAATTTATGGCAGTCCTGAAAGTAAAAAAAAAAAAATGTATTTTTCAAAGAAATTACACATTGACCCCAAAAGTTTTAAAAATTATGATTTGACCCCAAAACTTTGAAAACCTTTTTCTAAATAGCACATAATACTTCTATACCCTATTACCCTATATTAAAAAGGATATTTATATGTATAGGATATATCAAGTATATATCAATAGGTAGGAAGTACATAAATTAAATATAGAATTGCGAATTGACGAAGTTATGAATAAGGATTAATTGTTATGTTATTTTGGATTAGATAGTGATTGCATTAAGGTTGAGAAAGATTTTTGGAATCAAGGTAAGTACTTTACTACTTCTTTTGGGAGGATTTTCTATATTAAATGTGTGGGTGCGGGCGTATAGATTTTTCATATATATGATATATATGTTAATATTTGGAGTTGCAATTAAATTATTTGCAATTGCAAACTGTTATATAGGTGAATTTTGAAAAACTTGTGGGATGATTTTATATTATTGTTTTGGTGATGAAAGGAAAATTTTGTGTGCGTTGGGACTAAAATTACAGTTTTGGTGTGCGTGTGAAAATCATGTTTGAAAAACGAGAAATAGGTTACCAGGTCTAAATGGTAACGAGATTGTATACCGGTGTGATCGGTATAGGGATGTGCACATTGGGGCCAATCATCAGGCTAGTGATGACAAGAGGCGGGGTCAGTTACTAGGCTAGTAGTAACGAGAGACAGAACCAGTCATCAAGCTAGTGATGACTAGAGACCGGGCTAGTTACTCAGCTAATGGTAATAAATATGATTTGACAAATGCATTTGGGACTGAATTTATGTGTGAGTGTTTTGGGTTATAAATGTCTTTTGATTTAAAAAGTTATTTGTGAAAATGAATGTGTATTTTGGGTTATAAATGTTTTTTTCATTTATAAAGTTATTTATGATCATGAGATCATTTTGTTTACATGATTATGTGGGAGGGATTGGAGTACAATTTGTTTTACTTATGTATATATCAAAGTTTACTTTTGTATATAAATTGTGAGATTTATTTTCACTCCTCATTAGAGATGGTTGCTATTTACGGGCCATTGTGCTCATCCAAATATTTAACATTTTTCATGTGAGGATAGGGTGTGGACTAAGTCCACAGATAAACAAGGGATTAGAGGACTTGAAGATTTATTTTACTGTAGGCTTTCAAGAATAAATGTCTTTAGTCGTTTTGAGATAAGTATTTAATTATTTTGGGAATAATGTTCCTTATGTTTGGAGTAGTGAATCTTACGATTTGATTATTATTTTATATGAGTTTAGTAATGATCTTGGTGATGTTTATTTTATTCCTCTAGTATTCATTAGGTTGATGGATTGAATTACTTTATTATTTTTCTTCCTCTGTATTTTGCATTTATTATGCACAAGATTGGTTGGTTAAGGCCTTGGTGGCCGGTCCGCCGCCCACCCTATGTGGTTCGGGGTGGGAGTGTGACACAGGCATTGTGTTATAAATACCTATATTACTCGCCCATTACCTAAGGATGGAGTTTCTACTTGGCTAGTGAGAACATTTTACTCTACCTACTCTCTATCTAATTGGTTGGTCCATTCGTTAACAAGCTGCTCGAGTTCCTGTCATCACATCCACTTATCTTACTCATCCCTTTCGATTACCCTTAGAATAGACACATGTGTTAGACTTTTTTAATTCCCCACCTACATTTTTTTGGCGACTCCACTGGGAATGTTTGTCCTCACTAGCCTATGCCTGTTACAATTTGGAGTGAAAGATTATTGTCTAACATGATGACTGAAAATAACAACAAAAAGGAAAATGAACAGCAAAAAAGCCTGCCCTAGCGCGAGGATAACTATGGTTCTTTTATGAGTTGAAAGGCTCCTTAAGTACCTAGCCCCTCCACAATGGTGCAGGCTTTGCACAACATTCAGACTTTACAATAGCAGATGGCTGCAATAGTGCAGATGCAACAAGCGCAGATGTATTTTTAACCAACTGGTTTGCCAAACCACCCTTTGTTCTTACCATTGCACTCTTAATACCCGATGCTATCACCTTCGTCTTTGCATGTTTCCTCACCAATGACGCTTTTAGGCGATAATGGTGCATCATGAAAGTCAAGCCCTCATGCCTTAATAGTACAACATTCCACCAACAAACCTCTAACATTTTTGCAGCAAGTTGCTATAGGCGACCTTTCAGCGTCTTGGTAACAAGCCACCATAGGTGGTCCTCTAGAGCTCTTGTAGCTAACTGCTACAATAGGCCCTCTAACTCTCTTACAACAAGTATCTGTAGTTGGCCCTGAAACTATCATAACTCCTGAGGTGCCCAGTGTAGTTAGATTTTATAGCCACAGCTAGTGCACCTCTCCTAAACTCTGTGATAATTCTCAGAGTTGAACACGTTGCGACTGGCTACAATTAAGTCCACACAGTCTCCCAAATGGCCCCTCTCACAATCTTTACAATGACGCCGATGACTACCCAAGTGTGGGGACGAACTGGTTTTTCTACTGTTCCCACGACCATGCCTACCTAAGTGTGGGGGAGAACTATTTTTTCCACTATTCCCACAACCATGCCTTCAGCATTTTTAGTTCCCACCGCCACCACTTTGCTTCCACTGACTAGCGCTTAGGCACCATACCTTGTCAATATAGAATGGCCAGCATCCAATGCTAGGTATGTCACACTGGCTCAAGTCCAGGCTCTATTGGATAGATAGAAGGAGCCCATGCCAACAGCCACGGACATAAGGTCCAAGTTTGTCCCAGTCGTGCAACCGGCCATGTACCTTATTGGGTACTCACCACCAAAGTTTGAGAAG
Organism: Ilex paraguariensis; assembly: GCA_963454935.2. Classification (NCBI taxonomy): domain Eukaryota; kingdom Viridiplantae; phylum Streptophyta; class Magnoliopsida; order Aquifoliales; family Aquifoliaceae; genus Ilex; species Ilex paraguariensis. The sequence goes on from CAUOFW020008146.1 coordinate 290,291, forward strand.
TACGATGGAAAAAATGGCAATCCCCAAGAACACATTACTCTCTATCTTGATAGCCTTGACCACTACGTACCTTTAGAGCCTTAACCTAGTACGCCAATCTTCCAGTAGAACCTCTGCGAGACTAGGATGAACTAGTCTCTTAGTGCTATGTCAAGTTCTTCCATGTTGAACAACATATAATAGTGTTGTCCCTAACAAAAATCACCTAGGATGACAAAGAGACATTGATGACATACATCGATAAGTCCTGTGATAAGACCATTGAGTGCCAGGAAAATGTCACGGAGGAGGCCCTAGTCTAAATTTGTATAGACGGCATGCACAACAAGTACAAGGTTTATTTGGTTAACACTGACTTCAAGACTTTCGGTAAGCTTTGTGAGTCTGCCCAAAGACTCTCAGAGATGATTCAACTTGTTATTGTGGTGAGGATTTAAAAGGAGAAAAAATGGACTACCACATCAAAAGGTTCCAAGGGTCCTTTGGGACTAAATCGCAACATGAGCGAATAATGGTCTACTGTGAAATCTAAGGCAAAGAAAAGACTTTCTGGGCAAGATATTTTATCTACAGGAGTTTATCCTAGCGACATAGACTATGGTTGCCCCGCATTGCAAAGAACCTCTATTGCTGCATTTGACCACCATGAGAATGGTCGTAAGAGAAATAACCATACATAGGATAGATGACCTCGAGGGGCAGTAGTTTCCAATAGGAATATACACATCCAAATCCAGATGGTTAAGTTCACTCTTATCTCCAATAAGCTATATCACAGACTGACTGGTGCCAACATGAACAGAAGTAAACAGGCCCTCAAAATCCTCATGTTCCTCCATGAATGTATGTTTGGTCGAGATAAAGATTGCCTCTAGAGGCCCCATCTTGGCAAAGACAGTACTCAAGGGCTTTTGGTCATCATCGTTTGAGCTTAAAACCAGCAACAATTTATCCTATTTAGAAAAGGCAGCAGTTAGTGCAGGTCTAGATTTTGTGAAAATAGTCACAACTTTGGACTTATCCAAAAAAACCTCAATTTTAGAAGCAATAAAATTGATTGCTAGGGTTGAATCATCAGCTTATAGCTGATTTATTATCACACAAGATTAGAGTTGCTTCATCTTTCTTTCACTAGTATCTTCCAAGATTCTTCTATACTAAATTGCTTGAGAAGAGAAGCCAATGATGCTGAAATACATTCAACTTTAGCTGGTGATCGTGCCACACTTTGTTGCTTCTTTGAAAGCCATGCCAATACACTAGAACTAAGTTAGAAATCAACTTTCCTTCTAAACATAATCTCAAAATCAAGTGGTCCTTGAATATATCTTAACACTCTCTTCGTTGTCCCAAAATAAATTTGGCTAGATTTCTGCATGAACCAAGATAACAAATTTGTAGCAAACATGATATTCGCCCCTATAGCTATCAAGTACAAAAGACTTCCAACCAAACTTCTATAAAAAGATGCTTCAATTTTTAAGGTCCATCATCTTTTAACAACTTTTCATTCCCAATTAAAGGAGTAGTCATCGATTTGCAATTTCTCATCTACATTTATAAAGAAGAGTTTTTACATACTTTCTTTGGCAAATAAAGACTCCATCTTCTTGTTCATAAATTTCAATGCCCAAAAAGTAATGTAGAAATCTCAAATCACTCATTTTATATCTTTTCATCATCTCACTTTTAAAATCTTCAATCATTTTTTTATCATTCTCGGTAAAAATCAAGTCATCAACATAAAAAGACACAATGAGAATACTAGTATTACCTTGAGTTTTGATGTACAAGGTTGCCTCACTTTTGCTTCTTTGAAATCCCTTTGCATTGAACTAGGAATTAATCTCACTATATTCATCGAAGTAGAAATCCAATACAAGCCTTGTTTTATTTTTCAGAATTGAGCCATCCAAATTAAGCTTTATTTTGTGAATTCACTTCACCCCAGTAACTTCTGTATTCTTTGGCTTTTCCACTAACTCCCAAGTGTTATTTTTCTCTATCACACGAATTTCATCTTCCATTACTTTCCTCCAAGCATCTTCATTGATTGTTTCTTTAAAAATTTTTGGTTCAACCACATAAAAATTGCATCTAATATACACATCACTAAGACTTCTCATTTTTCTTGGAGTTGAACTTGGAGATAATGTGCTTGAACTTGAGGAAGTAGAAGGAGATAAAGGAGAGTTGGGTGTCGGAGGCATTTGTGATGGAACTTCAACTTCTTCATTTTCATTTCTATACTCAAATCTTCCATAATCTTCATTTGCAACAACCACTTAATTTTAAACATTCTTTTCTTTTCAATTCCAAGAGTCCTTCTCATTACAGAGAACATCTCTATAAATAATCACTTTATTTCTCTTCTAATTAAAGAGTCTATAACCCTTTGAATTTGAGCTATATCCCAAAAAAATGTATTTTTCACCACTTGCATAAAACTTCTACCTCACTTCTTTAGGAACATGTGAAAAACAAATGCATCCAAAAATTTTTAACTAGTTCACCGACGACTTCCTTACACTCCAGGCCTCAATTGGAGTTTGGTTCTCCAAAACTTTTGTTAGACATCTGTTCATCAAGTAAACCATCGTGTATACCACTTCGGCCCAAAATGATTTAAGTAACCCCTTCTCATAAACCATCTATTTGCCATCTCAACAATAGTTCTATTCTTTCTTTGGCCACTCCATTTTGTTATGGAGTATTCACAACTATCAATTGCCCTTTCATAGCAATGTCTTCACAAAACTTATTAAATTCATTAGAGTTGTTGTCACGCCCCGAATTTTTTTTTTTCTTTTAAAAAAATACTCGGGTGTAATTAAGGAATAAAATCACATCGAACTTACGATAACCTTGTATTATTATATTCTGCGTACGAGTACATAATCCTCACATGATCATTTCAAATATTATTGATACAACATAAAGAGAAATAATAATAGCAGACTCTATGCATCATCCTTTTAGCCTATCCTTCAGTCCGACTTTATATATCTAAAAAATGTTGGATAGGGATAAGCTCACCAGCTCAGTAGGATAACGTTTATCAATGACTACCAAGATTTTAAAACAATGCATAAATGCAAAAATAGGGCAAAGTAATGAATCAAATAAATAAATAAATTTTAGCACATATCGATTGTATCAATCCACTAATTTTTTGGTCCACGCATGAAACGTCTCCGAAGAAAAATTTGGGGTCTTGCACCCTAGGGAACCCAAAGCCGTTCTTGCTTTTTTGGGAACACCAATATCGGGTATTATGTGGTGCCACACAGGCTATAACGACAACTGATATTACTAGCTAATGAACTCAAGGACTAGTAAGAATCCTATGAATCCTCGCAAGGACCACGCATCGACTAACCCTCTATCTTCGGTTATGTGTATTCATAGTGATTGCATCAAAATCACAAAATAAAGTCATATTGTAGTCAAACCCAACAGCGAATCAAGCATTAAATAATATTAATAAAAAGAACATTTATTATGCAACGTGGTTTCATAAGAGAATTAAAGTCTCGATATACATAAAAATACAACATGTGTATGATCACGATTTATTTATAAAACACCAGTTTGATCTCATGATTATAGCGATATAATATTACAATATATAATTAAAAGTAGATTTGACATGAAACCCCCAAATATGCATGAAATGCATCAATGACAGTAAAAGATAAAGGAAACCCTACCTCTGCCTTGACTTCTACTTTACCGTGTACTATGACAAAATAACCAAAATAATATTTTAGAATAATAATAGGGAATAAAATCTTAGTTAAGCTAAAATATATTTTTTGAAATAACTAACAAAAAATAATGATAATTAAATTTGATCCAAAAATATTTAATGAAGATCAACTTTAAGTGACTCGAATCTATAGAATTACTAAATAATAACTAAAAGAATCTTACCCAAAAATTTTGATCACAAAAGCTAACTCTTAAGTCAACAAAATTTTGACCATTTTTCTTTCTTTTCTCTTTACCCCTTCTCTCTCTCTCTTCCTTTCTTCCTCCCTTTCTTCCCTTTCCTTTCTTCTCTTTCTCTTCTGTGGGTTTTTGCTTGGCCTAGGCTTGGCTATTTATAGCCAAAGCTTGGCCCCTTTTATGTCATGGCTTACACCATGTTACTTGCATCATTTGGACAGTTGTCCATTTCTTCACCATTCTCTATTTTTTTTTAGTGCACGTTTCTAAATCTTGCAGAATCTAGATTAGGATATTTGACTTAGGTTATAGTTATTTGACTCGTTTTCACGTAAAGAGTTTATATTTGGGGTCCATTTGTTCATAAAAAAAAATTATTATATATATATATATATATATATTAAAAAAAATAATCTTTAACTACATAGCATCATAATTGATGATCTAATTAACATGTTAATATATATATGAGTCATCACAATCTACCCTCCTTAAAAATAATTTCATCCTCAAAATTCGATACTAACCTTGAGAGCTAAAAGATAGGGATATCTTGCACACATATCTGCTTCTAGTTTCTTAAATTCCATGATGTTGCCATAACACTTTTACGAGTGGTATGACCTTGTTACGTCATACTTGTTCCTTCGTGTTGAGAATTTGCACACGTTGCTCTTTGTACGTTCCATTTTCTTGAATTTGGACATCCTTCCAATCGATGACGTGAGACGCATCTGGTTCGTATTTCCTTAACATGGATACATGAAACACATCATGTATTTCTGATAAGTGAGCTGACAAGGCAAGCTGATGAGCTACATTTCCAACGCATTGCGTTACCTCGAAGGGTCCAATGTATCTGGGAGCCAATTTACCCTTTTTCCCAAATCTAGATATTTCTTTCCTAGGGGATACCTTTAAGAATACATAATCACCTACTTGAAATTCCAAAGGGTCTCCTTCTTTGATCAACATAGCTCTTTTGTCAATTTTGAGCCATGTGTAGCTGATCCAGGACTACTTGGATCTTTTCAGTGGTTTCTCGCACAATTTTTGGACCAAATAAAATGCTCTCACCAGCTTCGGCCCAAGATAGAGGTGATGTACAAGGTCGTCCGTACAAAGTCTCATACGGAGCCATGCCAATACTGCTTAGATAGTTGTTGTTGTAAACAAATTTCACCAGTGGAAAATGTTCATTCCAACTACCCTTGAAATCTATAGCACAAGCTCGTAACATATCTTCCAATATTTGGATCACCCTTTCAGATTGGCCATCTACTTGAGGATGGTAAGCAGCACTGAAATGCAACTTGGTTCCCATGGCTTTTATAAACTCTGCCAANAGATAGTTGTTGTTGTAAACAAATTTCACCAGTGGAAAATGTTCATTCCAACTACCCTTGAAATCTAGAGTACAAGCTCATAACATATCTTCCAATATTTGGATCACCCTTTCAGATTGGCCATCTACTTGAGGATGGTAAGCAGCACTGAAATGCAACTTGGTTCCCATGGCTTTTATAAACTCTGCCAAAATTGTGCCACAAAGCGTGTATCTTGGTCTAGCACGATTAATAATGGTACCCCATGTAGTCTTATAATCTCTCGTAAATAAAGTTGACTTAACGTAGCTAGAGTGTCAGTATTCTTCGTGGCTAAGAAATGGGCCGATTTAGTGANTGTGTATCTCGGTCTAGCACGATTAATAATGGTACCCCATGTAGTCTCATAATCTCTCGTAAATAAAGTTGAATTAACGTAGCTAGAGTGTCAGTATTCTTCGTGGCTAAGAAATGGGCCGATTTAGTGAGTCGATCCACTATAACACATATTACCTTGTATCCATTTGTAGTTCTAAGCAAACCAATCACGAAATCCATAGTGATATAATCTCATTTCTACTCTGCAATGGGTAAGGATTGTAACAATTCACCAGGTTTCGGATGTTCTACTTTTACTTGCTGGCATGTGGCACATCGAGCTGTAAATTTAGTGACATCCTTCTCAATTCCTTTCCACCAATATTGGCACTTCATATATTGATACATTTTTGTGCTACCAGGATGTATGGAAAACTTAGAGCGATGACATTCCTTGAGTATCTCTTCTTTCAACTGAGCATTATCGGGTACACACAACCTTCCTTGATATAGTAATTCCCCCTTTCGCAACCACCAATTTTCAAGAGCGTTCCCATCTTCTAGTTGGGTGCTGATGGATTCTAGGTAGGAATCCAAACATTGTAATTCAACGACTTTTTGTTGGAGGACATGTTGAGTAATGAGATTAAACAAATGTAGTTGATCTTCTTCTGCACCCATACAGATTTCAAATTCCTCTAGTGCCTCCCTCAATCGCCATTTGACCTTCATCACGTTGATTAATGCACTTTGGAATTTTCTGCTCAATGCATCAGCTACCATGTTAGCTTTCCCCGGATGGTATTGAAGTGTGAAGTTGTAATCCTCGAGATACTCTATACAACGTCATTGTCGGAGATTCAAGTCTTTTTGAGTGAATATATACTTGAGACTTTTGTGATTTGAGTAAATCTGAAATTTTTCTCCATATAGACAATGTCATAGCTTCAAAGCAAAGACAACAGCTACCAATTCCAAATCGTGAGTGGAATAGTTTCATTCATGAGCTTTTAATTGTCTTGATCCATAGGCAACCACTTTGTTTTTTTGCATTAATTCACATCTACGTCCTTGTAATGATGCATCCGCATAAACATCATATCCGATACCACTTTTGGGTATAGTACGAATAGGTGTCATGGTCAACTTCTCATTTAGGATGTTAAATGTCTGTCACATTCTTTGGTTCACTCAAATTTTTCTCCTTTCCAAGTGATTCGGGTCATGCATAGAGCTATTCTAGAAAATCCTTCCACAAATCTTCGATAGCATCTTGACAATCCTAGAAATTTCGAACTTTTGTTGTGTTTTTCAGCCGGTCTCAATTCATTACTGCTTCAACCTTAGTTGGATCCACTGTCATTCCTTCTTCAGATACTATATGCCCAAGAAATTTGACTTCTTTTATCCAGAACTCACACTTATTTTTCTTAGCATACAACTTGTTCTCCCTTAGTTAACACTTGGCGAAGATGTTGTACATTCTCCTCACGTGACTTTGAGTAAATGAGAATATCATCTATGAAGACGATTACAAACTGATCAAGATAGGGTCTGAATACCTGGTGCATCATGTCCATGAAAGCTACAGATGCATTTGTAAGTCCAAACGAGCATCACCAATAATTCAAAATGTCCATATCGAGTACAAAAAATTATTTTGGGGATATCCTTCTCTTTGATTCTCAATTGATGGTATCCAGTTCGAAGATTTATTTTGGAATAGTAACGAGATCCCCTGAGTTGATCAAATAAGTCATCAAAACGTGGTAAATGATATTTGTTCTTTATTGTTACCCGATTCAGCTTCCAATAGTCAATATAGAGTCTCAGTGTTTTATCTTTCTTTTTCATGAAAAGTACAGGAGCACCCCAAGGCGACATACTTGGTCGAATGAATCCCATAGAAAGAAGTTCATCCAACTGTTTTCTTAATTCCTTCAACTCTAATGGTGTCATACGGTAAGGGGCAATAGATATTGGCTCCATACTAGGATATACCTCAACAGTAAATTCTATTTCCCCTTGTGGGAGTAGTCCCAATAATTCCTTAGACAATACATCAGGAAAGTCACACACTACCAAAATGAACATCAGCTGTGATCTTATCTAGTTCTTCCCCAATTAAGTTGACAAGGAATTCTAAACTACTTTTGTTCCTTGTGGAGAACGGATGCAAATAGTGATGTTTGCCTATGAATTCGAACTCTCCATCTCCCGACGTACGAAATTTGATTTTTTTACTATAACAATCCATGATGGCATGATAGCTAGATAGTAGGTCCATTCCAAAAATTATGTCGTATCCAATTATTTTTAGGGCAACTACATCCACAACCAACTCGTTCTCCTCAATTCGGATTATACAATTTCTGCATACCCTAGTCGTCTCCAAGAAATCTCCCATAGGTAGGTTTATATACAATGTACGACCCAAATGTTCAAATTCTAACCCTAATGCAACAGCATATGAAGTGCGAATGAAAGAATGGGTTGCTCCCTAATTAAAGAAAATATATGCCCAAGAATTATAAATAAGAATGATACCTTCAATTACTTCGTTAGCAGCGTCGTTATCCAGTGTAGCCATTGCATAGATCCGAGGTTGACCTTCAGTAACTATTGTTCCACTCTATGGCTTTTTCTACTGTGCCTGATTTGAAAACGACTACGAAGGTCCAACTTGAGTGGTTGGTCCTATCATCTGAGTAGGGAAAGGGCGTTGTTGTGGACGAGGTTGATCGAATGGTTGATAAGAACCTTGATTGGCCAACCTTTGAGAGGACGTGAAGGGACACTGATTTTTAAAATATCCAGTTTGCCCACACTTAAAACATCATTTTGTATCATTGGATGCTCTATTCCAATTTCTAGAATTTTGTCCCTGATTCGCACTCCTCCTTTCATTGGTATCTTGCCCTGGCTATCGATATGGGATCATTCTTTGGTGACTACTGCTACCACCATTTCTTGTCTAACTTCCTCTACCTTGTTGGCGACTTTTGATATTCTGGGTATCCTCCAGGATTCTTTCTACCAGCATAGCTCTTTCCACCAGTTTCTTCTAATTCCTTAATTGATGCGCTACAAGGCACCCTCGGATAGAAGGCTTAAGGCCTTGTTGAAATCATTTGACCTTCTTAGCATTAGTGGAAACTAAATTTGTGGCAAAGGGAGAGAGTTAAGCTAATTTGGACTCATACTACGTGACTATCAGATTACGTTGTTGCAACTCCAGGAAGTCAGAGAACATTTTATCCCTTACGGACTTGGGAAAATACTTATCGTTAAACATTCTTTCGAAGGTGGTCCACATCAGTTAGTCTACGTCCCTCATTCTTTTGATTATATCCCACCAGTGATTAGCTTTACCTTCAAAAAGATAAGAGGCCAAGGTAACTCGTAACTCTGGGTAATATCCATGTCATCTATTACCTTTTTCACATGTCAAAGCCACATTTCTGCATCAAGTGGCTCTATACTTCCCTAAAAGACAGGAGGTGTTGTTGTAGAAATTCTTTGAGTATCATCATTCTTCACGTTTTAGCCACATTTGCTTGTTCCTAAACTGTTGGTTATATTACCGTAGTATGGTTATTATTTTATGCCTGTTGGCGTGCCAAAGTGGTCAGTTCTCTCAGGCATCGGTAAATGCCACTTATAGTGTCCTGCGGTGCTGGAGGGGACTAGTCATTGATGGGCATCTCTGGTTGATCATGAGATGTGTTTACCTCCATCCTATAACACATAGTCTATGATATTATGAGTGCATAAAAAAAACTATGACCACATCCAAAAATTAAGAAAAACAACTTTAATTACGCATAATTAACAACTAAAATATATTTTGTTTCCTATCCTAGATACCACTTACTATATACATGGAAAACAAAGGTCTAGGATAGTCACCTCTAAGTCATATAGTGAGACATATATTCCTACCATTCTAAGAGTTACTACTATTTATAGGCAAAATTTCTTAGAATAGTAAAGCCGATGGTAATGTTAGGGACCGAGAAGTTTCATGTCTCTTCCCCCATGGAGACAAATTAATTCACAGAAACCGCAGAAACTGCAAGATGATTTGCTTCGGGTGGGGTGGCTGTAGGGGCTACATTGGGGCCGTAAGGTTGTAGGCCATATTCTTCATTATTGTCCAGGTTAGGGGATTCTATTGGTTGCACCTCACTAGCGCAGGTGGCCACTGAATGTCTTGTACTAGCAATCTATTCAGTATCTCTTGGTACAGGTTGGGGTTCCTTTCGATACTTAGCGCTTGGCAGAGCACCCTTAGCTGCGTGGTCAACCTGTGATGTAATAATTTTTTCTGCTCGTAGATCTGCATGAAGGGCCAATTTTGGGGCACATCTTGAATCTCGCGAACTATCAAATTATA
>CAUOFW020008146.1:308951-355686 GCA_963454935.2 Ilex paraguariensis
GACTTCGTGTCGGGTTTTCCACGGACTTCAAGAGGGCATAACGCCGTATGGGTTATCGTAGATCGACTCACCAAGTCAGCTCACTTTTTGGGGATGAAGACCACAGACTCATTAGAGATCTTGAGCCGACTGTACATTCGAGAGATTTTTCGATTGCATGGAGTTCCACTTTCTATAGTGTCGGATCGCGATTCTCTTTTTGTGGCTCATTTTTGGCAAAGTCTACAACAAGCTATGGGGACAGAATTACATTTCAGCACAGCCTTTCACCCTCAAACAGATGGCCAATCCGAGAGAGTGATACAGGTTTTGGAAGACATGTTACGGGCTTGCGCGTTGGACTTCAAAGGGAGTTGGAGCGATCACTTACCGTTGGTGGAATTTGCGTACAACAACAGTTACCAAGCGAGTATCGGAATGGCACCGTATGAAGCTTTGTATGGAAGACCATGTATATCCCCGACGTGTTGGTTGGAAGCCGGAGAGAGTAGTATGTTTGGGCCCGAGATTGTACGGGAGACAACGGAGAAGATTCAGCTCATTCGGGAGAGATTACGCACAGCACAGAGTCGACAAAAGAGCTATGCGGATAGGAGAAGAAGGCCTTTGGAATTCAAGGAGGGAGATTTTGTATTTCTTAAAGTGTCACCCAAGAAGGGCGTACTTAGATTCGGTAAGAAAGGAAAACTCGCTCCAAGGTACATCGGTCCATTTGAAGTGATCAAGACAGTGGGCAAAGTAGCATACCAACTTCGGCTACCAGTATCGTTGTCAGGAGTTCATGACGTGTTCCACGTTTCGATGTTGAGGAAGTGTCAACCAGATACGTCGCATGTCGTGGATTTGGAGGATATTGAAGTGCAAGATGGAGTCACCTATGAAGAGCAGCCGGTGAAGATTCTTGATATCCAGGAGAAAGTGCTTCGCAACAAGGTAATCCAACTGGTGAAAGTCCTGTGGCAACATCATGGCGTAGAGGAAGCAACTTGGGAACCGGAGTGGGAGATGCGAGAGAAATATCCATATTTGTTCGCTACTTGAGGTAAGTTTCGAGGACGAAACTTTCTTTAAGGGGGGTGGATTGTAACACTCCGCATTTTATTTTATATATATGCATATAGATATATATTAAATAATTTTTGTAAAAATGGGGATAGGTGTAGCGATGTGTGTTTGAATTTGGTAGATTGGAAATGGAAAAAGGGATGAAATAGTGAACAGTGCACGTGAACTGTGCACTGGCTGCAACTTCAAGCCCAATTTAGACCTTGATGCAGTCAATATCTCTTAAAACTCAAAACATGAAAGTTGTAGAGTTCTTTCTTAGCTTTCCATATCATCTTGAATCATCTCAATCGGAGTTCGGATGAGAGAGTTATGCCCCGATAACGAAGTAATATCGAAGCAGCCCATGAACAGTAAAAGAAAAAAAAATTCGGGATTTCTGTGTTTAAAAACACAGATTTCAGCCTTTACTCTCATTTCTCTCATTCCACTCTCAACCCACTTCTCTTAGGACTCTAGAGGAAGAGAGAAGGATAAAACACAAGATCAAGAGGAGATCTATACTTCAAAGAAGATCAAATCTTCATCTTCTTCACACTAAACCTAGGTTTTTAAGAACATTGAGGTAGGGTTTTCTTCCATCCTTGTCCATTGATGTTAGGGTTATTATACATGTAGAATTTGGCTCTTAATAGTATGTATTTGTTATGGGTTCCTTGTTCCTTGGTATGTTTACAAACATTCCCATGATTTGAACAAAATGATGGTTGGAAATCCATCAAACTCTAGTTTTTGGGGGAAATATGGATTTTTCTCTATATCTTCACATCATCTTGATTTCGAAAATTCTAGAACTTTGTGTTGGGTAGTAAAATGATTGTATTGATGATCTCATGCTTATTTCCTTTAAACTTGTCTCTTGTTACATGATTTGCGAAATGGGTATATTTTCTTAAATTGTTCTATTATGTATCTTGCTTGTGAAAATTTGGGGAAACATCATGGAATTTGCTTGTATATGAGGTTGAGTATATTGTTGGTATGTCACTCTTGTGTATGGTGTTGTGAGGGACTTGGATTACCTTCGAAAACTGCCGTAGAGCGTTAGAGGTTAGTCTATCCCAATGGGGGGTGAGATGGCTGCCTAATGCTCGTAGTGGATCACTGTGGTGACAGTGACCACTATTGTTCACGGATACCGGGGAAAAGGGTTAGTATACTAGACACCTTGGGAGGATCTCGTCAAGGCCGTATGAGACGGTACATGCCCTTCCTAAATTGGTCTGTGATTGTTAGTGGAAATGGGTGAACGAGGTAGAATCGTCGGGTAGATTCATGAGAAGCGACAACCTACTTGAGTGGTACCAAATAGAAATTTTTGTTCATTGTACCAAATATTATTTTTCCAAGAGTTTCGGGTAGTATGGGATGCCGCGATACCTTGTGGAAATGGTGTATGGTGGAGTGGATTATGTTGGAAATTGTTTGTCAATTAAACATGATTTTATTCTCGTTCAAGTCCTTATTATTGTACAAACTTGAGATCTCTTTTAAAATGTCCTTACTTTACTTTAAAATTCATTTATATGTATGTGCGAAACGTGACCTACCTGTTTTACTTGATTTCAAAACCTTGAATGGGTTTGGAAGGATCCTCCTACAGAGCCTTGTGCTCACCCCCCTACTTCCCCACCTTTCAGATTTTGCCTTTGACGAGGAGATGGGAGTCGAGGGGCCGACATATTTGGAGACTCCAATAGAAGGGAGCGTGGATCCCGAGGTGGATGCTTAGAGCGACCCCCCTTTCTTTTGTTATAGACTTGGATAATCTTTTGGGAGAATTGTATAGCCTAATTTTTATTTTATAAATTCCGCTGTGTATTATAGTACTTTTGTGGGAATGTAAAGACCATAACTTGGCCTATTCTTTTGGGATAACATGTAAATTGGATGGATTGATTTTATGGTAGTTAAATGGACCCGGTTTGGTCATTACAGTAGAATTGCACAGGTTGTGTTTTGGGTAGAGCTTCCCGAACAGAGGAGACTCTGCCCAAATTTTATTAAAATATGAATGGTGGATGAATGAAACTTTCGTCGTGATGGATTTACTTAATGCTCTCATGCGGTGAATGATTTTTAGAATGTAACGTCACCCAAGGGGGTTTTTGGGGCGTTACAGTCACACCCCAATTTCTCAAACATGCGAGAACTGTCTAATAACCATCAAGAACAATAACTAAATACCATCACACAAATCAAAATAAATCACAACATTATCTAACTAAACAAAAAATCCTAAATCAAACCTAAATTAACCATTCATGATTCCAACCAACATTTTTAAATAAAACCAAATATCTCATCTAACTAAGTAATATTCATAACATTCATCATCATCACCAATGAAACTAAAATAGATAACAAAACCCTAAGTCTCGAAAGCTGAATTAATATCTTGATCCACTTCAAACTCCAACTTCACATTCTCATCTATGGTTGTATCTTTATTGATACAAAACACTAAAAAGTGTAAGGAAGGGGTGAGCACAACAAGTTCAATAGAAAAAATTTCCCAAGCTTAAACAAGGTTTAGAAAATTGATAAAATAGGTAGGTCTCGATTTTAACAAAATAATGTATATAACTTTTGAAGTAAAATATGTGACATTGTAATGATCTCATGTTTACGATACATGAATAATAAATCCATAGCAGAATGGAATTATTTCAGAAAAAACACTAGCTCTTATTTGAATATCTCAAGTAAACAAAAGATTATAACAAACATATCTCATGTTTGTAGGTTAATTAACTAAAATTAACACATCGACTATATATGTCCCACATTTACACCCAAATCAACAAATCCATTCCTCGAAGGGCCACAACACTTCATGAAGTGGATAATCCGACGCATTGGCATTGACAAAACATTCTTAGGGCTAGTATACAAACCCCTAGCCTCGATCACCATGATCAAATAGTGCAAATTTTTTGAATCTCGCAAGGAACCAAGCTACTCAACAATGAGTTATAGGGAAACTTCAACCCCTCAAGGTAAGAACCTCATCTAAACACGCTGTGATACACATTCAAGTGTAACTCATGTTCATCACTCCCACCCATACAATAGATAATATATGAACATTCAATAAAATCCATATATCTCATAATTCATAATTTCACAATTCTCAAAATAGAAGAGTAATCCAAAAAAAAAACATACAAAAGATAGTAAAAACATATATTCAAGTTGAATATAATCAAGATCTAGGGTTTTTCATCAAGAGCGTGTATTTTTTATGGTAAATCATGTATTTATTCAAGAAAATGATACATATGATTGGATAGAAACTAGTCCATAAGTGGAAAAGGTTCTACTTAGAGCCCTATTTTTGACCCATACTACACCGTTATCTAGCCATTGTTTATCTACCACATAATTATGAATCAAAATCAAAAGATACATATGCATAACCTAATCCTCAATGAATAGTTTTGAAAAAGAAACCCTATCTTAATCCGCAAATAGTTGATCCTAACTTGCTTTGGTGCAATTTTTGCACTTTAATCCTTTAAGATCTAGTCTAGTTGTAAAATCCGAAAAAATTTTATTTTTTATGAAGAAAGAACAAAACGGTAATTAATCGTTACGGTATGAGTTAAAAATTTAAATTTTTTTAGAACTCAGATGATGAAGCAAACCTCACCGGTGGATTCGTCTCATGAAATTTAGTTACCCAATTAGTTTTCATTGAATTCTAAGACAGTTAAATTTTTTACGTTTTACGAGAAAATTGGATGTCGCGTAACCAAAATAAATACAATCGAGAATTAATTGTGAAACTTGGAAAATAATTTTAATTTAGTCGAAATAAAAATATGTTGAACTTAAAATAGGACGAGATTTAATTGATTTGGGATGAAATCAGACTTGGGAAAAATAGACGTATAGCGCAACGAAGGATAAGTATCTAAGGGGTATAAATAGGGGAAAAAAATCAGATTTTCTCTCCAATACCCATTTGGTTTTCAAAAAAGAGAGAAGGAAGAGAGGAAAGAGGAAAAATCAAAGTTCTTCAAGCTTCTCTCGACTCAGGTCAAGAACTAAAGTTAATCTACGCGATGAGAGTTATGCCTATGTACCAAAAAATGCGGATTTTGACGAAGTCTATAATACAAAATTTTTGCAAAGAAAGGTCCAAAGGTTGATTTGGGTTCTAGGGAGTTTTCTACCACTTGAATTATGCTTCAAGAGGTAGAGTTTTTCTCTTAACTAGGTTTATTTATAACCTAAGGTTGAAATATGAAATGAGTAGGGTATTAGAGATGTAATTTCATGTATGTCACATACCTATTGTAGTTGAAATGTGAAAAATGGGTATAAGAATGGTTAAAATCAATTCTAGAATAAATTGGATTTGTTGGAATTACTTATTTGTGATTGCTTAAGATATGTGACGAAAGAGGCATGCTATGTGATGCCTTGCAGTGTTTGATGAAATGTCTATGTTGATTAAATGTGTTGTTTACATTTACAATGTTATACCATGATTTGTTGAGGGTGTTGATGGTGGTTATATGCTTATGATGTAATTAACCATGAAAAATGTTGATGCATATTGAAGTTATTCATAATGTGCTTATAACATATTAAACTTGATATTGGAATTGCAATTGTACATTTACATTGCATGTGCAAGGGTAGCATCACTTTAGTGGGCAATTGACATCAGTGTGGGTGTGTGTGCATGTTTTTGGATCAAACATTATTCTTGATGGTTGAGATGTGGACTCAGGAAGGTTGGACGTAGGTTCGCCTGAGTTGCACGGGTTGCATGGAAAACTTGTGTCGAGTATAGTAAGAAGGGCTAGACTCTCCATTATGACATTCATTCTTGAAGTTGTATGCTCTTGGATGAATACTTGTTTGATTGTTGAATTTCATGTGAGCATTTCATATGCATCTAGGTTGAGGAGTAGTCTCTTTAGGAGATACTATATTGAACGTGACTCACCCTTTGTTGGGACAAGCGTCGGTGGATGGCTCTCACTTGGGGCCTCATTGATGAAGAAAGCCAAGTCGTGACTTTAAATTACGTTTTTGTAAAACTAATGTGTAATTTAGTTTTTGGGTATGTAATATTGTATAAAGAATTGTAAATAAAACTCATATGGACTTTGTTTTGAGTAAAATTGTATGTTATATGAGTTTGGGTTGTTGTTGTATGAGATTAGAAGTGTTGGAATTAAAAATGGACTGAAATGGGGGAAAACTGGGCACCTCTACCGGTAGAACGTCGAGTATCAACCGATAGAAGAATTCCAGTTGGCACTTCTACCAGTAGGATGTTGTTTTCCTACAGGTAGGTCTTCTTAAATTTTTAGAAATTTAAAATGATCTTGTACAGCCTTTGGGTCGTGAGTCCTTTTGCTCAAAGGGAGTAAATGAATTAATATTAAGGATAAATTGATGTATATTAGATTTTGGAATAGTCAAGTAATTGAATTGCACACAGGTTATACATTTGGGAGTGCTCGATACTAGGGAGACTCTGCCCAAACTCTATGTTGTTTATGATCCCGATGAAGGGGATATTGTGCCGTGGTGTCGGGTTATGCGGCATTTACGGGAAATTCTACAGGTTAATGGGTGGTCAACGGGTAGATAAAGGACCCCCGATTTTTGGGACATCATATCAGTTCCCCTATTTTCCTTCTTTCGAAACTCTTCTACGCTTCTTCGGGTTGAAAAGCATATATAGAAGCACTAAAATACGACCCTAGGGTATTTATAGTGTAAAAACTGGAGAAAATTTTATCAGTTGATTGTAAATAAAATCATGCTTGCATTCGAATAAAGATTTCCCGTTCGAATGGATCTTACGCCAAATATTGCCCTTTCACCCTGATCAGGATTTTCAAATCAAACTTGCATTTGAATGGATTTTTTTTCGTTCGAATGGACTCCACTTTTTGCCTAAACTTTCAACACAGTTTTGGCCTAGTTAGGGATCACTTCACAACATTTTTTATGAAACACATGTTTGTAGCCCTAGAAGTCTACTTTGTAATTCCACAATAATCAACTTAATCGGACATTGAGATAAAAAGTTATAAGATAAATACTGAGTTAGTGTTAAATTCCTTCCTACTAGAATTTTCTCCAAAATGAGTTCTAACTCTGGAATACTTCTGAACCTTTAACATTCCATATAACATCTCTCAAGGTTTATCAACCTTCCAGATTCAATGGTAGTCTTATTTTAATCTAAAAAAATTTAGAAACTTACCTTACTACTTTTTTCAAGCTTAAACACCCCCGTAACTAAATTTGACTCGAACGGTAATACATGTGAAACTCAAACTTCATAGTCAATTTTTTAACAATGATCCGAAGTTTCTACCATTACTTTATTTATCTTAGGAGAATTATTAAGATGATATTATTCTTATTTAATTATAGCACAGGGTGTTACAATCCACCCCTAAAAGAAATTTCCATTTTTGAATCTTAATCATTGACATAGTTTATCTAATTCCAATTGGCCACAAGGTCTATTCTTCTTTTAAGCATCAAATTCAAGATTAGATTAGAGTTTCCATATTCTAAATTTTAAATTCATCCTGTCAACTTATACAGGCATTGCAGTTATTAAAGTCCACAAGATTACCTTTATTTGCTAGCATTCTTTTATCACCTTCATTCTCAATATTTGACTATATCTTATCCTTAATAATTCTATGCGATTGTCCGAATTAATTTCTTATCATGCATAACTACTAAATCATCAACTTAATTGTCTACTCATCACATATCAATTCTCTTTTGAATTCACCCATCCTTTCACTAAGCCTCATGATTGGTTCTTACATGTAGCTTAACCATATGCATATCAAAACAACTCAAATCTAATTTCACAAACAGGATTAATTTTTTTTTTCTCATTATGAAATAATGGTATAACACGAAACTTAGTAATGACATTATGGTAAGATTTACCTCAATTCCTAAAATAGATACAATCTTCTTAATGCCTTTGTGTCTCACTTGCCTAGAGAAACTCACAACTAGAAACTCCCACATAAGTCAATATTCTAGGTTCAACTCTTAGATTGCACACCCTTGTGGAATTTCACTTTAGACTCTGGTTCATCTTTCTTCACGTTGTGTCTCGTTATTACTGTGTTCAAGGTATCATGACACTCTTATACTATTCAATTCTACGGACAAACATAAATCTTGGTGGTTCAGTAGACACCACAAGATTTTTAACAGTTATAACCATCAAACTATACCCTTAGTTATCCAAGAGATTGTTTATCACTTTTTAAGTTTGTACTTTTTACATTCACCTATATAATCATAACTAACAGTTAGTCCCTATAATATTAATAACAACCAACACTTTTATTGCGAACTCTGACACCAATTATAGCTAGAAAAATTAGCTCTCCAATTCAACATTGTTGGGACTAGCAATAGATAAGGAATACCCAAAAGTTCGATAGGCCATATTTCTCCCAAGTATACAAATAAAATCTAACCATAAATGTCCTCCAATTTAATCTTCTAAATCGNTGTAGTGAACTAAGCCCATAGTGGAATAAGATTGTCTAATCAAACCATTCTGATTATGTCTCTCAATTATGACCTTTTGAAACAAGTAATACTTCCAAAAAAATCTTAGCCAACTCTCCCTAATACGTNTTTAATCTTCTAAATCGTTTGCACTAATGATCCATCTATTCCCTCCAAAGGGGGATTCTAGAAAATAAACTAATATATTACTTGAGTTAAGGTCTAGTTATATCTCCAATATATTTGTTTTAAACCCCTAATCTCGAGCTCAAATTGACAAGCCTTACAATCCCCTTCATAACTCACGTGCATCTAGATTCCTACTTTTAATCAATCTTAATATCTCACCATTATTCATCAAATCCATTAACACTAATTATTTTTTGTATCTCCCAAGTATTCATTTTTAATCTCTAACCTTAAGCTAGAATCATTGAACACTGAAATCAATCCCTAGTGACTTTCACAAACCTCTACATTACATATAATCTTGAATTTCTATGATTTAATCAAGTATAATATATTTCCAATAATATACAAGAAGGTAAAAATAGATTCTAAAGAATCCCAATAATATCTCTCAATTCAATGTCCCCAGATTTCTACAAATGTTCTTCAACTTAACCACATTGGTCGTCATGGCCTTAACAATAATTCATGATCCCCAAGATGATAATGATCCGCTAGTTACTATGATTACCTTAGTCTTTTATCCCAAATTTGCTTAACAATTTCTCCCCGTATGTCAAAATTAATCTGTGCAGCTATCGACATTGACTTCTCAGATTACTTCCTTCCAATCATCACAACCATAAATATTTCCTTTTCAAGGTAGTAATCTTCAATATTCATAAAAATGATCCTCAACTCGAACCTATTCAGATCTATCATAAGGTTGGATTAAAAGAAATAGTAAAAAGAATTTCATATTCCTACAACAAAACTACAATAACATTGAAAGATCCTATCAAACTTTTGAACATCTATATGCTTTAGTCCAAAAATATTCAGAGTCACATATAACAACCAATAATTAATCAGGCTTCCTGAATTTTCTTTCCATATAACTTCATACATTGACCTCAATTTTCAATTAACATTTGTGAGTATAAGTCAACTGTCAATTCTCTACACTCAAGAAAGAAATTCTCAATTATTAATAACTTTACAGAGGCTACATGTAGTGAACTAAGCCCATAGTGGAATAAGATTGTCTAATCAAACCATTCTGATTACGTCTCTCAATTATGACCTTTTGAAACAGGTAATACTTCCAAAACAATCTTAGCCAACTCTCCCTAATACGTCCGGATCAATATTGATACCCTTAAACACATGGTTATAGAATGATCTTCAATCCGCCTAGGAAACATAATTTCAATTCCTACCTTCATTCGTAAAATTGACACCAATTCTTTGTAATTTCATCATACCCCTTCAATTGATTGTATTTAAATCTTGTACTCATGTTAAGGGGAAGATATATCACTCTCAAAGTTTCCTATGATAAAACAAAATTTGCAATCATTCCTCAATTTCTTTGACTTCCTAAAAATTTAAGTACCACTAAAACTCAGACACAATTTTGAGAATCGAAATAACACCAAACAATAATAGCATTCTATCTAGTGATCCATCAAGACACTTTAATGGACACCGGGGTGTCTCTAGATCAAAGACTAAAAGATGGTGGAAGCTTGCTTAAGGATAAGTTTTCAAAAGTCTAAGAAAAATGACACAACACTCTACTATCCCCGAAAAAATGGGGTGTTCATTTTACCCAACTTTGTAGAATAAATTGATTCAAATCAAGAACTTCTAGCATGTGTGCCGTACATGGATGGAAAGGTATATGAATTTAGTTTCCAACAGTAAAATGGTGCACAATTTTGACTTTCCGACACATAGTCATAGTCCAATTAGTGAAGGGTATTATGCTTGACTGATGGTTCTATTGCAGCTGTCCAATTTGAGTTTGGGTGCTCTCTAGATGAGCTTTGGTGTCTTTTGTCACCAGTCATATCTCATAACCCTCTTTAATATTGACAACAAATTTCCTAAAAATTTATGCCTAGCATCCTTTATTAACCGAAAATAAAATAACATAAATTTTCTAAAACAGTTTGTTAGATCATATTTTGTAATTGGCTAATTTCGTGTATTCTATTGTAAATCCTAACCTTTTCCAAGGTCATGATACTATCAAGTTGCATATCCGAAAAGCATCATTGAATGGGGGAAATCAAGCATAAAAACAACATTATTCAACCTCTGTATGTACCTTCATACTTAGGACAAAGGTAATGACCTAGACACCTAAGATGAACCCTTAGTTACTTTTAACTTGGAATGATTAGAATGAAAATGAAATTGGAAGCAATCCGTGTATGGCACCTAGGTGATTTCAAAAGAAAAGATTTGCTACACCATTTTGTGTTTTGAAAATATAGATTTAGCCATTATCCGACCGCTCTTGAGAAACACCATTTTGTGTTCAAAAGTACAAGTTTTATGGTTTAAAAAATGGTAGAGACCGATCTATGCTCGTCAACCTTGGCAGCCACTTAGGAGTGCATAGAGCTCGCTTGAGCAATCCTTCAAGCTCACTCGAGAGATGCTCATGGTCAATCGAGTGGTGTTATTTTAGGACAGGTTTGAAACCTAATTTTCATTCTAGTGTCAACCACCCTATGACCGTCCTCCCACCGATTGAGCAGTCATTCGCGAATTTAAGTTTTTTTATTTACTAAAACTATCCTTATTTAGGACCAATAAATAAGGAGAGCCTTTTTTATAGCTAAGTTAAGCCTCTTCTGAGATTTCTAAGAGAAAAAATGCTTCTTCTACCTTGAGAGCTTCAACCACTAACTTAGATCCCTAAATCCAAATGCTACAACTAGAGATTCTACCTAACCTTATAACTTGGTGTTGAAGATCTTGATGGTTTAGAACCAAATGCACTAGTGTGTGCATACCTGAAATTGTTGGCGTGCCTATGATTGCTCGAGGCCTAAAAGAATTGTGCAATGGGATGGTCCAAGTGAAGCTACACTAGACATTGAATGAGGGCCTTTGAAAGAGAGACAATAAGGAAATGAATATCTAACCTTGGTATTGGTTGAGGTATAACAATCGAGTAATTGTATGTTCACTTAGAGAGTAACAAATTAGGTTTTGGTGTACTGAGAAGCTTCCCCACAGTTTTTCCTGATGAGAGTTTTTGCACGTCAACAAATCACCCGTGTTATTTATTGTTTATCATAACAAATTGTGATTGTTTGCGCACACATTTACTATGTGTTTGTTGAAATAATTTTTTGATATCCATTCTGTAAAATTTGGACAAATTTGAACTTTTTATCAAAAAGGGTAAAATAGTAATTTATCACTATAGTACGAGTTGAAAGCTCTTATTTTTCTAGAACTCGAATGAAGAAACAGATCTCACCGTTGGATTCGTCTCGCGAAATATAGTTATCCTATCAATTCTAGTCAGATTTGTTTCGTAGTTTATGAGGCGAACGGGTGTTGGGAGACCTCATAAACGAACCCGAAAATAAAATTTTAAAAATTAAAAAATAATTTAAAAAAAGTTGAAATAAAAAAGTTTTAAACTTGAATTGGGATGAAATTTAATCGTTTTGGGATGAAATCGGACCAGGGAATAGAGAACTGTGGCCAAGTGTTTGAAGACTATAAAAAGGGAAGAAAAAATAGATTTCTTCTCATTCTCTGTTGGGTTTCATGCTAGAAGAGGAAGAGAGGGAAGGGAGGAAAAAATTCAAGATTTTCAACTTCTCTCTACGATCTAAGGAATTCCATTGGTCGAATTGACTCGGACCAAGAGTCAAAGTTCATCTACATAGATGAGGGCTACGCCTACATACCAAAAAAGAATAATTTTGGGAAAAGCTAGGATTTGAGATTGAATCGGGTTCTTAGGCTTTCTATCATTGTTTTACACTTCAAGAAGTAGGATTTTCCTCCTAACTACGTTTATTCTCAACCTAGGTTTGTGATGTGAAATGGGTAGGTTGTTAGATATCTTTAGTTACTTGTCTATTATTGTAAAATTTATGAAATGAGAATTGAAATTGGGTAAAATTAATTCTAGCTGTATTGGTATGAGAAAATTTCTAGCTTGTAATTTTTTTGAAAATGATGTTATGTGAAATTAAGAGTGTTATTGCATAGACTATGTATAAAATGCTTGGAAAATTGTTGATGGATGAAAATGTTGACATATGCTAGATGATGTATTGGCATTGTGAGTAATTATGAAAATTATATGCTTAGAATATGATTAGCCATGGTGTATGTTGAAATGTGGTTGAAATAGTTCATATGACATTCATTACATATAGACATGATATTCACTTGTAATTGTTCATTACATTGTATATGCACAAAGACATCATATTCGTGGGCATTAGACATGGGTGTGGGTATGTGCATGTCTTTGAATTAAACATCACTCTTGGTGGTTGATAAGTGGGCTCGATATGGTTGGATCAAGGTTCAACAGAGTCACACGATTGCATGAAAAGAAAATTTGTGTCAGGAATAGCAAGAAGCGCTAGACACTCTCTCGGGTGCAAGGCCCAATTCCTAGTTTATACACTTCTGTCGATGTAAGTCCAAAAAACTATAACGGTGTACGGAATCGGTTGTGAGATTCCAAAATCTGAATACCCAAAAAAGACACATGATTTATTTTTAAAATGTCATTGGATGTACAATATCAATGGCAAGGGCTTGGAATGCCCGATTTGGTACTCTTGGCATTGCATAGGTTGTAAGAGCCAATAAAGGCTTGGGTTGAAGTGCATGAGTGAGTCTCATCTCATTTCATGGCATGGCATGGTGGTTGTCAACATTGAATTGCATATTCTTGCTTGGAAAGATTGTTACTTGTTGAATGTTGCATGTGAATATTTCATATGCACTTAGGTTGGGGAATAGCCTCTTTAGGAGATACCCTATTGAGCGTGGCTCACCCTTTATGGGAAAATATTTTAGGTGTGGGTTATACATCGGTGGACGACTCATATTTGGAGCCTCAAGGATGAAGAAAAGCCGACTTGTGGCTTTTAAACCTTATTTTGTAAATCTTTTGTGAAATTCGATGTTGGACATGTAATTATATGAAAATGATTGTAATTGACCTTTTATGAATCATGTTTTACGTAAAACTTCATGTTATGGGAGTTTGGGTTGGTGTTGCACATGGTTGGAATGAATTGGAATTGAAAACGAATGAAACAGGGGTAAACTGGGCACACCTACCGATAGGAAATTGAGATCTTCTACCAGTAGATGTGGACCAGTAGGCATTATCTATTGGTAGAACGTCACTTTTCTACCAATAGATTTTCTTGAATTTTCTAAAAACAAGATTCCAGTATACAACTTCTACCGGTAGGTTTTTGAACACTTTTACTAGTAGATTTCTTAAAACTTCAAATTTTTGAAATATTTTACTAAGCTCTTGGGCATTTTTTCCTCTTGCTCAAAGATGTTCTATGGGATATAAATAACGATAAACTAATGTGTAAAGGACCATGGATGTATAGGTATGGTCCCGATTAAAGGGACGTTATTGACGTGATGTTGGGTGGTGCGATAGTCACGGGTACTTTTATGGGTTGATGGGTGATCAATGATGTACAAAGGACTCCCGATTTTAGGGGCGTTACACATTCAACCATAGTTGTGCAAA
This sequence comes from Ilex paraguariensis, assembly GCA_963454935.2. NCBI lineage: Eukaryota > Viridiplantae > Streptophyta > Magnoliopsida > Aquifoliales > Aquifoliaceae > Ilex > Ilex paraguariensis. Next base: position 323,260 of record CAUOFW020008146.1, read on the forward strand.
TTGGGTTTGGGATTGCCAAGAGATTGATTATGAGTGAATAAATTCAATGTTAATTAAAATCAATCTCCATGGTTAAATTGGGTGGTGGTTGCTAGAGGTTCGCACATTATTTGCTACATCTTTGTGGAAAGAGGTAATTATAGTGGTTTAGGTTTTTATTGGTAATCAATGGGACTAACATTAAAAACGCTATTCACCCCATCTAAGTAAAGTGTCTATTGCTCCACGTGTATAATTGTGAGGGATGATACACAGCGAATTCTCCTTCCCGAAATAACAATTGGTATTAGAGTGTAGTTGCCCTGAGTCCATCGACACTTGTAGGCATTTTGTGTATTTCTTGCATACCAAGTTGAAAATGGTTACATCATCGAGTCTTGAGTTGTATTTCGTATTTTGTATTTCACACTATTAAAAGCCAAAGTGGGTAATAAATAGTACTTCGACAATGGTTGTTCTAGGCATGTGACTGGAGATAAGTCTCACTTTTTTGAATTGAAAAATTGTAGTGGTGGGATTGTTACATTTGGAGATGGTAGTATCTCCATGGTTGTTGGAAAGGATTCCATTCAACCATTGGGAAAGCCAAAGTTGGATAATATTCTCTATGTGGAGGGGTTGAAAGCTAACGTTATCAGTATTAGCCAATAGTGTGACAATGGTAATGTTGTACACTTCACGGGAAACAATTACATGGCATTGAATGATAAAAAGGATTGTCTTTTGGAAGGGATTAGGTTGGGAGATAACTGGTATTGTCTATCTCCAAATCCTTCACTAGTGTGTCATATGACAAATGTTGATGAAGTCATACTATGACACCAAAGGTTAGGTTACATGAACTGCAAGAACTTGAACCAAATCACCAGCAAGAAGCTTGTGAGGGGAGTACCAAATTTGGTAAGTCTTCTACCAGAAGGTATGGTCCGTGTCAATTAAGGAAACCAACCAAGGTCCCTCACAAGAAATTGAAGACCATCACAACTAAAAGACGCCTAGAGCTCATTCACATGGATCTTATAGGTCCTACGCAAACTGAGAGCATAGGTGGTAAGAGATACATCTTAGTAATGGTAGATGACTACTCAAGGTATACTTGAGTTTCCTTTTTGAGAGATAAATCTAAGGCTTTTGAAAGTTTTAGAAATATTTGCAAGAAAGCCCAAAAAGAGCGAGGTGAAGCCACAGGTAAAGATGTTAGAATGTGAAGAGATCATGGTAGGTTATTTGATAATTTTGACTTCTGTATTTACTGTGATAAACATGGCATTAACCACGAGCTATCTACACCCAAGACCCCACAAAAAATTGGCACCGTTGAGAGAAAGAATAAAGTGATTCAACAGATAGCTATACCCTTGATTCATAGCAAGGGGTTGCCAGAAAAAGATTTGGGCTGAGGCAGTGAANAGAGAAAGAATAAAGTGATTCAAGAGATAGCTATACCCTTGATTCATAGCAAGGGGTTGCCAGAAAAAGATTTGGGCTGACGCAGTGGACACCTCGTGCTACATGGTCAATTAAGTTTACCTTAAGCAAGGCACATGTCAGACCCCATATGAAATCTAGAAGGGCAAAAAACCTAACTTGAAGTATTTTTGAATCTTTTGGAGAAAATGCTATATTATGAGAGATAGAGAAAACATAGGAAAATTTTACTCCCGGAGTGAAAAGTGCATATTTTTGGGATATTGCACCAAAAATAAAGCCTTTAGAGTGTTTAATCTGAGAACATCTAATATAATAGAATCCATTAATTTTATCATTGATGGCATAGGAGAGGACTTTGTGCATGAGAAAGATAAGGACAAGGGAATGATTGATTCAATAGGAGACAAAGGTAAATCAGAACCTACTTCTACCCCTCAAAGAGAAAATAACATTTTCATCAAACCAACGCCTTCATGGGTTCAAGCTAGGGACACACACCTAGTTACATTCTAAGAAACCTAAACAAAGGGGTGAGGACTAGGAGACAACTCATATATGAGTTGGACCAAAACTGCTATATTTCCTTGTTTGAACCTAAGAATGTGGGTGAGGCTCTTGAAGATAAAAATTGGCTCATTTCAATGCAAGAAGAGCTAAATGAATTCACACGGAGTGATGTTTGGGACTTAAAATCTAGGCCTAAAGATACTAATGTAATTGGAACAAAATGGATATATAAAAATAAATTAGATGAAAATGGTGTAGTTTTTAGGAAAAAGGCTAGGCTAGTTGCACAAGGGTACACCTAAGTAGAAGGAATAGACTTTGATGAGACTTTTGCACTAGTCGCTAGGCTAGAATCTATGAGATTATTTTTTACCATAGCTTGTCACATGAAATTTAAGTTGTATCAAATGGATGTGAAAAATGCATTTTTGAATGGTTTCCTTCAAGAAGAAGTCTATGTGGAACAACTGAAGGGTTTTGACAACCCTCATCATCCTAGGCATTTAGTTAAATTTAAAAAGGCACTCTATGGTTTAATACAAGCTCCAAGAGCTTGTTATGAAAGACTGTCTACTTATCTCTTGAAAGAAGGATTTTCTAGAGGTAGTGTAGATAAGACTTTATTTATGAACAGTGTTAATGGTGAATTGTTAATTGCCCAGATGCATGTTGATTATATTGTCTTTGGTTCCACATGTAACTCTCTTGCTCATAAGTTTAGTGAATTGATGAAATTTGAATTTGAAATGAGCATGATGGGTGAACTAACTTACTTTTTAGGCTTCCATGTTAAAAAAATGGATAATGGAATTTTGTCTCACAATCTAAATATGCAAAGGATCAGTAAGGAAGTTTGGGTGAAAGTCAACAAAGAACCTAAGTAATTCGATGAGTACCAACCCCAAATTGAGTGAAGACACTTCAAGCAAAAATATAGATCACACACTGCACCGTATTATGATAGCTAGTTCACTTTATCTTGCTACGATTTGAATTGACATAACCGTTAGTGTTGGTGTGTGTACACGGTATCAATATTGCCCTAAATAATCACACTCGCTTGCGATTAAGCAATTTGTTATGTGAGTGACACTTCAGGGTATGGTATTTGGTATACATTTGAGACTAATGCTAATATTGTTCGCTATTCCAATGTCGATTGGGTAGAGAATGTAGATGATCGAAAGAGTACTTCTTGTGGGTATTTTTACATTGAGAATAACTTGGTATCTTGGTAAAGTAAAAAAAAATTCCATGTCCTTGCCTGTTACCAATCCGTGTATGGCTTATTTCAAAAGAAAAGATTTTCTAACCCTTTTTGTGTTTTGAAAACATAGATTGACTCATTATCGCACCCCTTTTAAGCAACACCCTTTAGTGCTCAAGAGGATATATTTGTTTCTTGGTTTTGTGCTTTAAAAATCGATAAGGATCAATCTATGCTCGCCAACCTTGGTTAGAGGGGTCTCTTTATTACTTAGGAAATTAGATGGAATAAGGCTACAGAGGAGTGCATAGAGCTCGCTTGAGCAATCCTTCAACGTCGCTTGAGCGGTGTTGTTCTTGGACATGTTTGAAATGTGATTTTTATTCCAATGCCCATCGACCTATGACCGGGCTCCCACCGATCGAGCAATCGCTCACGAATATGAGTTTTCTTATGTATTAAGACTACTCTTATTCCAGACCTGTAAATAGGGAGATCTTTTTTCATAGCTAGGTTAAGCCTCTTATGAGATTTCTAAGAGAGAAAACAATTCTTCTATCTTGAGAATTTTCATCACTAATCTAGATCCCTAAATTGAAGGAGGGCCTTTGACAGAGTGACAACAAGGAAATGAGCATCTAGCCATGGTATTGGTTAGACATCGAGTACTTGTGTGTTGACTTAGAGAATAGTGGATTAGGTTTTGATGAATCGAGAAGGTTTTTCGTAGTTTTTTCTGAGGAGGGTTTTTCACATCAACAAATCACTCGTATTATTTATTGTTTATCGTATACATTTGTGATTGTTTACACACACACAAGCACTATGTGTATGTTGAGATGATTGTTTGATATCCATTCAACTATAGTTGTGCAAATTGAGTATGGAATTTTGGATTGATGTGAGATTGGTTGTGACTTATTTAATTTAAAATTAATTAAAATCAATCATCATGGTTAAATTGGATGGTGGTAACTAAACGGGTTCCCACATTATTCGCTATATCTTTGTAGGAAGCAGTAACTGTAGTGTTTTAGATTTTTATTGGTAATCAACTAGACTAAAATTGAAAAACCTATTAACCCATCAAGGTAAAGTGTCTATAAAAATAATTCATAACCAAACTAAGTATCAACTTACACTTATCTTATAAGTACACAGTTTCCAAAAGATTCAAGTCTAAGGCTCCTTCCATTTTATACTTCTTACTCCCATTAGCTAACCCACAACCTACAGCTCCCATGTAAGACGTAATTCCTAATCTCTGATACCAACTTTGTTATGCCCCAATTTCACAATCAGATGTGAACTATCTAGCAACCATTTATAACATTGAGATTATAATTCCATCAAATCAATCAAATTAAATAACCAGCATCATCTAACAAAACAAAAATCCCAAATAAAACCTAAAATAACCATTCACAACTACAACCAACATTTTAAAATAAAGTCAAATATCCCATCTAACTAAGTAATATTCATAAAATTCATCAATCATTTACCAATGAAACTAAAATAGATAACAAAATCCTAAGCCTCGAAACATGGATCCACATCTTGATCTGCTTCAAACACCAACTCCACATGCTCACCTAGAGTTGTATACTCATTGATACTAAAATCTGAAAAATGAAAGAAAAGGGTGATCACAACAAGCTTAGTAGAAAAAAAATTTCAAACCTAAACAAAATTTAAAAATTTAATAAAATAGGTAGGTCTAACAAAATAACATATATAACTTTTGAAATAAAATATGTGACATTGTAACAATTTCAAGTTTACGATATGTGAACAATAAATCCATAGAAGAATATAATTATTTCAAAAAAAAAAGAACATCTCTGAAGTAAGCTAAAGCTCATGTTAAATACATTTCATGTACATAGGTTGATTAACTGAAATTCACACATCGACTTTTTCTGACTCACACTTACACTCAAATCATCAAATTTGTTCCTTGTAGGGCCACAATACTTTAAGACATGCATATACCGATGCATCGACATTGACGAAAGCTTCTCAAGACTAGTATACTAACACCCAACTTTGATCACCGTGAGCAAATAGTGCAAATTCTTCAAACCTCGCATGGAACTAAGCAACCCCACTACGAGTGGTAAAAAATCTTCAAATCCCTCGGTGTAAGAAACTCATCTACACACTCTACCGTATACATTCGAGTGTAACCCACATTCAACACACCCACCTAGCCACCCTTCTCAAGCTTAAACATCTCCAAAACTAATTTTGTATCGAAAGTCAACACATGAAATTCAAACTTCATGATCAATATTTAAATAATGATTCAAAGTTTATAGCATCATTTTATTTTTCTTAGAAGAACTTTTAAGATACTTGGAATTAATGTGAGTAAAAAGGGATACTCAAACTCAAAGTAGAGTCCCGTATATATAGCCAAAAATAATACAGAGTGACTTAAACATCCTTGTAGTTTAGGCAAAATATAAAAACATAGTAAGGGTAAAAAAGAGAAAAGAAATCCTAATAAACCTAGACTATCTATACTCCAACACTCCCCCTCAAGCTAGGCGCAAAAATGTCAACTAAGCCAAGCTTGACAACGGAGTCCCGAAGAATAGACAGAGTGACAGGTTTGGTAAAAACATCCGCAACTTGATCACTGGTCCCCACAAACGATGGAGTAACAAGACCACTGCTGACCTTCTCCCGAAGAAAGTGAACATCGATCTCTATATGCTTCGTTCTCTCATGTAGTACAGAGTCAGAAGCGAGCTGAATAGCAGATTGATTATCACAATATAATGTGGATGGAGAGGTCACTGAAAAACCCAACTCGTCAAGAATCGATCGTAGCCAGATAATCTCACATGTGCCAAGTGCCAATGCCCGATACTCTGCCTCTGCGGACGAGCGGGAGACAACTGCCTGCTTCTTGCTCTTCCAAGAGATAAGATGAGTCCCTCGAAAAGCACAGAAACCCGTAGTAGATCGACCATCACATGCTCCCCCATAATCTGAATCTGAATAACAGGCTAGAGAACCGGTCTGAGATCCTGATGCATAAAACAACCCAAGTCCAGGACAAGACTTGAGGTACCGAAGAATATGATAAACTGCATCAAGATGAGGCTGACATGGCCTATGCATGAACTGACTAACTCGGCTGACTGCGAATGAAATGTCCGGCCTAGTATTGGCTAAGTAGATAAGTCTACCTACCAATCTTTGATAAACTGTCGGATCTTTCAACTCCTCACCTTCAGCAGTAAGCTTCAGGTTTGGAATCATAGGTGATGATGCCGGTTTGCACCCCAACATCCCAGTGTCTGAAAGAAGATCCAAAACATACTTTCTCTGAGAAAGAACAATACCTCTGCTTCTACGGGCAACCTCAATCCCAAGAAAGTATCGCAGAAATCCAAGATCCTTCACATCGAAGGCCTTCCCAAGGTCTATCTTGACCTGCGCAGTCCCAGAAACATCATCACCAGTAATAATAATATCATCAACATATACCAGAAGGATGACACACTGTCCAGAAGTATTCCGTCGAATAAAGCAGGTATGATCAGAATGACACCTGGTGAACCCCAATCGTATGACTACATCACTGAAGCGAGAGAACCAGGCTCGTGGCGACTGTTTCAGTCCATAAAGAGACTTACGCAGTCGACATACCTTTCCAGCATACTCCCCCTCACCACGAAAGCCCGGTGGTGCATCCATATAAATAATCTCGTCCAGATCACCGTGAAGAAACGCATTCTTCACATCTAATTGATGAAGAGGCCAAGAGTACTCCGCAGCCAGAGAAATAATTAACCGAACAGTAGTCAATTTTGCCACGGGGGCAAATGTAGCACCAAAGTCACGACCTGGTACCTGAGTAAAGCCCTTCGCCACAAGTCTAGCCTTGTAACGATCAATAGTACCATCTGCCAGAAACTTCAGGGTGTAAACCCAGCGACAGCCAACAGGCTTCACCCCTGAAGGTAAGGAGACAAGATCCCATGTATGATTACGCTGAAGAGCGTCCATCTCTGTCTGCATGGCAAGAACCCACTGGGGCTCCCGCATAGCTTCCGAAATAGAGCGAGGAACCAGCGTATCTGATAAGGCCATAGTATAAGCTCGAAATGTGGGAGACAGATTACCATAAGAAACATAAGCAGAGATCGGATATAAAATCTTGGCGGTCCAACCATATCGATCAACTGGACGGCGATCACGCCTTGGATAACGACGCCCTAAATCACCATCCTCTACTGATAATATCTTATCAGGTAAAGTAACTGGCTCAGCACCTGTAATCTCATCAGTACTAACAACAGGTGCATCAATATGCTCAACAAACTGAGAAGTATTACCTGCATCGCCTGAGGTAGAGGGGATATCAGCAGGGTGATGAGAGCGAGGACAACGAGCATACACCTGCAAAGGAAGAGAGACTGGTAACTCTGTACTGACAGGGATGAGTGACTCCTTGGGAGGAAAAACGGATGACCCTGTAGGGATAGTGATCAATGACTCTGACTCTTGTGGTAATGGAAAATCAAAGGGAGTATCATCAACTGGAGGGGCAGACAAAGGACTGAAAGGAAAATAAGGAATATGCTCAAGAAAGGTAACATCTAGACTGTGATACATACGACGCCTAATAGGATCATAACATCGATACCCCTTAGATTGATGACAATAGCCCACAAAGATACAACGAATCGCTTTATCATCAAGTTTATGACGAGTAGGAGACCGATCCTGAACAAAACATGTGCATCCAAAAACACGAGGGGGGACCGGAAAAAGTGTCCGCTCAGGAAATAAGACCTGTAAGGGAGCCTTATGCTGAAGAACACGACTCGGCGTACGATTGCACAGAAAGGTAGAAGTCAAAACAGCAAAATGCCAATAAGATTTTGGTACCCTCATGCCTCTAAGCAGACAACGTACCATCCCTATCAAACTCCTATTTTTCCTCTCAGCAACACCATTTTGCTCAGGAGTATATGGACAAGTGAGTTGCTGAAGGATACCCTGAGAAGAAAGGTGAGACACTAAAGCATCAGACACATATTCTTTGGCATTATCCGAACGAAGAGCACGAACAATGACATCGAATTGTGTCTTAATCATCTGTAAAAACTGAGTGATTATAGGGAGCACATCAGACTTCCTATGCAAAAGGTAGACCCAAGTACAACGGGTATGATCATCTATAAATGTCACATAATATCTGGCACCTGACAGAGCAGTAACGGGAGAGGGTCCCCAAATATCAGAGTGTATTAGGTCAAATGGCTTGGGTGACTGGTGCATGCGAGGAATATAATTGGCCCTAACATGTTTTGATAGGGAACAGATAACGCAATCAAGTTTACCACCAACACAAGCATTACTCAAAGCAGGAAACAACATACATAAATATTTAAAATTTGTATGTCCAAAACGGTCATGCCACAATTGAACAGTTTGTGACGAAAAATCATAACGACAACTACTAGGTAAAATACTAGCATGCAAGCTAGGAACAGAAAAAGACAAAGCAGGTGCAGGTGAAGGAATTGGTGAAACTGGAGATGGATTGCCAAGATAATACAGTCCATCTTTCTCATGTCCCTTGATAATAATCCTCCTGGTACTCAGGTCCTGCAAATAACACGAATCAGATAAGAATACAACCGCACAGTGAAAATCTCTGGCTAACTGATGTACAGATAATAGATTCATGGCCAACTTTGGCGCATGAAAAACCGAATGTAATGTAAGGCCATCTGGGAGACGGACTGTACCCCTACTAACAATAGGGGCATGTGTTCCATCTGCTAACTGAACCTGTGTATGTAACGGCTCGTCAAAAGTGGTGAAGTGATGGGCCTCACCTGTCATGTGACCATTCGCACCCGAGTCCAACATCCAAAGGGGAGATGAACTGGCACAAGCGTGAAAGGCACGAGATATACCTGTAGTGGTGACAGCAGCAGTAGTCAGACTCTGAGAAGTCAGAGCAGACATAAGTATATCTAATCGGGAAGTGATAGCATCCATATCACTTTGCCAAGGAGGAGCAGTAGCAGGAGTGGCGGTAGTGGGCGGTGGTACCTCAGCAATAGCAACAGTACGGCTGCGAGAAGGTGGCTTAAGCTCTGGATGGAGCTTCCAGCAAGTAGCCCTGAGATGTCCTGGTCGGCCACAATAATCACATTGACGGGAATCCCCCCGTCTGCGCTGATCTGGGGCGCCCTGACGGCGCTGGTCTGAGCGTTGCCCATCCCTGACTAAGGATCCTGAACGGGACCCTACAGCAGCTGCAAGGGCCATCTGGTCAATCGAAGGAGTCAAAGCTGCAACTGGAAGTGATGCAATACGGACTCGACGCTCATGCTGCTCAATCATCCCATACACCTCATAAAGAGAAGGAAGTGTCAACATCGACAAGATCTGAGAACGAGGTCCCTCAAACTCATCACGAAGCCCCATAAGGAACTTGTGAATCCTATCCTCCTGCTCTCGAGTATGCAAGAATGCTGCTCCCTCGGGCTCTATCTTCGGAATAGCAGCAAGAGGACGTAGAGACTCATACTCAAGCCAGCGCTGGGTCAAATAGCCATAATAATCCTGAACGGTCATATCTCCCTGCCGAGCATATGAGAGCTCCTGAGAAAGCTCATAAACACGAACTCCCCGTCCTGACTGAGAATACATCTCTGATAATGCGCTCCATAGCTTCGGAACAGAGCTATGAAACTGGTGGATCCTGCAAACAGAGGGCTCCATTGAGCCAAATAACCATCCAAGAATGGCACAGTTTTCAGAGAACCATGCAGAATATCCAGGGTCGGCATCAGCTGGCTTTGGGTGAGATCCCGTCAGCCAACCAAGCTTCCCTACACGGCCTAAGAAAAGCTGGAATGAGCGTGACCACTCAGCGAAGTTACGACCATTCAACAATTGTGCCGTAACTTTTTGAGAGATCATGCCCGGTAATGCTGGTAATGCAACTGTGCTAGTAGGCACTGTATACTGGTCAAACATAAAAGTGGAAGTACCCATAGATGTCTCAACGGTAGAGGTGTCAACAGTAGGGTTCTCAAGTCCCTCAGTAGTAGCCATATCAACAACAATACTAGGGCACCCGTGACAGAAAAATAACTCTAAGATAAATAGAGGAATAAAATAAGGGAGAACAATATACCTCCGGTCGAACAGTAGCGACAAAAGAAGGTCCAGAAAACTCCCAAATAATCAAGTCACGGTGCCCAGAAATCTAATAAATATAAATGATCTTACTGCATCAAGAGCATATCAACTGAGAAGAGAATTCAACCCTTCTTAAAAGGTTCTACGGTCCCAAATAATCAGACACACAAAGAGTTTAATGTTTAATGTTTGCTCGGTATATAGGAGTACGTGTTTTTTTTTTTTTTTTTTTTGGGCTGGGTAAGCAGTGGTTTTGATGGGTATTGTCTTGGGCAGTCGGCTGGTCTGGAGTGGGTATTGTCTGTCGATGGGGCTGCTTAGTTGGGTTTGGGCAGTGNTGGTCTTGGTGGGTATTGTCTTGGGCAGTCGGCTGGTCTGGAGTGGGTATTGTCTGTCGATGGGGCTGCTTAGTTGGGTTTGGGCAGTGGGTTTGTGAAGTCGGTGGAACTGGGATGAAGCAGTCCTCTATATGTTTCGGTTGTTCGGTTTTGATGGGTATTGTCTTGGGCAGTCGGCTGGTGTTGTTCGCTGGTATAAGGTACCAGGCTGTCGGTGGTTGTGTAAGGGCAATCGGTGGCCAATGGAGTTGGTAGCTTCTACGACTGTGAGGCAGTGGGTTTGTTGTTGGAATACGGGCAGTGGGTTTGTTGCAGGAAGTCGGTGGCAATCGGTGTATGTTGATGTTTGTTGTCGGTGGTTTGGGCAGTCGGTGGCAGTGTCGTGGCTGGTGGCTGGTGGCTGCAACGTGGAGGAGGGGCTAGGGTAGGGTTAGGGTTAGGGTTGTGGCTCTGATACCAACTTGGAATTAATGTGAGTAAAAAGGGATACTCAAACTTAAAGTAGAGTCCCGTATATATAGCCAAAAATAATACAGAGTGACTTAAACATCCTTGTAGTTTAGGCAAAATATAAAAACATAGTAAGGGTAAAAAAGAGAAAAGAAATCCTAATAAACCTAGACTATCTATACTCCAACAAAGATGATATTATTATTTTTTAATTATAGTACGAGGTTTTACAATTACTATATTGTTATCTTCCTCGATGCAAATTCTTTGTTAGCAATTGTTCTGTTGTGATAATTTATTCCTTTTGTTTTCTCCAAAAATCTTTTTTTTTTTTTTTGTTCTTTGTCTTTGAATGCTTACATTTTAAGGAATAGAAGACAAGATTTTCCTGAGACAGAATAGTATCTGATCTTGAATATGGTTATATACATCAATATTTTTTCCCTTTACCAAACTAGTAGCATATTTACGGATTGATTCTTATTTAACTTCACTACTAACCTATGTTTAGTAGAAATAGTTTCAATAGTTGGAATTTTATTCAAAGAGCACAAAGTTTGGTAAACCTAAAAGATAGGAGTTGATTTTTTTATACATATTGATAAGCAAAGCAATTCAACTGCTTATTGAAAATAATGTTGTCGTATTGTGTGTTAAGCTTTGTAATTGTATATTAAATGCACATCCATCGATCCAAGAGAGAGAAAACTAAAGGACAGTATAAGTCGTGAGGTAATTTTTTGGAAACCTGTGGTAACCAATTTTTTGGGATGTCTAATGCCACTATTCTTCTTTGATATAAAACTAAAATTTGTAACTTTGATGTACATCGACATAGATAGATAGGTAATTAATTGATGTTAAGCTTAAGATGATTAGATACTCATGCTTATATGGTCATTAGTCATTATTCTTTATTTCAGGTTATCCAGAAAAAAAAGTGGTACAACCAGAGAAAAGTCTATTGGGATGATTTTTGTAATTTGACTGGAATTATTTATTCTTCTATTATGCACCATTAATTACAATGTGATTGTTATATGTAATTTATGCGAATGAATTGCCAAATTTTTATGAATTAATTGCATAGCTTTTATTTGGATTGACGCTTTTTATTCAACGTGGATGTAACGAATAGTATAATTTTCCAAATTTTATTGCGAGAAGGTAAAAGAGTTTTGGGACAACTTTCTCTTATCATGTGAGACTTATAATCAAAGAAGTTTATATGGGTATAACTTAGTATATGACAATTGGTTTGAAAATTTTAAAAATAATAAGTGTATTATACTTATAATATCTGGAAGGTCTGGAATTCAATGCATGTCCAGTGCAACGTTCAAGTCAGTGAGGAATGAGGGTCTGAACACAAAAACAAAAACAAAGAATATGGCCTTTTTTCAAAGAAAACAAAAACATCGATATTTCTTTTACGCCCACTGAACCTTTGTCAATATTTCTTAAAATGCCTGGAACTTTCTCGAAGGTTATATAAACTAGGCTTTGGATGATCACCGGTAATTGCTTTCGCTAACGTTTGTGTAATCTTTGTCGGCATTTGTCAAACGTCGACGTTTCTTAAATTTCTTGTAGTGAGTCTGGTTTGAATAACTCCATGATTAACTTAATTTTTCCAACGACTTATTAGAGGGGAATCTAAAATGCAGGAATAAGGCATTCATCAATTCAGATAAGTTCATCAATACTTGATCCTGATTATATAATTTGGTCATTTTAGGCTAGACTTGCATGACTTTAAAAGGCATTATATAATAAAAGTTTAAATCTCACACTTATATACCGTTCCACTCGTACATCAAGAGGCAATGTGGAATTGAGATATTACAATTCACCCCTTAAGCCCAAATGTCCACGTTGAGCCCAACTTGACCCAACTAATGTGGTCTTCACCACGCTAGGTGTCATCATCACAAGTATTGTCGCCCTGCCCGATTTATGTGCACTGATGGATCAAAGTGTTTGGTGGTCTCCATATCCCAAGGCCAATAACCCAAATATCAATCGTAATGCTATGGATTCCCATTATAAATATTGTCCACCTTATGCTAGGCTTGCACGGTTTTAAAATTCGTTTTAAAATTCACATTCAAAACGCACACTTATATGTATCAATGGGCGGAGCTACATGTGTAGGTGTGAAGGATTAAGTAATACGATTGAGACTTAATAATTTGATCTAATTTACTAATGTGACACTGATATGATCTAATAAAATTATTGTGACAATTACTGTTGAACTTCTTTATTATAACTCTATCACTTGATACATTATTAGGTCAACAAATAATATAAATTTTTTAGATTTCGATAACAAATGTTAGGAATTACCAATATAAATGGTTATGACAACTAAACTATAATCAATGTATCTCATTGTCCCCTTAGTTTTTTTAAATTTTTAATAGTGCCCATAGTCTTTTTATCTTCAGTAATTTAGTCATCCATTCATCGCCTAATCTACTTAAACTAATATTTTGTTAGTGATCTGTGTAAAACAAATGTGGAATTCATCAACTTAGATATATCTACCGAAAAAAACAAGCCTCAATTATTTAATATACTTTCTCAATTTGTTTTTAAAAAATAATTGTATAGTTGTCTCTAATTCATCTTTTTTTTTTATATAAATTATTGGCTCAAAACCCAATAATGCATCTATAGATGCAAATGATAAAATATGCCAAAAGCGTTTATGACTCAAAAATATCAATTTCTTAACAAGGTGAAAAGAAATTGTACAGAAATATTTTTTAAAATTGATTAATTATGGATGACTTTTTGAATTTGAAACAATGTCGTAGTGTTTCTCTTTAATATATGATTGGATTGCAATGTGCTACAAAAGTATTATTGTTTTCGTTTCTTTGGTCTCAATTTTCGTATATTAATTAAGTCTTGGATCTTTATATATTTCTCATGGTTGAACTTAGAAATTTTTAGTGTGAAATTTACACTTAACTTGGTCTTTATTAATGGAGATGCGGGAAAATTTTAAGTACCAGTTGGTAAAGTTTTTCATTCATGTTTTTGTCCCTTCTAAAATAGAATCTTGGCTCCGCCCATGTAAGTATCACTCCATACCTAATTTATTAACTAACTAAGGGTAATTTGTATCTGAAGGTACGATATAATATAAATAATTTTGAGGGAGATATTGATGACCGTTAAATGAGTTTATTTAAAATCGTCGTATAGACTTATTGAACTTGTTCTGTTTTATATTATAGATGTGAGATTTTTTTTTTGTCAGACTACTGCACAGGGAGGGGGTCTTATGAAAATCCACTTAGCACCTAAAAAAATTTTAAGAGAGAAACTCGAACGTAATCAAAATTAACTACATCCAGATTTATGGGTATCAACTATATTTTGGGGTGGGTCCAAACTCCCTTCACTTCGGTTTCGTAGCTGAACATTTGGACTGGGTCCAGCTTCAAGAAGAAAAGTCTTGTTTACCGGTTGACCTTTTCTACCTTGATCTTGATCAGAATAGTTCCACACATTTTACAAGCCAAAGTTAAAGGTTTTGGACTTGTTCCTTGTTTCCAGATCAAAGAAAAAGACTTGTTCAGTTATAAAACTAGATTGCGCAGCCCGTGTTTGAGTTGGAAAAATCATCCTTGTTTAGCTGTTGGGTATCATTATTATTATTATTTTTTTGGGTTAAAAATCACAGTTGGTCCCTAAATTTAGTCTCTGAATTTTTTAATTGTCCCAATTTAATCACTCTACTATCAATTTTATCTTAATTAAGTCTTTCCATCAGTTTCTATCATTAGATCAATTGGAGACTAATCTACTTTGATCTAACGGTAGAAATGGATATAATAACTTAATTGAGATAAATTTAATAGTTAAGAGAATAAATTGAGGCAATTGGAAGTTTAAAGATCAAATTAACACCGGAGACAAAGTTTAGCTAGGGATCAACTCATCCTTCATTTCAAAACAAATAACCCCTAATTCACGGTACATTCTTATTCAAAAATTTTGCCGGTAAAATATTTTCATTTCTTGGATTTAAAATTTGTTATTGTCAACAACAAATTGAATATAATCATGTTGAGCTTTAAGGTTTTTTTTTTCCTAGTACGTTGAGATTTAAGTTGAATGAAAAATCTAATGCCCTTGTCTGACTGGCATTCCACAGTCCTCAGAGACTTGGACCTCAACCGGTCTTAATTCACATCCTGAATATTCATCCATTTTCATAAAACTAAGAAATTACTGAAAGAAAAATCTTATAAAAACTTTTATTTGTGAAAAGTATTTTTTTTTGGGTGCAAAATAACAGATAATTTTCTAGATTGCACGAAAAAAGCTGAAGTATAAGAAATGAGGGTTTTTACGTTACGAGAGAATGTTTTTGTACTTTTTACATAATGCACTTATACTGTTGACAATTTTGAGGACATTACTTTTCTCGTTATGATTGAACTTGGATGTTAATTTATAATTTTAATATTTTATCCAGCCCTTGCTGAGGCGAAAAAAGAAAAAGAAAACCCTTCATTCTTGTAGTGCTTCTCCCGACTTACTCATCATCCAATAATGTAGCAATGGTTAATTTTTAGTTGTTTTAATAATTTGAAAAGTTGCAGGATAGTTCTTCATTTGGAAGTTAATTTGTTATATAAGTCGAATGCCACATATATTCAATTTGTTTGAAATTATTTATTTTATAATGTCGTAAGCACATCATGATGATGTGAAATATTCAAGAAGCTAGTGGTCATTATTTCAACCCATTGTGTGACTCTGTGGTCTAGTCAATGTCACATGATACGAAGGAAATCAACAATCCAAATGACGTTTACAAAAACTAATGTATTGTTTGATAAAACTTTTCTTACTATTTTCAAAGCATAAAAGGTAATTTTATTTAGAAAATGAACATTTGTTTGATTCTTATTTTACAAAAGTATATCATAGAATATAAATAATACGTTTTAGTTGTGTGCAATTACATGCTAACATATATGCATGTGATTAACTCGAAGGAAGCAAAGAAATCGGGATACAACGCCAAAAAAAAAAAAAAAGGAACAAAACGAATGCTAATTGAAAAACTGCTTAAACACATATACTTTCAAAAAGCTTATCCAACAGTACCACAAACTGCAGGATTAATATAAAACAATGACTTCAATACTAGTGTTTCGTACTATTTTTTCACATTAAGTTGATGGGATTTGGATCCTTTCAATTTCAAATTTTTAACTTTTGATCAAGTTCAAAAATTTGTCATAAAATTCACTGTTATAGGATATACTAGTGCGGCTTGCTAAAACTTGTTCAGTGAGATAAATTTAATATTTGATGACTGAAATCAACCTAAATTGACCTCAAATTAAGAAATTCGGATCGACGTCCCTTTACGCCACAAATTTTTTCCAATCTAGTGCTGTGCCTTTCAGGGTCCATTGCCGGGCCGGATCAACTCTCTCTCTCTAACTCTCTCTCTCTCTCTCTCTCTCTCTCTCTCTCTCTCTCTCATATTAAAGGGTCAACCAAATCTCAGCATAGCAAACATGAGACTCGTTCTATGTTCATAAACTAAACTGTTTTGGTGTTCAAGTTCCGTGTCTTTGATTTAGACCATTCCTTGTCAAGCTTCAAAGCGCGGCTTCACAGTCAACTCTACATTTTACTACAAATCAAGATTATTTATATGTATATATACAAGTCCCTATATCCCCTACAAAACAATTCCAGATCCTATATTCAATATACACACATCGGCTCTTCAAGCACAAGAAACAAAAAAGGGTCCAAAATCAAATCGCCCACTAAAAACTCCGCTGATCACTTCATTTCAATGATGGCTTTTCACAGAAATAGTTACTTCACAATGTTACTCATTTTGATTCTGATTTGGGATTTGGGTTTTCGAGAGAGCCTGGCAATGAGGCCACTGGATGGAGAGGAATGGCTGCAGAAAAATATTATGATTCAGTCCCTTCCAAGGGGTTCCGTCCCGTCCTCCGGTAGCAACCCATGCACCTACATTCCCGGAAAAAGCCGGGGCCGCTGCACGTTAGCTGAAAATGAAATGAACTTTGCCGGCCATAGCGGTCATGCACTGCCCACTTTTCCTGAAGTCATGGTTCATTTTGCTGCCGCAGCCGATGAACTCAAAGGCAAGGTAAAAATTGTTGATCATCTGGGGACTTACAAAGGATTAAGTTCAGCAGCATAAGATACTGTAATGACATCCAAATGTATACTATGCTAATCTTTCGAATTAACTCAGTTTCTTTTTTTTTTTTTTTTTTTTTGGTTTATTCTTTTCCTTTGATGAGGAAAAATCATCAAAAAGAAAAGAGTGTGGTTGTGAAACTCATGATGCCGCTCTTGTAACTTCTAATTATTGATATTCAATTCATTATTTCTTTATACAGCCTGCTAAATAAAAAGTACAAATGGAGAAAGAGCTTTGCTTTTTTTTCTTTTTTTTTTTTGGTGCCGGTGTGTATTTGTTTTTGGTCATTTTGCTTTTGTTCTTTAATTTTTCTATTCGATGTTACATTTGTGCATGGATTTGAATCCTGTTTTGGATAGAAATTCATGGGATAAATTTTAGTTCAAATCACTTTTTCAATGAGAATCGTACATACAAAATTTGAACACGTGCGCCATCCGATTATTGACCTTAGAACAAGAATTAATCTCATGCTCTTGTTCCAGCAAGCCAATTTAGGCCTTGTATTATGTCAACACTAAGTTAAAAGTATACATCTTCAAATAAAAACTTGCAATAATTGGAGGAAGACTCAAAAGTACTAAAAACTTTAACATATTCAACTAAGTCTTTACCAATATATCTCAATCACCACACAGCAATGAACGAAGATCTTGAAATACTTATTCACTTGCCCAACTCAAAAATAAGATGTATAGATAACAGGACATAAAAAAAAAATACCTGATAAGGGTAGAATTCTGGGCATGAGCCGCCAACAAGTCCGAACCCCAAAAAGCCATGAGGAACTGGAGGCAAAGTCCATTGGCCCAAAATAAAGCACTTCTGATTAACCCATAACAAAGAACTGAAAGGGCAAGGCCCAATGGGCAATCCAGGGGCAGTGGTCCAGTCCCCGCCCAATCAGGTGCTAGCTAAAGGGCAATCCGAGGAGAAGGAATTAAATCTTCGCCTCGGAGTCATCCTGCCGTGTCACGCATCCAGAGGACAAGGGGACCATCTCTGAAACCTGTGATAGCTACATCCTCCCACATGCAGAAGATAGTGGAGCATACAGCCCCAGAGTTCGTGGGCGCAGTGGCCCTGGCTGGAAAAGGCTTTTGTAGGACAAGGATAGGAGGTTCCCATAGGATCGATAAAAAGATAGAAGAAACCGCCAGAAACCACAAAAAAGGCATCCCATATATATATAGAAAAGTTTCCTACAAGAAGAGGGGAGGCCGGAGAGAACATTTATCAACCGTATACACTCTATAAGCGGAACACCAACCCCTGTAAGGGTCCAGCGCCTGAATCCCAATTGTATACATCGAAGTTTCAATATACAAAATCAAGGAGCAAGAAACTCCATTACAGTGGATGTAAACTTGATTTATCGGCTAAGGCGAATCACTTACCTTATGTGTTTCCTCTTTCAATAGATAGTCCAATCTACCAAACCAACTCTTACACCAAACTCAATAACCTCACATACGTTGGGCTTGAGCTGTGATTTCCGAGACCCCATCAGTTGGCGCCGTCTGTGGGAAACGTTATCATCGTTTTCGTACTTGAGTTTTTATTTATTTAATGGTTTCAACTTGGAACATGAGTGAAGCTCCCGCCAACCCTCAAGCCCACCAAAACTTACTAAAGAATTTCCCTATCCGTGAGGTAGACGCCAAGGACCATCCCCTGGCGGCGAACCTCCCTCCACTCGGTGAACTAGACACCTACCACCAAACTACGATGAAACTAATAAAGCAGAACCAGGAGCTGATAGAATGGATACGAACACATCAGCTCCCCCTATTTCCCTCTAGCTCAACAAGAGCCCCCTCCACTCCCGGCACAACATAGCACCCTTCATCAGGAGCGCCAAGCCCCACCAAACTGAGTCACTAAGCTCCATGAGCGCAGTCACTCTAGAGAAAACCACCGGAGAAGGCACTCCAAAGAACGAGACGAAGATCAAGCCCACAGTCGGGCTAAAGCAGCCTTCCGGCAAGACAGACCCCATCCCCCGCTGGAGGCTGACAATCACATGTGGGAGCAAAAAATCCTCAAGCTCCAGTGGGAGTTGGACAACATGAAAGAGGTGGTTAAGGGAAGGGCCCCCTATACCATTGACGCTTTGGTTTAGCAAAACGAGTCGTCATTCCCTCCTGAGGTCCTTCGTTTTCCTATCCCCCAAAAGTTTCAGATGCTGTCGATAGAGGCATTCGACGGGACCAAAGACTCGGTTGACCATTTGAATTCCTATAAGAATCAGATGGAAATCCAAGGTATCCAGACCCGATTTGCTGCCGAGCTTTTGCCATCACCCTGAAGGGGTCGACAATAGCCTGGTTCAACAGGCTACAGCAAACATCGATCCCCTCCTTCAGGGAACTATCAAAATAATTTGTGTCACACTTCCTCGGAGCAAGGACATACAGGAAACCGTCTTACCACCTACTAAGCATCAAATAGGGACCTAACGAGTCCCTCAGAAGCTACGTGCAGCGCTTCAACTAGGAATCTTTGAAGGTGGAAAGCGTGGATGACAAGTTCGCGCTGACCACCTGAAAAAAAAAGGGGATGCAAGGACTCAAAACACTTAAGAATATATAGCCCTAAAGGACGAATGTTGGAATCCCGTAGCAATAAATGAGGGCACAAAACTCAGAAAAGTTGTTGAGCCACCTAAAGGCCCACTTAAATGAACAGTCGCTTCGCACGAACTGACGCTAGCTACATTACCTTAAAAACACAAGGATACACATAGCTAGACAAACAAGTAACCCAAAGGACAATACTACTCCAACCAGGTCAAGGCCTCCTTAGAGTAAGAGAGGCAAGGGAATACAGCATCGACATCAATTCAAACATACCAAGAAAACACTTCCAAAAAAAAAAAAAAAGTTTCATTACAAAAGAAAATGTTTACAGAAGAAAATGTTTACAGGTATTGCAAAAAAAAGAGGGGAAAGCAGCAGAAAGACAATAATGAACAAAGTGATAATGAGCATGGTCTTTTAAGATTGGCCAGAGGAAGAAGTAGGAGGAGTAGCATCAAGAGCCCCGCCACCAAGTGGAACATCAAAACGTAGTTGAAACTGCTCAAGATCCAGGCCAAGGAATTTTTCAATCGCCTGGTCGGTAAAATTGAAAAACCCATCTACAAAGGCCCTGGCCGCTTCCACCTTGGCTCCCTCGATCTCTTTTCGCTGATTTTCAACCAGTTGGCGCTCAGCAGCCAAGGATCTGTTCAGTTCAGCAATAGCAGCTTGGAACTCTTTCAACTGTTCCAGCAATAAAGTTTGGGAGATAGAAGAATCTAGAAGGTCCTCCATCCGAGCATCACAATCCTCCCTAGCGCGAGTTAGCTCATCTCGAAGGGACACTTCGGAGGAAGTATTGGCAATCAGTTGTCGGAAAGTCTGAGCCCGCTAAGTAAGGACTTGCTCCAGCTCTCTCTCAGTGGCTAAACCCCAGCTCAGGAGCTCAGAGTTTTGCTGATGAGCCTCCTGGAGCTCAGCCACCTTCTATTGAACGTCGCTCCTCGTAACAAAAATCTCCCTCTCAAGTGCACAAACATTCATCGCCGCCTATAAACAAATAAAAGAGTCACAACGCTGCAAACCCAAAGACAGTGAGGAATACAAGGAAAGATGACACTTGTCTCAAGAAGGGAATGAAGTGCTTCCCAGCTTCGGGTTTGGAACGGGAGTTCCATGGAATGTTACAGGTCGGCCTGGGGGATCAGTTCCATCAATGCCTAACTGCTCAGGCACACGTTTCTTAGCAAGCTCCGTTTAAGATCAACGTTCGAAGAAGATGAAGCTCACCCCGAGCTGGAACCAACCATTCCTACCTGAGAAGAATCGAGTTGAACTGGTCCCACCACCGGGCTGCCCACAACAGTCTCAACTGTGGTAGTAGACGCAGGCTGGAGCCTAGTAATTCCCCTAGCCTAAGCAGGCAGAAAGCTGAGAGTTGGCAAAGACGCTGAAACATTGCCACCAACGTCAGGAGCCCCCGGATTGGTGCCAACACCCGATGGGGGGACCGAGCTAATGTCCCCCAGCTTGGCCCTTTTCGTTGTAGGTTCAGAACTCTTGGCTCACCTCCTTTGACCCATTTGTTCCAGTATCGCAGTCTATTGGGTAACCAGATATGTAGGAGCTGCACAAGCAAAACGCAGAAGGGGATAAGTTTCAAAACAAGAATAAGAGCAAGACAATTTAGGCGGAGTGTCAAATACTCACGACCGCTTGGCAACGAAGCTAGCTCAGGGCGCATCAATTCAGCATATGGGAATGGTAGGTGAGCGCGGGCCTAATTAACCCGAGTCATTTCTTCTCTGGACAAAGGCAAAATCTCACCTATAAAAAAACATAAAAAATACGAAGAATAACAGACAGAGGACATTATCACCAAAAGAGACTAAGAAAAACAACAAAGGACGTCGCAGGCTAGTAGGGACTCACCCAGTTTCTTGCACTGCCTCCAATTCATGGGAACCCTCAGGGATGCCGAAAAAATGGCCCCATACTCCCAGCCATCCCCGGAGACAAAGAAATATCTCCTCCTCCATCTTTCTGGCTCTGGAGGGAGGTTTGGGATAGGAATTTCTCCCACTCGTCCTGTGAGCAAAGTGATAAAACTCGAAAACCTCCTCGGGACGGTAGAAGTGATGAAACTCCAATACGGTGGCCCTAGACCGGGAATTAGCTTTCCCCATGCCGCTGAGAAAGCTAGCAAGGTTGCCCAGGCCGTTGGAAGAAGCATAGCTGGGCAAAAACTAAAGAAATGCAAAACTTCCTATATGAAAGAGGGAAGCAAAAATTGAAGCCTTAGCAGAAAAGGAGTCTCGAAGAAACAAACTTCGCCCCTAACTAAGGAATGGAACCGACGCAAGGTGGCGGGGCACACAACCACCCTAGGAGGGAAATTGAAACGCCTAGCAAGGGATTGGGCCTCTTCATACGCAACTTTGCTGACTTCAACGTCAAGAAAGAGACACTGCATAACGTTGCGTGGTGAAGAAAGAGCCTTGGCCAAGNGAGGGAAATTGAAACGCCTAGCAAGGGATTGGGCCTCTTCATACACAACTTTGCTTACTTCAACGTCAAGAAAGAGACACTGCATAACGTCGGGTGGTGAAGAAAGAGCCTTGGCCATGAGAACAAGAGGCAAAAAAATTGAGAAAGGGAGATATTACGCCAAGAAGAGGAGACAAGGATTCTCTTTTTGGTGCCCAGAGAAAGACAATCATTCCCTGGGGGATGTACTTATAGGCCCTACAGGCTCACACCCGCTGTTTTCGCCGGATGAAGTTAATGGACGTCCCTCACATTTAATGAGAGAGACGAGTGGCACAACGGGGAGGGCCTTCAAGGCACCACGTTTGAGGAGCCACTTACCTCCCCTGACAACGCACAATCTGAAACAAGCAAAACTGTCACGTCTGGAGTACACAAAAGAAAGATGAAAAGACCTAAATAGCCCTAGAAAACCAAAGCGGGACACATGGCAAGGTTCAAGCTCGGGCACCCAGGTCAACTCTCCCATAAAAAATCGGGTTAGCTCATCCGTTTGGGACAGCTTGAAAATCCTCAAATTCACTAATTACAACTACTAGAAGACAACTCGACCCGGAGATCGAAGCCTTAAGGACAACAACAAAACTTACAAGGGTATAGTCAAGACTAGACACCTGACTCTTCGGGACTAGACAATGACACAATACGCATCATTCTTAGGAAAAAGAAAGCTAGTGACAAAAATCTTGAAAAATACAGGAATGTATCATCTACATGATTACAAGACCTTCAAAAAAAAAAGAGGGGAAAAGGGGGGAAAAAGAAATCATCANAGATCGAAGCCTTAAGGACAACAACAAAACTTACAAGGGTATAGTCAAGACTAGACATTTGACTCTTCGGGACTAGACAATGACACAATACGCATCATTCTTAGGAAAAAGAAAGCTAGTGACAAAACTCTTGAAAAATACAGGAATGTATCATCTACATGATTACAAGACCTTCAAAAAAAAAAGAGGGGAAAAGGGGGGAAAAAGAAATCATCATTAGCCAACGTCAAGGGGCAGCTTTTTTACCTCCACCAACTCCCTCTCCAGCAACTTCCACCTTAGGCACGGGCTCCATATCGACGCAAGACAGCTCAGCCTCTTTGGACGCCTCAGATCTTTTCTCAAAACCGAGCTGTAGCCGGATTGAGTCCAAATCAAGGTCGGGATAAGCGTCACCAACCTGGTCGTAATAGTTCAGGAACCCCTTCATAAAGGCTGAAGCATTTTCCTTCAAAAGATTAGATACTCTGGCTTTTAAGGACTCCAGCTCGGCATCTTTGGCTTTGAGCTCGGTTTCTTGGTTCTTCGCTCGGGTGTTTGAGAGCTTTACGAAGTCCTGGTGGCGGGTGTCTAGTTCGTTATTAATCCTCTTCAACTAGCGGCCTCATTTGCCAAAATCTTCACCTTCCTCTCAATGTTATCCTTGCTAACCGTCATGGTGTTGAGGGCCTTTTTGGCCTTCTAGAGATCCTGCTCGTGGTGAAAATCCAACATCTTCACGCAGGCAAGTGACTAAAAAAATAAATAAATAAAATAAAATAATATATGTATAACAAAGAGGTAGGTCAGCACATGAAACAGACAGGGAATTCAAGAACTAAAAGAAAGACATGAGTAACAATGACAGCCACCTCAGTCAAGCCTTAGATGGTATGCTGAACTTTTCTCTTAAAGGGAACCTACATAGCTGCCCTGGGGTCCGACGTGGAGATCAACTAGGATAAGGCAGTCGTCGCGGCCTCAGGATCGCTAAGGAAACTACTCCCCAGCACCGTGGACTTTGGAGGGACGGGTTCCCCCTTGCCGCCCTTCTGAGAAATAGCCTTTCTGGGAGGATGGGTAGTCTCGGCCCTGAGCTTTCCCATTGCGGTCGCCTCTGAGCGAGTATGGCCCTTGAAAAGGTTAAGAATAGACGTTGGCACAGTAGCATCCCTATGAGAAGGAGGGCCATCAGGTGTCTGCTCCAAGGGAGTGAATGTCAGCTCAAAGACCGATGCCTCCTTAGAGGGCGACCGTGGCCCCTTCACCAGTTTTCTCCTCTTCCTTGATTGCTCAGTATCAGAGAACATCGACATGATCAGGTCTTGATCCATGGGGTTAGACTGGGGGGTAATGATAATGTAACTTCTGGGGCTTGATCAACAGAGGGCCCAAGCTCGTACGTGGCAAGGTTCTGGTCAGTCACCAAGTTGAAGAATTATCGCAACCCTAGAGCTTCAGCCCTGGCAACTCGAATAGTCTCTTCCTCATTGAGTGTTGGATAGAAACCTACAAACTAGGCTAGATATTTAATTCAGACAAAAGAATAAGAACAAAAAGGGAACTCACAATAGGTAGGTCAGCCTTACGCGTATTCCTTAGGACCCCCCAAACCTGGGGGATACGAGGAAAGTCACCAGGTTCCCCCAACAACTCCCAGGAGTCTCCCCTAACGAAGAAAAACTTTGGTTTCCAACCCTTATTAGAAGAAGGTAACCTAGAAATTAGAGACTTCGCCTTCACCCTCTTGGAAAAGTACAAGAAGCCCAGCGAAGGAGAAGACTTTAACTGGAAGAAGGAAGCGAACTATCGAATGGAGGGAGAAGAGTCGTTCTCGCTCTTGAACCAATGGACAAAGAAACCGACTAAAAGGCCCCAACCGTTGGGAGAAAGTTGGGTAGGACAAACATTATAGAAACCAAGGACATTTCGGATAAAAGGATGAACGGGGAATCAAAGACCAGCCCGGAACGCTAATTCGAAGAAACAAGTCAGTTCGGGAAGAGAAGAGTTGCACCTCTCATGTTCCCTAGGCAAATGCAATTCCACAAAGTCAAGAAAATGATACTTCCGTCTCAGTTCCTTTAAATAGTCATCATCAAGGCAACTTGAGGTCTCCTCGGCACAATAGGTCAGGTAGGTTTGATCTCGACGAGTTTTCGCTTTAGAAATAGAGGGTGGTACCGTTTTATGCCTCCCCTCCCTCAACTAAGTGGAGGCGGTGGGGGCCAGAGAAGAAGGAGGGTGGTCCTTAATGGGGGAGGCAGGAGAGGAAACCCTAAGGGCAGACCCAGAGGCCGCCTCGCTAGAAAAAAGCGATCTCTGAGGGACCTTGAGGTGTTTTCCTCGACCTCCTTGCTAACTAGATCATCTGAACCTGACTCAGAAGAAGTAACAAAAAATCTCTCCATCACAGTTTCAACTGACAAGCTAGAGTGCATAGAAGGCAAATGTAAGGCACAATCCGTCAAAAACAAAGGTCTCAAGCACCAACCCCCAAGAAAGGATATCCTAGCTAAGGAAGAGGAGTCCACAAATCGCGGGAGAAAAGAGAGATCGTTGGAGTGACTCCTAAAATACCTAAATCTCCAAATCAGGAAACGAAACCCGAAACCTTACTAGGGAGGGTTGAAAGGATCCAGGTTGAACAGAAAAGAAAAAAGGGAAGAGAGACATACCTAGTGGAATGCTAGAAGCAGGAAAGGACTAGGAGCGCGAAAGTCTTAAGTTGCTAGAAGCCAGGAACAAGATGCCTTGAATTCTGAAAGGAGAGAGGAGAAGACGAGAAGAGGGGTTTTTCAAAAAAAGGAGGAGTGCAATGTGGGAGAGGCAAGAAGTCTTCCCCTTTTTATACGCAACATTTAAAGCTGCGACAGACAGGCGACAGGACACGCCAAGGAACCTACATCATTCGGCTCACCCGCTGGTGACACGTACGCGAGCCATCATAACTAACAGATACCAGTGCAGCCTAAATCATATCAAAACCAACTACTTGACATCCCCGCCACATAGAAATAATGTGAAATTCAAAAAAGACATCTTTAAACCCAGGTCAGAGATGACATCATCCCCGTGACCAAGGGTAGGGGGGCAACTAATAAGGGTAGAATTCTAGGCATGGGCCGCCAACAAGCCTGAAGCCCAAAAAGCCATGAGGAACTAGAGACAAAGTCCATGGGCCCAAAATAAAGTACCTCTGATTAACCCATGACAAACAGCTAAAAGGGCAAGACCCAATGGGCACCCGAGGGGCAGTGGTCTAGTTCTGGCCCAATCAAGTGCTAGCTAAAGGGCAATCTGAGGAGAAGGAATCGAATCTTTGCCTCGGAGTCATCCTGCCATGCCACGCGTCTAAAGGATGGGGGGGCCATCTTTGAAACCTGTGATAGCTGCATCCTCCCGCACGTAGATGATGGTGGAACATAATTCCCCATAGATCGTGGGCGCAATGGCGTCGGCTGGAAAAGGCTTTTGCAGGATAAGAATAGGAGGTCCCCACATAATCGGTAAAAAGGTAGAAGAAATCGCCAAAAACCACAAAAAGGCATCCCATATATATATAGAACAGTGCCCTACAAGAAGAGGGGAGGTCGGAGAGAACATTTATCAACCGTGTACACTCTATAAGCGAAACACCAACCCCTGTAAGGGCCTAGCACCTGAATCCTGGTTGTATACATCGGAGTTTCAATATACAAAATCAAGGAGCAAGAGACTCCATTACAGTGGATGTAACCTTGGTCTATCGGTTAAGGCGAACCACTTACCTTCTGTGTTTTCTTTTTCAACAGATAGTCCAATCTACCAAACCAACTCTTACACCAGACTCAATAACCTTGCATACGTTGGGCTTAGGCTGTGATTTTCGAGACCCAATCACTACCCTTAACTATTTTTTCCACAAAACCAATGCAGTAATAAAATGTATAGAAAAAATTATAAATGTAGGGCCAAAATGGTTGAATTATTACCTCCTTGAATCTAATTATTTTGGGGTGTTTCAAGGACATGTTGTTCATGATTTCCCTCTGCACATGCTCATCAATATGCAAAAACATAAGAGAAATACCCAAAAGGGAAAAAAATTAAAAAAAAACCCTGGTGAAATTACCAAGAAACAAATACACCCTTCACTTCCACCCTTCTCTCTCTCCGGTTCAAAAAGTTTTTGAGAAAACAAAACCACACACACCTAGGTCTGTAATATATAATCAAACATATTGACATGAAATATATATTAAAAATGAAGAGGGAGAAGGATATAAAGCAGACCTTCTGGCCTCTCTCAATATACTTGACAGCATAAAGCTCAACAATGAACTGATTTTTAGATTTTTCAAAAGCCCTTTTTTGGGTTTGACCCTCTAATACAATTAACTCTTTTATAAGTCTGATAAATTTTCAATTAAATCTAAATCCAGTTACTTTTTTTTTATTTTGTGTTGGGTTTGAAAGTAATTTAGAGCTATAAAAGTGGCTGGACTAAATTTGAAATTCGGTTTTATAGATAACCCATTAACACAATCAAAAGGGATGGGATCACATTGAAACCCAATTGATTTTAACAAGGGTCGGAGAGCAATTTTAGCAAACTTAGGATAGAAAGAATGTCAATACTCTTCCTGTTGTGTCTCTCTTTATCTCTAATACTCTTTTCCTCTTCATTTTCTTCCAATAATGGCATCGATCTTCACTCTCCTCCTATAGCCAACCATTTCGCAAAGAGACGTTAGAATGGAAACGTCATGCCCCAAAAATCGATCATACGCCAGAGGTCCGATGGAAATGTCGAGACAGCCGTCCAACAACGACCGGAGCACCGGAGAGCTTCGCGCACTGGATTGCAACCTCACCTCTCTTTGCGACCAAATTCAATCCAAAGGCTTCAACAATGACGCTTTCTCTGATGTTGTCATCCACACAATGGGCTCCACCTATCATCTCCACTATCTCATCCTCTCACGTAGTTCTTACTTCAAGTCTCCATTATTTTTTAGATTTTTCAGATGTGTATCTTGAACCAATGTTCAGATTTTTCTCTAGGAAAATGAGAGAGGCCATGAAATTTTCATCTGCTGGGAAGAAGGATGGGGGGGTGGGTGTTTGCTAGGTCTTTATGCAGAAGAGGGATAGGCGGGAATACCTAGTGTTGGAGCAATGGTGGTGGCGTTGGAGATGTCGCCGCATTGGTGTGTGTGCGAGAGAGAGAGGCGCCGATGAGAAAGAGACAATGGTGGAGGAAAAGAAGAAAAAAAATTAAAAATAGGTGAAGGAGGATGGGATGGAGAGGTCTCATCGTGCTCTGATAAAGAGAGGGAGAGGGCATGGGTGTAAGGGGTCAGATGCCTGTGTATGTACAGAGTAACATTAAGAGGGAGGTGATGGGTATAATAAAATGGTTTTGGGGGAGAAAAATATGTGCAAGCTATAATTCAAACACACTCCTATTTTATTATATAAATGTGTGTGTGTGTGTGTGTGTGTGTGTTGAAATTGTTGATACCTAGCTAGCTTCAATAAGATCACGACAATAGCAAAAAAGTGGTCTAATGTGTGGTCTAGGAGTATTAGATATAATTTAGGGACATAATTTGGAGATATAATGAGTTGTCACCAATGAAATGATAGAGAATTCATTTAATGCTACAATGAGATTCATCTTTAAATGAATTTCAGTATTATTTCATTGGTGAAAACTCATTATGTCCCTAAATTATGTCCCTCAATTAAAGCTTTTGACCCATCCTGAGTGTTTTTGAAAAAAAAGTTCCAATTAAGGGTTGGTTTGAAAATAATTCTCAAACCCAAGTCCTTTTTAAAAACGTCAAATGGATTGACGTTTTTAAGTTAAAGACGTAAGTTGGTCTAACGTTTTTAAGTTAAAGACGTCAATTGATCTGACGTTTTTATCCTAAAAATAATCTATTTGACGTTTTTTTCTCAACACTGTAGGCTATTCCAGACCCTTAAAAATGTTAGTCGAATTGACGTTGTTGATAAAAAAGTCAAATGGATTGACATTTTTAGTTCAACCGAAACCTATCTTTCCCTCTTCTTTCATTCTCCATCACTTTCTTCTTCCCCCAAATTCTTTGTGCCCCAAATTCTCTGCGACCCAGCAGCGACCACCACCACCCCTAACCTCCTTCAGACGCACTTCCAGCTACCACCACCACTGAAAGAAAAGGACCACCACCACCCAGCAACCATTACCTAGCGAGGACCACCACCACCTAGCGACCACCATCACCCATTACACGCTTGAACCCATCTACACTAGCGAGGACCACCACCACCCAACGACCACCACCTGCTGCTCGTCCATCTATGACAGTAGATAAGTGTGCTCCCTTACTATTATATTTATTGTTATTATCTATTAATTAAATTGATTTGTTATAATTTTTTGTAATTAATCAACTCCCCAATCAGTTAAATTGATTTGTTGTGGTGACATTGTGATATTTCTTTGGTGGTGGTGATATTGTGATAAATTTTGAGGTGGTGGTGGTGATGTTGTGGTATTGGATTTAATAAATTTTCTGCTGCTGGTGGTGATATTGGATTTAATAATTTTTTTTTTTTGGTGTAAAACTTTCCATTGTCAAGTGATCCACAAACTTCTTACTGTTTTCATTGGTAGATTTAGTCATATGAAGCAACTGACTAGTAATGAACTACATAAATGGTCCATATTACAAGAACATTTTCTAAAGTTTTTGTAGTTAGATTAGGCTATTAAGGAAAAAGTGCCAAAAAATATACTGTTATGGGAAGAATGATGGTTGTGGATACCAATAGAGTAGTATTGCACTTGAATCACAAAAAACAGTCAACTTTTTCCATCCTTGTGTTGATCCATCTTGGTTGTGGATACCAATTGAGTTGACTATTGATTGTGTTATTGAGTTGAATATTAAAGCTAATACAAACAAAAAAGTTCTATCAATGTGTATCTCACCAATTGTTCATCATTAAATAAAGGGAATTTTTTACTGTGCTAACTTTATATGGCCAACTTTATAGTTTTAAGGCATGCCATATCATATGCTATTGTGCTAAAACACACAATGTATCAGTCTGATTATTTTCCTCTTTCCTGTTTTAGCTTCATGGAGTGGATGACAACATGAGCAGGAGTAAAAAAACTAACTGCCATGTCAAGAAGGATGAGCAAGAACAAGTGGATTATCGAAGCTGTGATTGTGTTGCTCTCTGAAGTCAAGAGTTTTTGGCTTCTATTTTTTTGTTGTGCTTTGTTTATTGAAGTCCTGTTGAATGGATGATCACATATAATGACTCAGATTTTTTTTAATGTTGTCATTTTTTGCTGTTTCATTGTCGAATGAGAATGGGATCAGAATTTCGGAAGACTGAAAATGTTAATAGAGATTAAATTGAAACATGTGAATGGAATGGGATTGATTCACATGATCCACAAACTAAGGAAACATTCTTCCACCATGACCGTAATATCTTTCATTATTGCTGAAGTTGTCCCTCTTCTTCAACATTTTTCCAGGTTCTGACCTGTCTCCTACTTTATCAAATTGCACCAAGTTACCCGTCTTCATCAAAGTGCACCAAGTTAACCGTCTTCATCAAACTACACCAAGTTACCCATCTTCATCAAACTATTATATATGCCCTTGACAAATGAAACACAAGGACATTCCATCAATTGAGATCCTCCACATTCTGCTAAGAATAACCATCCTTAGGTTTCTACAGTTTGGATTTGGAATAGCAAGAAACACCCAAAAACTGCTTTCATGACAAACTATATACACCAAAAGGCAACAAATATTTGTAAATGGGGACTTGCTTGGATGCCCTATTCTTTCAGGCCTCTTTGGTGGTAGCTTGAATTTGTTCTTGCATTTCTCACTTTATATGTTTATCCCAATCAAGTCTTCCACAAATCTATCTGTCTAAAGTTGTAATCAGATTCAGCTCTTGGCTCAAACTAAATTGTTTGATTTTTCCTCCTTGAATTAATTATTATCAGCAAGCAAGCTACCATTAACTTTGTCCTTCATGTTCTCCACCAATCTCCATAGCACCTACATACAAAATTCCACATGAAGACAAATTAATTAGAACAAGTTTTAGATTCTCTAATATTCATTCCTCCTATTTCCTATGCAACATTCCATCTAGGAAGAATAGTTATTTCAAAGTGTAGGGTTTATAAAGGTCTAACCAACTCCACAACATCTTGACGAACATCTTCAGGGACCAAAGCTTATGCTAATCTCCAATTGAAATATCACAATGTCACCACCGCCAAATCAATTTAACTGACTAGGCAACTGATTAATTACAACAAATTACAACAAATCAATTTAATTAACAGATAATAACAACAAATATAATAGTAAGGGAGCACACTTACCTACTGTCACAGATGGACGAGCAGCAGGTGGTGTTCGCTGTGTGGTGGTGGTCCTCGTTGGTGTAGATGGGTTCCGGCGTGTAACGGGTGGCGGTGGTCCTCGCTGGGTGGTGGTTGCTGGGTGGTGGTGGTGGTATCTAGAAGTGCGCTTGAAGGAGGTTAGGGGTGGTGGTGGTGGCTATTGGGTCACAAAGAATTTGGGGGAAGGAGGAGGTGATGAAGAATGAAAGAAGAGGGAAAGATAGGTTTCGGGGTTGAACTAAAAACATCAACCCATTTGACGTTTTTATCTACAACGTCAATTCGACTAACGTTTTTAAGGGTCTGGAATAGCCTACAGTGTGGAGAAAAAAACGTCAAATATACTGATATTTTAGGTTAAAGACGTCAGACCATCTGACGTCTTTAACCTAAAAACGTCAGTCCATTTGACGTTTTTAAAAAAGACCTGGATTTGAGAATTATTTTCAAACCAACCCTTAGTTGGGACTTTTTTTTCAAAAACACTCTGGATGGGTCAAAAGCTCCCCTCAATTATGTCTCAACAACATTAGTGATTAGATATGTGCAATTTCTGTCGTCGCATACAAAGACTTTATTTTTGTTATTCAACCTCTTCATCCCTAGGTTACGATTTAGCAACCTATTCCTGCTCTAAGGCCACTCTAAAATAATGCAATAATTGAGTTTCTTATTTTAATATGCTGTTTTTGGTTTTTTTTTTTTTTTGTAAGACGTGGAGACACAGAAAATGAGCAGGCAAGGAGATTGGATGTGCTCTTCTCCCACATGTCAATATCTAAATTTCAAAATGAGGGATTAATGTCAACGGTGTAACTACCCCAAGTATAGTGGTGGAGCTGATGCAGCTTC
>CAUOFW020008147.1:0-18606 GCA_963454935.2 Ilex paraguariensis
TCAATGAAATTAACCCTTTTTTGTCAAATATCAACGCTGCAAATTTAACAAGTCGAGTAACTACATCACTACACTAAAGCAATCACTTTTGTGACCTAGAAAGCAAGAAAAGAGGTGAGGGTGCAATGTTATTTTCGACTCAAACGTTTTAGTCAATATGAGAACGAGGAAAAACTATTACAGGCTTCAATTGAGAGTCAAAATTTGAACATGGTTTTTGTAATTTATTGGCTTTATATAAAGGCCATGAGAGTCAAGGGTGGCTAGCTTGTAATCAAATAAGACTTATCGATTGCTTACTCGGTCGGCTAAAAAGATCACAAACTTGATTACTATCATCACTATTGCCACCACTATGCTACCTCATTTATCTCCACCCCCACCACCATCATTCCCCTTATGGACTAAAATAGATTTTGGTATTAAAATATGAGTTTTGGTCGATTGTGGAACCCGCTCGTTGTTTTGAGTAAAATTTCGTTATTTTGTATTTTATTTCGTGAAAAAAATAACGTAGTATATTCAATTGCTCAAATCGAATAAGAAATGAATGATAAAATAAACTCCAAAGAGAGGTTGTATAATAGAGGTTGTACAATATGAGATTTGACATCAATCTCATATTGGTTGAAGAAGAAATTCTACTTGTGCATATATATATATACACACATGAGTGGAGTGAGCGCTTACATGTCATCAGTTTGACAACACATATGCATGTGCACAGCTCGGCCAGGCTCAAGTACGAGTGAGGGTGTGGTTTAATCTTTATCTTTTTGAAAAAAAAATTGTTTAATGAATTGGACATGAATTTTTTAACAAAAAATTAATTTTGGTGCTCGTTAGATTTAAATTTGCACTAGTTCGAATTGTCACTTCCCTCTGGTCCAAATTCTTAAGTTGTGTTTGTTTATAGATAAACAATTATTCATTGGTGTTTTCTAAGTTGCATGTGTTTACTGTGTTGCATCTGTTTGCATTATGGCTAACCAGAACAATCATCATTCTTTTTATAGATAATCCAAATTCCTTCCATTTTGTATCAATCAATTTTCGTATTAAGGTAGTCTCATTACATCATTTTTCGACATTAAAGCAATTTGCATTATGAGAGTACACAACACAGTTTCAGTTCGCTGGACAATTGAATTGGAGTTCTACTTTCAATTGCATGAAAATCATTGTACCATAAGAGACAGATGTTTTGATTTCCATAAACACCAAGTGAATGGAGAAATCTGTTTTAAAGATATAGTGTCAAATACTAGCCTTGATCTAATCAAGTTTAAACACAGTTTCTGATCGTTGCCACCACCCTCCTCCTCTGTGAGAGGGCAAATGACCGCTCGATCGATGAGAGGGCATCACAAGGAGGTTTTCACAAAAATGACAATAACGTTTCAAAGCTAACTGAGGAGTACAGACCGCTCGAGTGACCATGAGACCACTCAAGCGATTGTCAAGGCTGTTCAAGCAAACTCATAGAGCAAGCCCTGCACTACATCTTGTGATCTCTTCTCCTATTCTTCCCTAAGTTATAAAAAGGTCGCTCTAGCAAAGTATAGCAAGCTCTAGTGAAGGCTAGCAAAGTCATAAAGAGATCACTCTATTACTACTGATTTTTTAAGCCTAAAACCAAGTAAAAAATTGTCCTTTTAAGCACTGAAGGTTGTTGCTCAAGAAGGATTTGCTAATGGCTCAATTTATGTTTTAAAAACACAAAAAAGTTTAAAAAGTCTTTTCTTTTAAATCACCTAGGACCCATACACGGATTAATCCCTAATTCTATTTTTAACTCTAATCCTTCTAAGTTAAATAAATCAATGGATCATCTTATGTATTTTGTTCATTATCTTTGTCCTAAGCTTGAAGGTACAACTGGAGTGTGAATAATGTAGTTTTGACGCTTGATCTTTTTCCTTCAACGACGTTTTTGGATTTATGATTTTGATAGCGTCATGATTATGGAATAAGTTGAGATTTATAATGGACTTCATAAAATTAATCAATTACACATGTATATCTAACACTCACCATTATTAATACCACCATTTCCCATTACTACCTCATCACCGTTGGAATTACCCCACTAACTCTACCTCCACCTCCCACCCCCCACTATGGCACTGTCACCACCACTCCAAATCACCACCATGATCGCCAACTACCTTATTATTTTTGTCATTACCCATTGTTGACACCATCTTCACTTATCATCGTCGTCATCATCCTTGCCCACCACCATGAATTCTCTCCATCTTCGTCACCATCGCCACACCATTGTTGCCACTACTATTGTGGTGGTGGTAACAATAAAATGGTGTCGATGACCACCACCATCGCCATCGCCCCCATCAACACCATCACCCTCACCACCCCATCAACATCATCTCCATTAGCACTAACCCCACAACTAGCACCACCGCCTCATCACCATCACCACTACCATCACTGCCACCCTACCATCACCACCACTGTCGTCACTCCCCATCACCACCGCCATTACCTCACCATTGCCCCACTGTCACCCCATTACCACCCACTACCGATTGCTATCACTGTCGTCTACCGCCACCACCCACCTCCATCATCATCTCATTCTTATATTTATTACCACTAACACTATCATTTCACTACCACCGTTATTCATCATCAGCACCCACCACCACCTGTTGTCACCCACCTTCGCTGCCAACCATTGTCACCTACCTCACGACACCTACCACCACCAACAACCACCACTCATCATCGTCCACCATTGTCGTCACCCACTATCTCCCACCCCTACCACACATACCACCACCACCGCATTCACCACCACCTATCACATTGCCGCCTAAAAGTACCTGTATTCATCCACAACCGCCGTCACCCATGATCGCCACTACCACCATCGTCATCCAAAATTCACCACCACCATCACCGTTTCCACCCACAACTGTCGCCGCCATCACGATCGTCGCCATCCACCACAATGATTATCGTCTTCCACCTTTACCATTACTGCCCACCATTACTATTACGCTCATCCTCATTATAATCGGTGTTTAAATTCTTTTATCTCTTCTCTATGTTTGAGATTTGATTTTGAGTATGAATATAAATATGTTTATAGTTGACCATTTTTCAATTACTCCGTGCCTTCAAGTATGGACAATAACTGGTACTCTATACCAAAACAATATTTTACCATATATCTATTTTATATATAGTTAATAAGTCAAACTTTAAATTTATAAAAATATAATAATAGTTAAGATAGTTTAATTTAATTTATTTTAATTTAATAATATAAAATTTAACTCAATTTTTTTCACACAAAAATAATAACTTCTTTGTATTGTCTCTAATAAGGGTGTTCACCCTACCTAACGAGTAGGAGTTATGATATTTTATCTTCATATCCGATATTTTACGAAAGAATTTTTTTTTGGCCTATCTTATGTAATCAAGTATACTATTTTTATTTGAATTTCGTCCAAAACAATCACGTATTAAGTCGAGTGAGAAATCGATGAACACATATTTTTTTTTTATTAATTTTTAGATCATTTTAACAATTTAATTAAATAACCTGCATCAATTAACTAACACAATAAATTAATAATACTAAAAAAAATATAATAAATTCGATAATACATACAATTACAATAAAACACAATAAAAAAGTTAAAAATATCAATACATCATATATAAAAAAATCATAAATATCAATAAAATATTAGGATTTCTATATTTTTAGATTATATATGTATACATATATATATATATTTATTTATATTTATATGTAGATAAGATAAGAATACGAAAATTTTATAGGTATTTTATATTTTTATTCGATTTTTTTCAAAATACTAAAAAATTTTCTGTTTGCTACCCCAATCTTTTTGATAACTAATCAGAATAGTTGGATAAAATAAAATAAAATAAAATTAAAATTTACAAATAATCAAAAAATTTCAACACCCCCTAATACCTAACACAGATGATTCATGGATTAGGGGTTCACCACTCTGCACCATTTACCAAAGCAGCCCCACCTCAAAAAAAAAAAAAAGCCCTAACACGCGGGCATTTAAGAAGGTTGTAGAATGGTGGGTCCTCCAAGACGTTGAAGAAGAAGAATAAAGGGTCCTCCCCTACTAATAAAATTAGGGTTTCACGTGTGTTTGTCAACCTGACTTTGTCGGTCAAACAGCTATCGCACAAATGCAAGACAAACATTAAATATCCAATCCCCCCCCCCCCCCCCCCTTTCCCCCCGCCAAACACACACATACAACACAAAAAAAAAAAAAAAAAACACCAAAAAAAAAGAAAAAAAAACCAAAGAGTCTTTTTGGGTCTACTCCTACTACCACCTCTCTCTTTCTCATTCATAAATAATAATTAACAATTCACATATTGGATAGAATCTCTATAAAGACTCTTTCTAATGCTTTCAACCCAACCCAACCCCCTCTCTCTATCTCTCTTTCTCTATCTGTTTCTCTAGCATTTCTTCTCTTTCTGGCTTCTGCAGATGAGAGATGGAGCTTGGTCTCAGCTTGGGAGATTCATCAAAACCATTTGCGTTCTTGCCAAAGAATCGAGAGCTTACCCCTACCACCACCAACAACACTAGTCGAGGGTTCTGCATGACCTTGGGAATCAACTCAAATGGAAGAAGAGAACA
The DNA here is from genome assembly GCA_963454935.2 of Ilex paraguariensis. Taxonomy (NCBI): domain Eukaryota; kingdom Viridiplantae; phylum Streptophyta; class Magnoliopsida; order Aquifoliales; family Aquifoliaceae; genus Ilex; species Ilex paraguariensis. The sequence goes on from CAUOFW020008147.1 coordinate 4,676, forward strand.
AGAAAAAGCACAAGAACGTAGCCATCATGATTCTTCCGAGGATGATGATCGCACATCAGAGGAAACCATTAAAGCACATACAGAAGATGGTGTCGATCAAATGGTCTATCTCTCTCCTCCTGTTCAGCTTGATCTACTCCCTCTCGCTCCTGTTCCCCGTCTAACACCTTCAAATCAACAAATCTTTCCTTGGTCCTCCGATAACGGTAATCATTTGTTTCTAATCTGTATAAATAAGTGGATACATATATAAATACGCGGTGGAGTGTATATACAGCCTTATAGACTCAATTTGTGGGTTGATTCTATTTTTCTTAATTTTAATTTTTTGGATTTGGTATAGGGAGTTCGGATGGGTGTTCATCGGAAAACGTGGGATTACCGGCGGCGAGGGGCTTCGACGTGAACAGGATGCCGGCAGCAGCAGAGGAGATGTCGTCTCCGAACAGCGTGGCGTCATCGTTTCAGATGGATTTCTCTCTGTTCAGGGCCAGAAATTTAGGGAAGAGGAGGGAAGCGGAGCCTTTTGGCAACGATATGGTGGATGCTGAGAGAGCGTCCTCTAGAGCAAGCGATGACGATGAGAATGGCCTAAACAGTCGGAAGAAACTCAGACTATCCAAGGAACAGTCTGCTTATCTTGAAGAGACCTTCAAGGAACACAACACTCTCAATCCTGTAAGTCCTTCATATATATAGCTAGAGAGAGAGAGGCAAAAAGATAGTTCCTTTGGTAGTTGGGGAGTGTATTTCTGGAGTGTTATGTATAAAGAGACCTTCAAGGAGCAGCATCTTACCCTCAAATCCTGCAAGTCTTTGAGAGAGAGAGAGAGAGATAGAGAGAGAGAGAGAGAGAAAGAGAGACAGAAGGGGGGCAGAAAAATAGTTCCTTTGGGAGTCGGGCTCTGTATTTGTGGATTGTTATGTGTATTATCAATGTGTGTGTGTTTGTTTTCTGATTATGTTTTTGGGTTTTTGGATTGACATAGAAACAAAAGCTTGCACTTGCAAAACAGCTTAATCTTCGACCTCGCCAAGTTGAAGTCTGGTTTCAGAACAGAAGAGCAAGGTATGTCTAACTAACGTATGTACTTGGTTTGTTGCGTTCATCAATTTAAGGTTCTAAGTGTTTGACAGCCGGATTATATCTTTATATATGAATTGACAATCTTGTGTTTGTGTGTGAACACAGGACTAAGTTGAAGCAAACGGAAGTGGACTGTGAGTACTTGAAGAGGTGTTGTGAAACACTGACAGAAGAAAACAGGAGGCTACACAAGGAGCTCCAAGAACTCAGAGCTTTGAAGGCATCAAACCCATTTTACATGCAACTTCCGGCAACCACCCTCACCATGTGCCCTTCTTGTGAACGCGTTGCCACCACCTCCACCGCCCCTCACAACCCCACCACCACCACCACAACCACCAAAACAGCCACTGATTCTACCCCAAAGCCACCCCTTTCCCCCTCTCTAGGCCCAGGTTCTACCCATTCCCCAACACCACCGCAACTCATCCACACAAATCTTCAGCCTCGGAAATGAGAGAGTCAGGGTGTTGAGTAAAAGAAACCAGTCAAACCCAATCCTTAAAACTTCGTCAAAAAATGGAAAAGGGTCTGTGTAAATACTGGAGCTTTGAGTGTCTGATTTAGCTTGTGTTTGTTAGAAGCTTAAGGGCTTTGTTTGATGTTTTGGTGGTTCGTTTTCATTGTGGTGGAATATTTTTAGCTACTTAGTGAATTTTGTGGGGATACGATTAGACACTTTAGTTTTGAGAAAAATCAGAAGGAAAAGGTAGGAGAGAGAGAGAGAGAGGAAAAGCAGTAGATTAGAAGAAATTCCCTTGTTTCCCTTCTTTTTCTTGGAAAGAAAATACAGGAAAATCTTCATGTAAATATTATTTATTTATTTGATTATTATTATAATGTTGATTATTTATGTTTTTTTGGGTGTTTGGGAAATGAAAAGGTTTCTTGGTTTGATATTAATTTTTGTCCGGAGTTCAAGGCTCTTGCTTTATGCATTGGGAGACTATTTGTGTCTTCAATGGCCCTTTTTAATGATGTAGGCGTGTGTGGATTTGTTTGAGTGGGGTGGGGAGTGGGGGATGGGGTTGTGGATTCATGGGAAAGACTGACTGGGGACAAAGATGGGATATTGGTGAATGTGTCTGCTAAAGTGGGGTATCCTTTATGACCCCTCAATTATGAGGACACGAGGCAAGTACAAAGTTCCATTATTGAATTGAATTGAATGAATTCTAACTTTGCCAGGCACTTTACCTCTCACGAGGAATGAATGTTTCTACTTTCAGTTTCTTTGTTATTTAAAATGAAAGGTTAATTACACTTTATCCCCTCACATTATGAGGTTTGTATCACCCTTCTCTTTATGTTTTTTCATATTGCGCATACTTTAGTTTTGCCCCTGAACTATATGATTTTGTTTAAATTCTAAATAAATTCAACATTTTAAATAATACCTCACTCTGAACAAGAAATGGATCACAAGATGATATCAAGGAAGCACAAACATTGAAATTTTGAGTCACGAAATTAACCAACAGAGAATCAAAACTCATACTTTGGCCAAGTTTTATCACTGACAACTAAAATTACAAAGTGTTCAGAAAGTTACTTGTAAGAATTATGAGTTTATTTATATATATTTAACGGGTAACGGGTAACGGGGACGGGGCGGGGTGGGAGTAAGAGTAAGTCCATCCTTGCACGGGTTTATATAGGTATTCCCGTATACGTTCACCATCCAATACGTATAGTCCATCCCTAGTCCAAACAAGGTAAGTTTAGACGAATACTCGTTTTTTTCCAGTCCACTGTCATCCCTAGACACGAGAGTAGGATTGTTAAATGAAGTACATTCACACGTATTAGGTATAACTGGTGCATAAAGATACGATAGAATATAAAATTCGAATCTCTAAAAATTGACCCCATTATATGAAATAATAATATTTTTTTATTTATTTGATTATATCATTTAAAATTTATTTTTACTCATTATTTTTTTAAAAAATATTGACAATTTTCTTAAAATACGTAATCTGACAAATTTTTTTTAACATGTATATTGTATCATGTATGGATAACATCTGAAATAAAAATTATATTAAATTATAAATTGATCAAATATTAAATTATTGAACATATGATCTAAATGAGTGTTGTAACGTTTTTTGGGGGAAAATAGGTAAGGGATAAAAATTCAAGTTGTTAGGTATTTTATTTTATAGATTATCATAGTATATCTGTTACATTATATTAAAATTTGTTGGTTTTTTTACTTATTTATCAAAAAAATATTTAAAATTTTATATTTATACTATATTATATTATAAAAATAATCTTATACCTGAAGACACTCGATAATACTATAGTAAAATATTTATATTTTAAATAATAATTTATTTTTTAATTACATAATTTAAAATTAAAGTGAAAAAGAGAGAAAATAAGATAGGTAAATGCCAAAAAAAGGGAGATTATTTGACATTGGGGAGTGTGTTGGGGGTGATTGAGTTGTTTGATATTGGAGACCATGCACAAAAGTTATTTCTAAGCAAAAAAAAAGTTTCAAGATAAATTTTATACAATTAAATCAAAATAGATGAAGATTGAATCAAACTTGATAATTGTAGTGTTTTTATAAGTTGAAAATTCAACTTTCTAATTATAATATTAGATTAACAAGCAATAACTCATGCTTAAAGACACTAGATAACACAAATAAATTGAACATTAGTCGTGTAGTATAAATATATGAAATAATAATTTATTTTTTCTTCATTTTTTATAATTTCACAATTCAAAGTCAATTTAGGGGTGTCTAGAATTTTCAAATTTGGGAAAATTTGACTTTGATTATCGTGAAGGGATAAGGGTTGAATGAAATTTTCAAGTTTGAGGGAAAAATTTGTTGGTGATGATTTTGAGCCTTTAGATTAAATGAATTTTAGTCACTCGTATATTTGAGCTAAATTAAGAAATTTAAAATGAGTCATGTTTTATTATATAAACTAGCAATAACTTGTGCTTGAAGACACTGTAAAACACAAATAAATCGAACATCAGTCATGTAGTATAAATATATGAAAAAAAAAATTATTTTTTATTCCTTTTTTATAATTACACATTTCAAAATTAATCTTGTCCCACTATTTTTAAAAAAAAAAATTGAGAGAGAAAAGGAAGAGATATGAGAGATAAGACTTTATTTGACTTTGGCTAGCATGAAAAGTTATGTGGCAAGTATAATTCTCAACTTTGGGAGAATGTGTCCTTGATTAGCATGAAAAATATGAGGTAGATAAAATTTTTAATTTTGGGGGGAATTTGGCCTTGAAAAAGATAAATGCTATTTGTACTTAATTTAATAATTTTTTTTTGTTAAAATGATGAATCATAGTCATTGAATTGATAGAAGTCCTAACTAATAATAAAATTCACTGTCAATCCAATGACAAATAATAATAAAAATCAACAAATAAGGCCCATGTAACATTGCTCCTTGAAAATGTATGAGGTGGTTTGGGAGAAAGTTTTTTGGTGATGATTTTAATTTGTTGTATTGAGTGAATCTCAGCCACTTTTGTATTAAGCAAAGTTAAGAGATTCAAAATGAATCATATTACATCTACATATGAAATTGTATGACATACCCTAGAATTTTAGTGATGGGTTTGGTGAAAATTCTCTCATCTTTTTGTCACAGCTACTCCTGTCTAAACTTAAGACATGGCTCAAAGTAGTTTGGATAAAAATGTCACATTGATCGAAGCTAATATAAGGTCCACAACCGGTGTTCTAAATATCAAGGGAATCACTATGATGTGAGTTGTGACCACTCATTTCGGATTGAACGATTTTTGGTTGACATTCAAATTGTTAGTCCACCTATATTTATATAATATGACAGTTAATAAGTTAAATTCTTAATTTATAAAAGTATAATAATTGTCAAGATTAATTAAATTTTTATACAAAATTTATTCTAAATTTTTTTCTGTCCAAAAATATTATCTCTATACGATCTCCAATGTCAGATCAGACAACTGAATAAACACACTCTCCAATATCAACAATCACATTAATCAACACTTACCCTTTTCTTCATTTTAATTTTAAATTACGTAATTACAAAATTAAATTATTATTTAAAATATAAATATTGCAAGATCAGTTCGATTTTTTATATTGTATAATATCTTTACACAAGGGATTATTGCTAATTTTTTTACAAAGCAAGTCAGTTGCAACCACAAGTCTTGAATGTAATTGATGACTTATGTATACAAACATTTGTTTGGGACAGAAGCTCCTTAATTACTCGAATAAACTCCTTTATTCTTAATGTAAAATTGAGCTTGAGTCTAAGGTCAAAGGAACAACAAACCTACAAAAAGATAAAAACAAAAAAATTAAGTAAAACCATAAAACAAACAATCCTTATAACAAAATACAAAAAATTACAAAAAAAAAAAACAAACTAAAAAAAGTAGTTTCCTACTAGTGGTTATTCTTGATTTTGCATTCTATCATTTGGGTAGCAGGTTAAATTAAACTCGAATTCAGATAGATTTTCAATCTTAATCAAGATAGGTCAAGAGTGGATGCGTCCGAACTGTCGGTCGGTACATAGCTACTTAATCTCATCTGAGAGTCTACTTATTGTTTTGGGCAATTTTTTTTTCCTTAAATTGTTTTAGGCATTATTTTAACATATCTATATATAGAACTAATTGTGACACCTACTTCTTAAAATTGTGTCAAACAAGCATGACATTGTAGTGTATTCCATTTCTCTCTTGGGACCCTTTTAAATTAATCATTCTTGTATCACATGCATGGGTTGGTTGGTTGGCTGGCTCTCCATGCCGTTGGAGGTCAAAAAAACAAACAATAAATTGGAGTGATTCAAATTTATTCCCGCACTTTTTTTTAATTAATTTTTTTTGTTAAGATCATTCACCGGAAAATAACGAGAAATCCGATTATGCATATTAAATTTCCATTGAAATTATGAAATTTAATTTATTATTAAAGTAAGTTGAGAAAAAAAATTATATTGAATGAATAACATTTTATATGTGAAAGATTTCATAATTTATATAACATAATTGCCGACAATGGACCCATTTCATAATTCTCATTGGGAAGCATATGGTGAGAAGGACATGACCTAATCACCAAAATGGAAAGTTCATCTGCAATTATTAAAAATGTCATCCAATGATTTGCTCTATGTTGGCGTGTCTATCTCCTTGATTGCCTAAGCATCTTAGGATTAAAAATTAAAAGAGTTGATTAGACATATGGATACATATAATCTTATCCTTCAAGAAGAAAACAATAATAATTTTTGGGTTAACTATAATTTGTACCTTCCAACTATATTCTTTGTGACGATTAATTCTTTGTGGTTTCAAATACTTCAATTTGTCTCTCTAAGCATCAAGTGAATTAAATTAACTAACAACAATGGTTGAACACCTGAAAGAACTATTACACCCTTATCTTGTACGTTATTTTTCATATTTTTTTTCTTAAGATATCAATTTTGTCTATAAAATAATAAAGAAACAAAAAAGCCAAGACTAAAAAATGAGGAAACATCACCTCCACGTCACCATAGGGAAGAGAAGGTTTCTATAGGAAGGGTGACGGGAGATGATAGAAGGGTGTAAGGGTAAGGGAAGAGTATGAATATTTGGTATATGAAAAAAAATAGATGTAAGGTAATTATCTTTTTTCGACCAACTAAAGATAACAAGAACTTGACATGCCCAACTTTTGTCAATTTTTGTTGTTTAAAAATAACTATTGGAGTTAATTTCAAAATATTCAAATTTAAAAAGGGTTATTTGTTAAAATTCAAACTCGAAGGAGTGACTTACAAATTATCCAAAGTTTAAAGGGATATTTTGTAATTAACCCATAATTTTTTTTTAATCGGGCACTATTATAGAAGGGAGGGGGATGATAAGATTCAAATCCGCGATATTAAATTCTAACAGCGGGAGCGGTGGCCATTAAACTAACAAATAACCACCAATAATAATCAATCAATTCCAAAATTATATGTATTTAAAAATAACTTTTGGGATGATTAATTTTTTTAAAAGCATATTCAAAGATTGTAATTTGATTTGTTAAAAAGGAGGGTTGCCTCAACTACTATTATAGTAAGTGAAAAAGCATGTGTAAAGGTTGTTATTTCATTGACTTTGTAAAGATGCTTAGTTTTATGGCAAGACAATGAATACCATTGAACCAAAGACCCACTGATTTAGTTTTATAGATTATGTTTGGGGTTGCTAGTTCTTAAGATAACTTTCAATCCAACACGAAAGTTGCTGGATGTATATGGTTCACGTCGTGATCGGATTGATCATCTAATTTTATTTTATAAATGGGTGAGAAATCACAAGCAACCAATCAACCTTTTCATACTTCAATCGATCAATCAGGAGTTGATACAAATCGGACTACATACGATTTGTACATTGTCGTAAGGAGGGATTGAGGGATGTCATAGTGTAATTTGACTCGGTCTCTAATAGACTCTATCACAAAGGGGTATGAGACGATGGTACGTGAGATGTAACCAATTTGAAAGAATATTTGACGTTATACTAATCAGATCTCTAAAATCAGATTTTAAAAGTGTAAAGTGATCAGCTAACATAGTTGTGCATATAGTTGTAACCAAGGCTCAAGGTGAAACACTACGACCTCAGTGGCTCAATGACATGCCTTTGCAACTAAGCACACATATCTGTAAAGAAATTAGAGTGGGTATAGACTAGTTGAGCTTTGTAAGCAAATGGATAGGCCTAAAGTATAGTTATGTTAATGAAAATTTCTTTTTCTAACAAAAAAAAAAAACCTATGTACAATAATAATGAGTTGAGTATAAATTGGACAAATGTTGAAATGATGCGAATCTAACATAATAAAATTTATAATCAGTCCTAATTCAATTCCACCCCAATAGTAAATTTTTTAATTCCTTTCATACATGATCGCTTATGATAAGAAATCAATTCCAATATAGTTAAGTTCCTTTTAAATTCATATTAGATGGTTTAACATCTATATCTACATTATTAATAAAAATATTTTTAACATGAAAAAAATTTTATTCAGTATTTTACCTTTATAAGAAACTATAAAGGTTAACGTGCCTTTTTTTATTTAAATATTTAAATTACTATTATATCTCTCTGTACTTAAATAACAAATTAACCTCTAGCATATCACGTAAATTTCTCTATATTTGTAAAACTTTTAGATGGTCATGTTACACTTAATAGAATATATAAAAAAAATTCCACAACTCTAATATTAATACAAATCGACAATATCATTGATACAATATCATCTTTGGTACTAAAAATTGATATATGTATCTTTTTGTTTTCATCCATAATACAAACAATTGAAGTATACTAAACATGAGATAATATCTAATTTAGCTATATACTTAAAATTTTATGTATTTTATCAAATTTTTTAACAAAAATTTTCACTGCATAACGTAGGTAATGTATTGTTAGTTTAACAAATTGAAAGAACCTAACGTTGAAATGGGTCATAACCCATTCACATGCATCAGAGAGAGAGAGAGAGAGAGAGAGAGAGAGAGAGAGAGAGAGAATATCATTGACCTAGAAAACTCTGGGAAATGATCATAAAAGGCCAGAGGTGCCATCTTCTACACGCAATTTGTAATGATTCGAATTGTGTGGGTAGACATTTTGAAGAGTTGAAAATCCACCAAAAGAAAAAGGGGCTTTGTTGACTAGAAGAAACATTTCAAACCTCATACTTATCTGTTGAATCCCACAATAAAAGAAGAATGATTTTTAAGGTAAGAATTTAAGATTATAACAGAACAGACAAGACTAAATCATATCATATGCATATTTATGATTAGTGTATTAAATCATTGTAATAAAAATCATGGTTTGTGGGGAGTTGGTTGGTGGTGTCATCATATGTATGATTAGTGTATTATAATGAAGAAAAGATTGACATGTTCTTTGGAATTTTGATAGGCATGCCTCATGGTGTCTTTGTGACGCATGGAACTTACCTTTCACCAACTTTTATTTTCATTGCTATGTGCCAACACCTTCGATGGCAACAATCATTTCAATCATGTGTTATTTTAGATATATAATTATTGCACGAATTCTTACGATCGTTTAATAGCTGACAAATGATTCGTATAAGGTAAGTTATGATTTTCTAGTGAAAATTTAAATTGATATTTCAAAATAGTAGCCCTTAACATCTTTCCGTTATAATAATATAGATGAATTTACATAATTTGTATTCAGGTGGATTTGACTTGGTTTAGTTAGCTCACATCCTAGATAAGTGTTTTGGAGAGTAATCAATAAGTTTTATTAATAAATCGAATTTTGATCTGAATTCAATGAGTCAGATATAGATTGATCTCTTATTGTCAATTACAAAAATCCAAATTTAAGTTCATTGTAACATCTTCACGGATTCGAATACCAATATATAACAAAAAAAATTATTATATCATCTGAAATATAAACACACATAAATAAATGAAAGAAAAACGTATGATAAAATTCATATTTAACTCTGTAATATTTAGTGTTAATTAAATTATGCGGATCATATCAGATTTACGGATCAAGTTTGTGGCTTTTAACAAGGTCAAATATGAACTACGAAAAATAAAATTCATTACATATTTAGATCCAAAATTAAAATGAAACTCGTATTTAAATCGACTAAAATTCAATCAAAATCTAACCCGTTGGCAAAGCCTAACTACAAATACAAACAAAATGAGAAAATCAATGTAGACTTTAGGTGAGAGAAAAGATTATCCTAAAATTGATTGTGAGATCGTGTTTTACGGGGAGGGACCCCACAAGGCGGCTACCCATAATCTCCGCCAATTGAGTTTTTATGTTGACAAGAACAAGTTTTTGTGACTAAGAATATGGTAGGACAGTGCTAGATAATTCACATGCATGTGAACGAGTTTCACATAGAGGGACGATGACGTTGGAGCGATCTTATGTTCCGTTTAATAGGAATGATAAAAAATAAAAAAAATAAAAAAATATGAGAGATATATTTTTTATTCTTCAAATATAAAAAATAGAAATGATATGTTTTCCTTAATGTGTATTTAGTTGGATGAATGAAAAATAAAAATAACTAATTTTTTTAAAAAAAATTTTGTACTGGTTAAGATTATGAGTGATAATCGAATCATGTCGCGTTAGATTTGTATTGAGTCATTAAATTATCAATCTTTAATATTTTTTATTCGCGTGTCAGGTCATTTTTAAGTTCGTGTCATAAAATTCGTGTTGAGTCAAAAATTTTCACCTCTAATTAAGTTGAAAAAATATTTTTAAAATTTTTAATTTTAATTTTAATTTTTAAATTTTTTAAAAAAATATATATAAATACATATTTTATTATTGTAATTTTATATGAAATTAATGTATAAATAATATATAGAAAAATAAAATACAACTTAACACAAATAATTAACTTTTTATCCACATTCCTTCCGATTTTGGAGGGATTGACTTTGGTGAGTTAGGAATGAAAGTTAATCCCTCCACTTTTTCATCCTTACCAAACATAATATTTTATTTATCCTTCTAATTTTTTATCCTTCTATTTTTTCATTATATCAAACAGAGCATTAGAGTTTAACGACACTGATCATTAAGCCAACAACAAACTTTATTTTAAGAAAGAAGTGGATTAGGTAAAATATGGTATGGTTTTTGTTTTTTTTTTTTTTTTTTTTTTTTGGTGGGGATCACAAATAGTGGTAGATGACTTGTGTTTGTGATGCTAATAGTTCTTTTATTCTATTTTGGGTTGACTTAAAATTATCAACTCAATGCATTGTACCTTGGATTTGGTCAACTTCTTGACTTATGAGGTGGTTTTTGAAGAGATGAAATGAAAGAATAACGGCTTGTGTTTATTCCAAAAAAATAATAATAATAATTTAGTGGACGAGATTTTTGCAATTGTGAGATCATGCGTGTTGATGTATGTAGTCATAATCCGCATACAAGAAGATTATTTGTGCAATTCCCAACTGAAAAGAAACTTCAAATTGTCTCCCCAACGTAGTAGAGGAAACCTTTCTATGGATGTTTGAAACATCGACACTTATCACCAGTTCTAGTCAAAGACATGAAACAATATGCTGGCAGTTCATGAGGATCATTTGATTGTCCAAGCAGAATGTGATAACTTGTTCGTATTAGAAAATGGGGTCTGATTACGGTACCAAAAAATCACTTTTTTAATAACGTATCCTATTTTTTTTTATTATTTTTGCAACAAATAGTTATAATAAATAATCCAAAACAAAATCATCGACTGAAGAGGAATTTCAATACAATCGGTATCAAGGGTGAAGATTTGTTTACCATATTAGCTCGAGCTCGATTTGTTTACCGTATAATATATATAAATAATTTCTATGGTGAAGATATAAGAAGTAGCACTTTTCTTTTACAATTGGAACTAAGGCTGCTTTCTGGTTCAACTGCTCAGTCCCCTGCCATTCATTATTTAACTAACCACTGTCAAGTGATACATGAAAATTTCTAATCAGCTAAAGAAGATAAGGCAACTTGTTATAGAACAAATGACAACAGTATTACAACAGCTTGAAGATTAATGGTCCAGATTAACATAAAAATCTATTTGAAAATCATATATAGAGACCAAATGGTCCAGGATGACTGTGATCCAAAGAAGATTAAGCCAACACAAGGCTGATGACAAAACAAAGAAGGTGATTCATTTGTTCAAGTCCTCCAATCTCCAACCATGAAGTCAAAAAAAATCACTATACTCTATTGAAAGGCTGATAACACTAAAACAACATAATCGCAAGAACACTGAACTAACTCAAATTTTTTAAGTTAAATCAGTTATAAAAACCCAATCGGTGATACACTGATTTTACCTGCACACGTTCAAATACACGGACTTTACAACAATATCGTGCCACACATTTGAGAGCTTCATCTTTCGATCTCATCTTGAGAAAACTCATCAAGTATCTATTATCCTTTGGCACAATGCGGATGAAGGAGCCCAATATCCATCGTCATCTCAAAGATCATTCAGGCATTTCAGTTTCCAGCACTTGTATCATTGCTTAACTGCTGCTCTACAATTGGGGGGATGAGAAGAGCAAGCCGAGTTTTGTACCTTGCAATTCTCTGTAGCCTTTCTTCTCTTAAACTGCATAAAAAAAAAAGGGAAACAAATCAAATATTGGATGGATGCACTAAATTGAGGGTATTCAATCCACTTCAGTAAAGCATAAAACACACCAACATAAATATTACAAGAACAGAGAGACGGAAAAAATTTATACGGCACTCCACACTGTCCCTCATATTAAGGGAGTCAAACACTACAAATGAGTTGTGAAAATGGTTCTTGCCAACTGGCAATGGAAATCAACAACAGAGAAAATATGGATTCCGCTCTTGGAGTTGCAGCAACTGGATCCAGCTCTTTATCCAAGATATATGCTGCCAAACTTGCAGCAAAGTTCTTCTTACCTCTATTATTTTCTTTTTCTTTTTTCCCCGCCGGGGGGCGCGGGGGGGTGTTTGGTTTGAAGTTGGAAACCTTCCAAAAAAAATGACAGATTTTTACTTTGATTTTATATTTTTAATTGGTTAGAAGCTGTCCTTGGAATGTGATACATGTTTTCAATGTGAAATTTCATTCTCCACACACTTGTGGTGTTCTATATTCTAAAACACGATGATCCTTAGTATTATTAACCTCTTCCATGTTGGGACATTAGTTTAACCAAAATTGAGCTTTCCGACTTTGAACAACATTAACTTCATACCCTAATGTCACATTTTGCACTAATAAGGAGGTATTTTGGGGGTTTAGCAATAGTTTTACTTATATAGAGGTGACAAAATTAGCATTTCTTTCAAGTTTTATGTTTTGTTTTGAGATTTGCTAAATGAGGAACAGCCTACTTGATTTCTAGGGTAATTTCATTCACAAGGCAATTCTAAAGGATTAATAGTATGCCTGCTGAAAGATTCACATAAACTTTAGACCCCACATTGTTCCTTGAAACAAATGCTAGAGGCTTTCCTGTGAGAACAAGGCCATCAGAAACTCATGTCCAATCATTACATCAGCATATTGTTATTTCATGCATTGGATGTGGTAAAATTCCCTAGGTTTAGTAAAGAAATTAAGCACATATTTCATGCACCAGAGTCGAGAAATTTCTGGTTAAATGAAAGCCTCACTTTGCCCAACTCAGAACATACTTGGAACATGTGAACTATATTCAACAAAATCTCCAAGAACACTTTCCTCAACTTTGTTTCATTTGAAAACCTCCGTATCCATATATATGTATCATTCACACTATTCAAAGTTCATTTGACAACCAATGCAACTAACAGTAAAATGTTAAACTTACCGTGCCCGAACCTTTTTAGCACGCTTGATATGTCTTTGCAATAGCTCTTGTGAAGATACTTGCTCACCAGATACCTCATCCTGAAAGAAATAAAGGCAGTAAGAATTCATATCATCAGTGAAATAGAAAATAAATGGCAGGGAGAGATAAGCTAGACAAACCCAAACTCTCAAAACAAAGATATTCTCAGCATTCAACTTGAAACTAATCAAAGTCTAAAACCAGAAAGAGATCAACAAAATCCTATTCATATGCAATTCAAAAGTTTTTCAAGCAATCATTTGAAAAAAAAAAAAAAGAGGTCTTACTACTCTGAAAGAGTGAGCATTTTTCTAGTAAGTCAAAACAACAACCATACCTACTTGCCTAGTTTGATTGCAGTCTGCATATGGAACAAGAAATAGTTGGTTT
>CAUOFW020008148.1:0-18606 GCA_963454935.2 Ilex paraguariensis
GTGGGTGCTAGATATATACAAGTGGTTATCTAGGGTTTTCTACGATCTTCTTCTTCCTCCGACTGATTCTGTGGTACCCTCTTTTTTGTCTTGTAGTGGTGACCATTATCCTGACATAAATCGTATCTACGATCCTTCAATAGAATGTGCACAATATTCCTTTTACCAGTGAGTACGCGTTGGTTAATGGCTCCAGAAGCTGTCCCTTTGTCCTCTGGACACGTGGCACGATGGAAGGTGTTCGGGATCTAGTGAATATTGTGCTCCTTACTCTTGGGCTAGGCTACTTGTTGTTGAGCTTGTCATAACTAAACAGGATTGTGCCGACCTGGGCTTTGTTAGACTCCCTTATTTTGATTGCGGCCCATTCTTATTGCAGAGCAGGTGGGTTACGGAGGGTCACTTGGGCTATTGTGTAACCATTGGGCCCATTAGCTACTCTGGGTTTTAGATGTGCAGCCCACGCCAAAATTCTATCATTATCAACTGTTTTCTATTCTATAAAATTATTTTTAAAATTATATAACTAAATAATTTTGTGAAACGAAAAAAAAAAAATAATAAATTTTTTAAAATATTTCAAAAATAATTTTCAAATACAATTTTTTGAAACATAAAACGAACTGGGCCCAAATTCCCTCAAAATTAGGAGGCCTTTTGCTTTGGAATGCTGGCCATTCTTTTAGAAAACTAAGAATAATTTTCTCCTTGATTCTTTTGGCTTAGATCTCTTGTACCTTTTACTGAATTTCTAATAAATTTGAAACTTTATCGTGTACTTGTACCAACATTGGTTTTTAGATACAAATCCTGGATTTCAATTTAAAAAGAATGAATTCTTCGAAAGGTTCCAAAGGAAGTAAACGGTTTGGCAGTATGGTTCTCGAAGGTAAGACATTCTTAATTCCGATTCCATAATCACCTCGTTCAGTGAAGGAGCCAGAAATATAATTTAGGGTGGTTATATTTTAACTACAAGTTATATTTTATCTTTTAATAAAAAAAAATAATGTGATATATTTATGTTTTTTACATCATATTTAATACTTAAAGATTTATTAAATATAAAAGGCCTTAAAGCTATATATATATATATTCTACTCAAACAAAAAATAACTAAAAAAAAGTTAATTATAATTTTTTATAAAAAAAAATTAGGCTAATTACAGCCATTGACAATTGACCTTGACGAGTTTCATACTTTGAAAATGTTTCATGATAATTTCATTATGAATGCCAACGAAAACGTCTCTATCTGTACAAGTAATCAAACTATCTATTATCCATTAATCACTCATTTTATTAAGCAACTTAAACTTCACAATCTTTATTGCTGAAAATGCTCTCTCAATGGTGGCTCTTGATGTAGCAAGGAGAGAAAATGAAATGATTCCTTCTTCTCTTAATCTTCAAGTCCCTAACATGATGATGCTGCAGTGGTGAAGGAGAGGCGTCGTTCCTTTTTTTTCTTCACTTTATTGATTTCAAGAGATTTGTTATAGGATTAGTCCTTATTTTTTTTATTTATTCCAATAGTCTATTTCTTTGACCCTATTAATTTTGTTTTATTTATACTTTGACTGTGTTAAAAATAATCTTGAGAGTAGTTTTGATTGTAGGTTTAAAATAAAAAAGAGTGAAATAGAAATAAACCTCCAGCAAAAGCTAGGTCCACCAGAAATAAAAACCAAATGTTCCCAATGATTGGCCCAAGTGGATTCACGGGGTATCACATCAGGCAAAAGAATGAGGGTAATCCACATAAATGGCCCTTAAACTTTACTTTTTGTTTTAAATTGCATCCTAAATTTTTAATTTCTTTATTTTGCCCATTAATTATTTAAATCATTTTAATCAATATCTTTCATTAAATTTGAGCATTAAATAGGGACGAAACCCTAATGTGAACAGCAGATGACATATAATGAAGGGCACTTTCAACAGTTTACTTATTATGTAACAGCTAAGGAGCCAAAATTCCCTACCATTCTCCGGATACTTTGTTCCTACATCTAGACCCTTCATCTCCATATTTCAGTTGACTATGAACTCGTTCACGTTAGGATTTCTGTTCCTGATTCTCATACTGATTGAATGCTCTAAATAGCTAGACCCTTCATCCCCCTCCTCCCATCTCCTAATCATCTCCTACATTCAACGACTAAACCAAAATGACTTAGGTTATTGCAGACAGCGGGTGTTAGCTCCCATCCACAACAAGTCTACTATAAGTATTGCATCTCATACCTTTAATTTTGGGTGTTGGGTGTTGGGTATTGGATATTAAACTAAATTGTTAACAATAGATGAGCGTGTTCTGCTGATATAAACGTTAGTATAATTGTTTGGTGTAAAATTGATAGCTGATTATGTCGAAGTAACTGTTGATGTAACATTGATATCCGATTATATCAAATGTTTACATATTTGAAAAGAATAAATTATCAATCAATTATGGTCTCTTCGATGTATTTCTTTTGGAATATCAATACAATGATGTTTAAGAGTATTGACTTCGGATTGAGAGAGAGTAATTGTGCCTTGAATACGTAGTGGAGAGAGAAAACAGGGGACAGAGAGAGACAAAAATAGGGCAGAGATAGTAATGGAGAGAGAAACGGGGGTGAGAGAAACGGTGAGAAAAAAGAGGGAAAGAGAAAAAGAGTTAGTGAGAGAATAAGAATAAATGTTCAAAATTCAAATGAATGATAAATCTAAACAAATCTTTACATATTTGATTATAAAATAAACTGTCAATCAATTATGCATTATTTAAGGAAGGATAAACAAGTAATACAATAAAAGGTAATCTGAATTTTGTACCTAATAATAAGATATCTATACTATTAATAAAAGTACATTCACATGAAAATTTTTGATTTACTATTTTACCTTTATATAAAATTTCAAAGACCACTATATCATTCCATAGTTAAATATCTAAATTATCATTATATCATTATATACTTG
The DNA here is from genome assembly GCA_963454935.2 of Ilex paraguariensis. Classification (NCBI taxonomy): domain Eukaryota; kingdom Viridiplantae; phylum Streptophyta; class Magnoliopsida; order Aquifoliales; family Aquifoliaceae; genus Ilex; species Ilex paraguariensis. The sequence goes on from CAUOFW020008148.1 coordinate 2,971, forward strand.
AATTTTCAAATTACCTCTAACATCTCTTTTAGTGATCTATTCTCTATGCATAAATATTAGTTTCTATCAAACTGTTCAATTAACTATATTACCCTTAAAAATATATATATACTATTAAAAGTTTCAATCAAATGTTAAAAAACTCTATCAATCTAACATTACTCATTTTATATACAAAGATAATATTGTGCCCCCTCCCCACACACATACACGTATACACATATATGTATATGTATTCAATTTTCATCGAAAAATTTAACCATTTCATTTTTAGGATAAAAATAATCATATATATATTTTTTGAAATTAATTTATGTTACATCAGCACATTTCTTCAATTATAGTAAAATTTTCAAGTTGTATTAAGATTTTGTGTGAAAATAGTTTGTAATTTATTTTTAATATGCTTTATAATATATACTATGAAGTAATATATTAAATTTTATCTGAATATACCTAACTAATTCCTAATTACACTAAGTTCAAAATATGATTAGTATACTACCAATTATTTTTATTTTATTCAATGAATTATAAGTAAAATCATAATCAAATGAATGTAAAAAAAAATATATTTTTCAAACATCACTCTCAATCACAAAATTCTAAAAAGAAATAAAACTCTAACTATTTTTTAATCTTTTTTTCTTATAATTAGAACTATAAATCTTGAGGATATACAAAGTTTTCATAATTATATAATAATGTATGAACGATGAAAAAGAGAAGTTTGATAAATTTAAAATGATATTTAATTGAAATATACATATACCAAACACTTTTTATTAATTTCGTGTATGAAAACTATTCATGTGTAACGCACGTGGTATATTGTTAGGTTTAGTGAAAGTGGACTTAATAAAGTAAAAAATTTATCAATACACTTTCTCTCAAATTAGTCTAAAAAAATGTATTTACACCCAAAAAACTCTCATTCTTTTGGGTGGTGGTTGTCACTGATCCAGTCATAGCTAGAGGCTCCAAATCTCCCGAACAACCCCCAGGTCAGTTCATACCAAGGGTCCGGTCAGGTTGGGCTAGGTTTTTGTTCCCAAGCCCACTGTGGACTGGGCTACTCGGGCTTTGACCAAAGAATGGATTGGGTTGTATCAGTTTACCCAAAAATCCCTGGCCCATGGCCCATTTGATGGGAAAGCTCTAAGCATCTCCAATCACACTATCTAAAATAACTACTCAAAATAAATTTAAATATTAAATTTTCTACTTTAGCTAGCTACTTTTTAAAATTTACTCCAACCACGCTCTCTATTTTAGCTAACTACTTTAACTAATTTTGACTAACTATTTGAGTTTTGCTGAAAAAAACACGATCAAGACTCAAACAGAGCAATGAGCAAGATTACTTGAAGAACATATTCATTCATAAGGGAGAATTAACAGATACTACTAATAAAAAATATATCTACACTTTGACAGAACAATCACAAAGAATAGCTGGGGCAGAAGTGTGAGATCAATTAAATTACTACTACAAACCAAATTCTCTCAAATTAAATCACAAAATTCAAAACAAAATTACCTCAAATTAGAGAGAGTGAGATCGATTGTGAAGTTTTCCACAGAGCTCCATTGAAGTCGAACATGCCTCAAATTTGGGGGGTTTTGCTAGATTTTTTTGTCGGGGGGGGGGTTACTGAATTTTTGGAGGGTTTTACTAAAATTTTAGGGGATTTTGTTGATTTTTTAGGGGGTTTTACTACCTCAATTCTTGATCTTTTCAACCCAAACCAAAGATCCCAAGTTGTGATCAAGAATCTGAGAACCACCGAGTGTGAAGAGTTCCCAAGTTGAGACGATGGAGTTTCTGTGATGAAAACGATGTTGTGGACTGAGCTTGGTGATGAAGATGATGCCTTCGATTGAGAGAGCCTTCTGTGGACTAAGCTTGGCGATGAAGATGATGCCTTCTATTAAGGAATCGCTAGCCACTAGACCTATCAAAATTCAACACAACACAGATTAAGTGAGTTTGGGTGAGACCTAACACGTTTAGTAAACGGGTGGACTTGTTTAACACGTTTAATAAACAGGTCGTGTTTGGGGTTAAATGAGTCGTGTTCGGGTGAGACATATCACCCCGTTTACCCGTTTAAATAGAATTAATATAATAATAAGTTAATAATTATTTTAAAAAAATTAACCATTTTTTTTAATGACATCTACACAAAAAATATATAAAGTTATTTTTCCCTAACCCAAATCTAATTTCATCTACACTGAAGTTCTAAACGGCTGAAGCTTTGTGTTGCGCCTCCATTCTCCAGGCCCTCCACTCTTTCTCTCTCTCTCTCTCTCTCTCTCTCTCCAAGCTTTGGCGTTGCTCCTCTCTTCAAGACTCCATCTACGCTGAACTGAATGCTGAAGCTTGAGTTGCTAACCACGGAGCTCGCTTGACTGAACCGAAGGTGTTGCTCCTCTCTCCATTTTATATTTGTATTAGTTTTAGCAAGATGAAGGCTTGAAGTATTTAGATCTGATTAGTTGAAGTATTTGATTAGTTTCGGCTGAAGGCTTCTCTACTAGTTTCAGTTTTATGTGTAATTTTCGGGTTTTGTTTTCTTTCTTTATTTGGGTTTTTTCTATCTGGGTTTGTCTTATTGTATTCATTCCTTTTTTTGGGTTCAACAGGTTCATTTCATTTACCTTATACATTTATGTGTATCTGTTCAAGCCTTTGTGTGTGTATATATATACATATATTTTGGCACATCAAAAAAATAATTGCCCCAATCATAGATTAGCTTGAAGTTCATGTTGATGATATCGAGTGGAATTTTATATTTGCTGCATTTGCAATGAACGAAGAAAGTTGATGATTGATTAATGTACTAATTAATTATGTTTATCACACGCCTCATCATGGGAATGCTTAAAATGATTGTTATGTGCTGAACAATTCTTGTCAAAAACAATCATTAATGTCTCTTGCCTCTTTGTTTAGGGGCTCTATTCTAATTATAGTCTTTCTGACCTCTTTACATCTTCATGCTATGTAGTGATTGTTTACAAGATTTGTATCATACAGATACACATAAATGTATTTCCATACAATGTCCATACACATTTGTATCAGACTGTATGTAGTGATTGTTGGGGGTGATATTAGTTTAACTCTATTTTTTTGCCTTAAGCAAATGGATTCTTCCGAACACAATATTATAATTTCTAATGAAGAAGATCAGGTCAGCATAAATGTAAGGTAGTTGCAGCTCCAACAACATAGACATCAATTGGTACAACTACAGAAAAAGACAAATCTAATCGTAAGCGACAAAAGACTTCAATAGTATGGAAATATTTTATAGAATTAAATGAAAAATATCCATACAGCAAGAAGCGTGCTGCATGTAATATTTGTGATATCAAATATATTTGGTAGTTTAGTCATGGAACTGGTAACATGCATACTCACATGGAAAAATGTGTGAAAAAAGACACCGGGGATATTGGACAATTACTTCTAAGTTAAGGTCAATGATTTATGCTAATGCAATCCATAAAATTTGATCCTAAAAATTTTTGTGAGTTAGCGGTTGAGGCAATACTTAAGCATGATTTACCATTTCGATTTGTCTAATATGATGGTATTAGAGCAATGTTCAAGTATGCTTATGAGAATATCAACATGCCTTCTACGAGTACTGTAAAGTCAAATGTGTTAAAAATGTATAAGAGAGAGAATGACAAATTTAAAATTATGTTGGGTTCTCTTACTGGAAAAATTTGTTTGACATCTGATTTGTGGACTTCTATATCCACTGATGGATATGTTTCTCTCACAGCCCATTATGTTGATCTAGATTGAAAGTTGCAGAAAAAAATTTTAAACTTTTGTCTCATGCCCCTCCCCACACTGGTATTGCATTGTCTGAGAAAATTTATACATTTTTGACTGATTGAGGAATTGAAATGAAATTATTTTCTTTCACTTTAGATAATACTTCTAGTAATTATTGTTTTGTTGAGTTGTTAAAAAGTCAACTTAACCTTAAAAATGCTCTGTTGAGGGATTGTGAGTTCTTCCATGTTCGATGTTGTGCACATATTCTTAATTTGATAGTCTAAGAAAGACTTAAAGAAATTGATGACTTGGTGATAAAAATTCGAGAAAGCATCAAATATGTTAAAGGTTCATCAGAAGGAAAAAGAAATTCATGGATTGTGTTGCTCAAGTTTCATTAGAGAGTAAAAAAGGTTTACGATGAGATGTTCCAACTGGGTGGAACTCAACTTATATTATGCTTGATAGTGCACTTTTTATCGTCATGTATTTATTCATTTACAGTTGAGTGATTCTAATTATAAGCATTGTCCTTCCCAAGAAGAATGGAGCAAAGTAGAAAAGATTTCTAATTTGTTGAGGGTGTTTCATAAAGTTACTTGCTTATTCTCTAGTACAACATACCCACAACTAATTTGTACTTTCCCCAATTGTTCCTAATTCAACATACTTTGAAGGAGGCATTGTCAGATAATGAAAGTTTTATGAGGATAATGAAAATTCATATGTATGCTAAGTTTGACAAGTATTGGTCAAAGTATAGTGTGATTCTTTCAATTGCTATCATCTTAGATCTTCGGTACAAAATTCAGTTTTGGGTTTATTCAAAACTTTATGGTGGTGATATCTCTGAGTTCAAGTGTGTTCAGGATACTTTATTTGAGCTCTTTGAATTGTACTCTGTAAACTTGTCACATGTTCCAAGTACTTCAAGTAGTGAGAAACAAGTTAGCGAGACTCATGGTCTTGATGATTTCGAAAGCCTTTTTCAGGTAAACTATAATTTAGTTTGTTTGAATTGAATGTGATCAAGGTAGTTTATTGTATATTCATAATAATTTTGCACAAAATGTAGGATTTTGAAAACCGTGAAAAGGAAGATTCTCTTGTTTCTCGAGTGACTGAATTGCAGTTGTATTTTATTGAAAAAATGCTTGATCGAAAGAAGGAGTGGGATATTCTAACTTTTTGGAAAAAGAGAGCAATTTCGGCATCCTATATTGTCTCGGTTGGCTTGTGATGTGATGACTATTCCTATTTCTACAGTTGCATTTGAATCTGCATTTAGTACCGGTGGTAGAGTTTTGAATAAGTATCGAAGTTCACTTTTGCCAAAAACTGTCCAAGCTTTGATTTGTACTAGAGATTGGACTCATGGGAAGAGCAGTAAGTTTGATTCCATTTTACTAGTATTATTTTTCTCATTATCCTAATTCATATGATCATTGATTCATTTATGTTTTGTTGTGCTTAGTTGTAGATGATTCTAGTGATGATTTAGAAGGGGAAATAGATGAAGATGTTTTCAATCAAAATATGAAGTCTAATAAAGTTCTATCCGCTCAATGTTCTAATCATATATCTATCATTGATCATGACTAAAGAGAGTTAATGCCAAGTTTTTGTTACTTATCTAGTTATGAGTCTATTTAATTATTAATGTTATATAATATTTCATTTTAATTTGTGTAGGGCATGAGAATTTGGTTGTTGAATCTGTTCGTTGTCATAGAAGTGGAGATTTGATATCTTTCATGAGATTTTGTGAATCGTGAAATTTGTGGTTGTTTGGGATTTTGTGGTTTGTAATATGATTGTTACTTGGTATAATTGTGTTATTTTTGATTGTAAATATGATTTGTAATATGGTTGTTGGTAGAATTTGGTTATTTTGGATTGTAGTTTGTACTTTGTAACATAGTATGATATCTCTAAATATCACATTTATTTGTGTTAGTTTGTTGGTTTTATAAAGTTATATAACATTTTTAAATAAACAGGTAAATGGGTCAAACGGGTGGTTTATTGTGTTAAATGGGTCAAACGGGTGGTTTACCGTGTTAACCCGACCTGACCCATTTAAAATTAAACGTGTTAAATAAGTTGTGTCGTGTTACCATTTATTAAACGGTTTGTGTTCGTGTTTCGATTTTTTATACGTTTATTAAATGTGTCGTGTATGGATTTATATGTTTTTCACTCATCACCTGTTTTACCCAACACGTAACCGTTTAACCTGACACGTTTGACACCCCTACTAGCCACAATCGGTCACCAGATCCAGCAAGCCAATATTGGGGAATGAGTAATACCGAGTGAGATAGATAGTCCGTTGGAGCAAAAATTTATGGATTGACTATCTAAAATAGCTAACAGGCCTCCTTTAGTTATTCCATTGGAGTTGCCCTAATAGGCCATTAACCAGGGCAACTAGAGGGTTGATCTAATGTGCCCTAAGCGGTCTTCTTCAAATAAAAATTACCTTTTAATATAAAATTTAAAAATTACACAATTTTGTATGTGGTTTTATTTGTTAATAATCAGACATTCCACAATGGAACTGGGACCCTCCCCTTTCCCCCTTTGCAATAGAAAAAAAAAAGTAACGTTATTTAGATCTAAAAATATGACCTAATTTACTGAGATAATGATGTGGTTTCAATAGAACCATTGGATCTACACCAAGTTACAATGTTTGATAGGCCTCACAATCAATCCAAATGTCATAATGAATTAGGTCAATAAATTAAGTCTCAATAGCATTGCTCAAAAAAACAAAAAAAAACAAGAAGAAAATCCGAACCCACGACCCTAAGAGTAAAGGCCCATGGCCCACCCAACGGGACATAGCCTTAAGGTACCATTAGGAGCATAAATTGCACGAGAACACGTGTTGCTTGCATTAAAATTTGTCTAATATTATAGTTAAGAAATTAAATTATTAATATATAAAATTATAACAATGGTTAACACTGATTCAATTTTTATCTACTTTGATTTAATGACACTATTTATTCTCAAATTTATTTTTTAGCTAAAAAAATGCTTTTTATTTACAGTCCCTAATATCAGAGAACTCGACCAATACTATTCTCTAGTGCCAAACAACTTTAATCCGCACCTACTTTTCTCTCCTCTCTCATTTACATCTTTCTCATTTCTCTATGTTTACTTTAATTTTAAATTACGTAATTAAAATAATAAAAATAAAAATTAATTATTATTTAAAATCATAAAAGTTGCAAGATTAATTTTTAATTTTTGGTATTATAGCGTGTCTTTATACACCAAGTTATTTCTAGTTTTATTATATATTAGTATTTGACACTAAATTCGGATGTTTGAAACATAATAAAGAATGAGACTTTGTCACATAATTAATTTGTTAGATACACAAGTTAACTTTTTCAAAAATAATTCTAAGAAGTTTATAGGTGATAATCTTTCATTAGACATACAATTTTTAATTAGTGATATATACCACATAACACTACCGTGTGGTACCTGGTGACTAGGGGTGTTTATCCGATACTTTGTACAAAATTTTTTTCTTGGCTTACTCTACCAGATCATATATGGTATTCCTATCCGAATTTTAGCCAAATTAATCGGGATAGGAAGTCGGGTAGAAAATCGGGTGAACACTTTTGTAGTTATTAATTTTTGGATCATTTGAATAATTCAATTAAATAACATGCACCAATTTAACAACATAATAAACAAATAAAACTAAAACATAAACCAATTACAACAACAATTACAATAAACACACAAGAAATCATAAACATCAATTCATCATAATTGTTGCACCAATACAATAACAATTATTTTAAATTTAAACTATATGATTAGGGAATTAAGATTTTTAGTTTATATATAAATAAATTAATACGGGTAGAGTAGGGTATGAATATGAAAATTAATATTCCGCATTCCTACCCGATTTTTTCAACTAACCGTTCAATAGAGTCAGGTAGAGTAGGAAATTGCGGCTAATTGAAAATTTGAACACCCCTACTGATGAGCACACAATATTTTCTCTTTTCCATGATCTGATTCTATGACGGTCACAAAGAAACAATTTTACAGTTTTATCAATGCCCATCCCCAACAAATATTACAAAATACTGATTGAAAACTTTAAAGCAGGTTGATGATGCACAAAACTGTCTTGTGCAAGATCAACAGTTGAGTATTTTTTTATTTTTTTTTAAGTAGAGAACACTACAACACTTCTACTTAAAAAGTAGAAGTGTCATAGGTCCTTATAACTCACACACACACCCAAAGGCTATCCGATAACAATCGAGTATGTGAAGATGTATAATCAATGAATAATAAATAAAGCAATCAATGGCAAAACGGTAAATATGAGCAAACACGCAGATATATAGTGGTTTGGTCTGGGTGATCTACTCCACTCTCGGAAAATGGCAGCGGTGGACGGAGGTCTTTATTGATGAATAAAGTAACTAGGAAAAAAGCTCCGAGTGAATATGCCCCTAGAGAGTTACAATAGTTAGAAGAGAGAAGCCATGTTTGTAAGGAGGTGTAGAGAGGCAAAGCTCAATGTGTAGAGAGCTTACAATATATAAGTTTAGTGAGGCAGTGACTAAGTGAGAAGGCACTACTTCTTCGGTAAGTACAATTAAAGTAGGACTGATCTTCATGAGTGCATATTCTGATAATCTCTCTCACATGTGCTCTTATCTTCTCGAGCTCCTTGGAGCTTGGACTGGGTCGAATTGATAAAATGGGCTTGGGCTACCTTTTCGGCTAACTTGGACTTGCTTGATTCATTGGGTCTGGCCTGGTTGGATTTGAGCTCATTATTTGCCCCCCCATGCCCTAAATGTTCGACTGCTTGTGAGAGAAGGAGGTTGAGGGCATGAGCCTCTTCTTCACTTGGATGAGCATAAGTTTTCTTGCTCCCCACGACGCCTTTTTATCTTTAAGGACTCTATTGAATCTACTGACACTAGTTTTTTTTGCATTTTTCTGCATTCCTTTTGCTAGGTCTTGAAAGAATCTTGCATATATATATAGAGGCCTTTAGACTCCCCACTTCATTTTCCCCTTCTATTTTCCTTTGAGGCTTCTCCTAGAAGCCATTCTCTTCAAATCTTCTCTTCCCTAAACCAAAGCAAGATTATGAAGACCAAGAGTTTGAAGGAGGTGAGAGTGGGTGGCGCCTAAGGTGGAGAGGACGAGGCCAATGCCTCACTCGGCACCATGGGAGATGCCCAAGGTGGAAGGGGCAAGGCCCAAGGCTCGATCGGCAATGTTGGAGGCACCCAAGGTTGAGGGGCCAAGACCCATTGTCTATACGGCACCATGGAAGACGCCCAAGGTGGAGAAGGGGAGGCCCAAGGCTTAGTCGGCAATGTTGGAGGCGCCCAAGGTAGAAGGGGTGAGACCAATTGTCTAGGCGGTGCCCAAGGTGGAGAGGGGGAGACCCAAGGCTTAGGCGGCAATGTTGGAGGCGTCCAAGATAGAGGGGACGAGACCTATCGTCTAGGCGGCACCATGGGAGGGGCCTAAGGTAGAGGGGGCTTCTAGGTGGCACCATGGGAGGCACCCAAGGTGGAAAGGGCAACGCCCAAGCTTGAACGCCAATGTTGGAGGCACCCAAGGTAAAGGGGCAAGACTTATCGTCTATGAGGCACCATAGGAGTCACCCAAGGTGGAGAGGGCAACGCCAAAGGTGGAGAAGGTGGCGCCCAAGGCCTAGGCAGTGCCATGGGAGGTGCCCGAGCTGGAGAGGGTGGCGCCCAAGACCCAGACAGTGCCATGAGAGGTGCCCAAGGTAAAGGGAGCGAGACCCATCATCTAGGCGACGCCATGGGAGGCGCCTCAAGGTGGAAAAGGTGACGCCCGAGGTGGAGAGGGAGGTGCCTAAGGTGGAGAAAGTGGCACCGATGGTTCCTTAGGCACTTGGGGTGATGGCTTTGACGACGAAAGGAGAGAGGAGGTGTTGGGCGATCCTAGGAAGCATGCGGGTAAGGCCAATGGCACCTTTGGACGCCTAGGTTGGACGACAAAGCGGTTAAGCAGAGATTTGAATAGACCGAGCTCTCAAGGTATATTATCTAGTGCTCATATTTACCCCTTTGTTGGCATGGGTATTTTCTTAGTACTGGCTTGATTTGTTTTTCAAACGAGCGGGAAACTACTCAAGACAACGAGTGGGGGCATGGAGAGTATTGGAGATAATGGATCAAAGGTAGCCTCCATTTTTAGCTCCATTGACTTTGGCGAGGACATGGCTGGTATAGTGCTTTGTACCGCATTCCTTCCATAGTAATGTGTTGTCGCACGGAGGGGGACGAGTTAACGCGTTGTCACTCTTCTGGTGAGATTGTCCTTTAGGAGGATATCTTGGAAACGGGCTTTGAGAGACTGTTGAGGAGTAGTTGAGGCTTGCTCATGAGAGAGTCGTGCCTTCTAAAATTGAGCTTTTGGCATCTTACGAGAGGGCCGGGAAGCTAGAGGCTAATAAAAAGACTGTCTGCGTGACAGCAGAAAACAGGGTTGCTAAAGTCCCGTGAGAGGGCCGAAAAGCTGGAGGCCGAGCTACGTATAGCTTAGGAGAGGGTTATCATGACAGAGACTTATAAGGTGACTACCTGCGTGAGAGCAAAGTCAAAGCTGCGGACGTCCCATGAGAAGGCCGCAAAGCTGGAGGCCGAGCTACATATAGCTTGGGAAAAGGCTACCGTGGCAGAGGCTTGTAAGGAGACTACCTATGTGAGAGTAGAGTCATAGTTGCAAATGTCCTGTGAGAGGGTCGCAAGAGCTAAAGTCGAGCTACATATAGCTTGGGAGATAACTGTCATGGCAGAGGCTTATAAGGTGACTACCTACGCAATAGCAAAGTCAGAGTTGCAGAAATCCTATGAGAGGGCCGCAAAGTTGGAGGCCAAGCTACATATAGCTCGGAAGAAGGCTACCGTGGCAGAAGCTTATAAGGTGACTACTTGCGTGAGAGCAGAGTCAGAGTTGCAGATGTCCCGTGAGAAGGCTGCAAATTTAGAGGCTGAGCTATATATATCTCGGGAGAGGGCTGCCACAGTAGTGGCTTGTAAGGAGATTGTCTGCGCCAGAGCAAAGTCATAACTGCAAACGTCCCGTGAGAGGGCCGCCGGAGCTAAGGCCGAGCTACGTATATCTCGGGAGATGGTTGTTGTAGCAGAGGCTCATTTCATTGAGATGGAGATGGGGAGGGAGGTTGTTAAGAGAGCTTGACAACTTTCCCTGCTATTGAATTCTCTGGTTTCGTCCCATATGAGGCATCAAGGATGGATGGTGACGGGAGAGCCTTGATGACAGTGGCTCGGAGAGCAGTGACTAATCGTCGGGAGTATGATGACTTTGTCTTTTTGTCTACCTTGTTGTTAGGTCCATGTTCTGACCTTTGTAAGCTGCTTACAAACTTCATGAAAGCAGGACAATAATAATCTTCACAAAATTTTATTTTATAAAATAATAAATAACAGAATAAATCAACTAAAACCATAAATGATAGATAAAATGAAATTCACTAGCTTGTACTCGCTATTGATAATAGCTTTTTAGGTGTTTGGCATCCCATAGGTGGGCCGAGGCTTTTTTGGTGGAGTTCGAGTCGCTTCCTCCTCCTAGCTCTTAGGAGATTGTCTAAATTTTTCTAAGAGGTTGTTGGCATTCTCTATCGTTCTGGTCTCGGCCAGGTGGCGGGGCTTGTCCTCTGCCAACAACGTACTGCCTCAATGGCCACGTTGTATGAGCTCCTTGTTCTATCTTTTAAGATCAAAGTACTCATCAATATCATGGTCGTGGTCATGGTGGAAACGACAATACTTGTTCGAGGAGGTCTTCATCTTCTCTAGTCAGCGTACTGTAGGATCATCCTGTATTTGGAACAGGATATGCTCCACAGAAGCATTAAGCGATGTGAAGGCTTGTCGCTTTCTCAGAGGTGGAGGACCAAGGCGATCCTTGATAGAAATTCTCTTTGTCCTATTCCTTTTGGTCTCTGTTTCCCGCTTGTCCTCACGGGTGTTCTTCCTCTTCTCACCTCCATGGGAGGACTCACCTAATCTGGCTTTGGTCACATCTTCGATGTTCATGTCCTTTTGTATCCTTGACAGCAATTTGGGCATGCTAGATTGTGACTTTTTTAGGACAGAGAACATGAAACTGGAGGAACGGCTACTCGTTAAAATGAGTGAGGTAGCTTCTAAGGCTTTCATCCTAGTCCTACTTGATGGTGAGCAGGTGGGTAACCGTGATTTGGTGTCGGCGTCCCCCAATGAAGTAGGAGACGAAAGACTTAGTTAACTCCACAAAAGAGTGGATGGAAGAGGCTTGAGCTTGGCAAAGCACTGACATGCAAATTCCTGGAGGATGGTAGGGAAGACTCTACACATAATCTCATCAAACAAGTTGTGGAGTTGCATGAAAGATTTGTATGTGTCGAGATAGTCAAGGGGATCTTTGGTGCCATCAAAGATCTCAATAGCGGGCATCTTGAAATTTGAGAGTAAAGGGTAATTGACTATATCTACAATGAACGAAATATCAATGTGCCTTACCAAATAATCCACCATTTCAGGCGCCTGTGCCTTGATGGAGTTGAGGGCGTCACAGAGTTGGTTTTGCACCTCTCTGATCTTCTCGTCTCATAGGTTGGGGACATCCTCCGTTGGGTGGTTGTACTAGCTTCCATGATCTTCATACTGGCTTTCTCCTTCGTCTTTCTGTGCAAGTCAATGCAAAGGGGGAACACGAGAGCTTCTTGGGTGCTAAGGAGGGACTGCTAGGCGAGGGGTGCCTTGGTGTGGCCCTGGGGCATTCGGGCGAGGGACCCCATGGTAGGGGGCTACTTGGAGCCAATAGGGGATATGTTGTTGCTCCTCTCTCGTTAGAGGGAGTGGGGCTTCTCCTATGGGGTGAGGGGCGACACCTCCCTAGGAGAGCATCAGTCGTATGATTTGCTAGTTTTGGTTTACCAGCAACTGCATGGTCTATAAAAGTTGTTGCCTAACGACAGGAGTAGCCGTAGCAGATGCTTTCGAGGGTGCGAGGGGAGGCAAAGACTCTTCCCGGTGGGTCGGGTTGTTGACTCATTGACCTGGTTGTGATTGTCATGGATTAAAAGAGAGTAGAAAAACTTAGTCGTTTTCCACAGATGACACCAAACTGATGATGCACAAAACTGTCTTGTTCAAGATCAATAGTTAAGTATGTGAAGAGGTATAATTAATAAACCATATATATAAAGCAATCAATGACAAAACAGTAAATATAAGCAAACACACAGATATATAGTGGTTCGGTCCTGGTGACCTACTCTACTCTCAAGAAGCGGTAACGGTGGCTGAAAGTCTTTATTGATGAATAAAGTAATCGGAAGAAAGCTTCGGGAGAATATCCTCCAAGAGAATTACATTAGTTAGGAGAGATAAGTTATGTGTGTAGGGAGGTGTAGAGAGGCAAAGCTCAATGTGTAAAGATGTGTGTTGGAATAGATAGATGTCTCTCCATGTGTAAAGATGTGTGTTGGAATAGATAGATGTCTCTCCATGTGGAGAGAGCTTACAATATATAGGTTTGGTGAGGCGGTGACGTGAGTGAGAGGGCACTACTTCTTTGGTGAGTGCAATTATGATAAGACTGCTCTTCATGAGTGAGTATCCCGATAATTTTTCTCCCACGTACTCTTATCTTCCCAGGCTCCTTGAAGCTTGGACTGGGTCAGATTGATAAAGTGGGTTTGAGCTGTCTTTTAACTAACTTAGGTTTGCTTGATTAATTGGGCTTGACCTAGTTAGATTTGGGCTCATTACATGTGGGGGGAAAAAAACTATACATTTGGGAATAAACATGTAGACATTTGTGTTTGTGCACATTTTGGGCTGACGGACAGGTCCAATATGCCCAGTTTTTTTTGGGCTTACTTGTTCCCCCTGTAACTAGATTTTGGGGTTAAGGGAATGACTTCATTCCTCTGCACATCCCGTTTTGAACCGGACTTCATTCAACTCAATCATTTGACGAGAGTATTATAGGGGATTTGGTCTACCAACTGCATGCCCCAAATAGTAATGACAGTTATCACAAATTGTTATTTGCATCTTGAAAAACTTGCGTATAACTGTGGGACCTTGGCTTACTCATAATGGTATAACTCTTTATGAAGCAGGTACTAAGTTTTGATTCATCTCTTGGATTTTCATTTGTGTTTAGAATAAAGATCAACATATATTTTAGTTACACTAACAATGCACCATGTGTTTTGCACGCGAATAATTTTCGTATATAAAATTAAATATCATCTTAAATTTATAAAAATTATGTTTTTTTTACTCATATTATATTATAGGATATGAAATTTTTTGTTTGTTCTCAACGATTCATTGTTCTAACTATAAGAAAAAAAAGATAAAAATAATTCATTTTGAAATTCATTTGATCAGATTTCAACTTATAATTCATTGAATAAAATAATAATAAATTATCAATATTCTAATCAATACTTATTTTTAAGGGTAGCATAGTCAATTAAAAAGTTTCGTAGATATTGATATTTATACATAAAAAAATAGATAATTAAAAGATATGTTAAGGGCATTTGGAGATTTAAACACTAAAAATATGATAGTAATTTAGCTATTTAACTATGAATAATGTAGTATTCAAAATTCTTTATAAGGGTAAAGTAATAAATCAAAAGTTCTTTATATTAGGGTACTTTTATTAGTAGTATTAATTAGCTACATTATTACGACAAATGTTATATTTTATGACAAATATGGAGGTGTTAATTAAGTCAAATTTTTCAATTTGATAAGTTTAGACTTGACTCGAGTTGATTATCGCATACTCGAGCTCGATTATTAAATTTGAGGTTAATCTGGTTCAAATTTAATTGATCTTATCATTCATAGACTCAGTTTTGTTTCAAGCTAATAAATCTAAGACATATACAAACGAACTATTCGTCCAGTGGGTAAGAATTCGAATTTTCTTCTGCTCAATGCTTGGGTTCAAGTCTCCAAAAAATGTAAGACATATATATCTTAAATGAAACTCTAACCCACAATTATTCTAATCGAAGTCAAACATCTTAGCTATCATAAAAAATTGATACTTTGTTTTTCTTTATTGTTAATACATATCAATATTAGAAATTGTTCAAACCTAAAGTCACGGTTTAATACAAAAAAAAAATTGATATTTAAAAAAATTACATCTATTGTAAATTAAGATAAAATTCAACAAGTTTTCCTTGGTTAGAATCCTAAAATTAAATTGCAAATTATTCAGCATTGTAGTAGAGAGAGAAGAAAAAGATAAGCGAGAGAAGATTTAGTCTAACATTGGTTATCGTGAAAGTGTATGAACTGATTGGGGTTTTAAAATTGTTAGGGATGATTTTCAGACAATAGATTGAATGAATCTCAATTACTCTTGTGATAAGCAAACTTAAGGATTCAAAATCAGGTTTTATTTATTAGCATACTAGTTTATTTCCCTTGCCTGAAGGCACATAGTAATAAAAAAAATGATCAACAATAAACTTATTTGTATTCACACCCAAAATTAAATTACAAAAAATAGAGAAAAGAATTTAACATCCGTTTGTAGTTGAGGCGAGCGATTGTAGTGGTGGTGGACGGCAATGGTGGTGGATGAATGGTGATAGTAGTGATGGGCCGACGATGATCGATGGCGACTGCAGTGGGAACAATGGTGATGGTGGTGGTAGGGCGGTGGGGGGTGGTGGTAGTAGGGATGATGGTTGACAATGAACGGTAGTGGTAAGGTGGCGACAGTAGTGGTGGAGATGGTGG